>WAAF01012803.1:581692-606768 GCA_013400475.1 Tricholaema leucomelas
TCTATTCTATTCTATTCTATTCTATTCTATTCTTATCTATTCTATTTAGCTCCCTGCATTGATAACAGAGTGTCTACTACAAATCCTGTGTCACATCCGAGCTGTATCTAGATGCTGTGGATATGCTAAGCTGTCTCAGTTGACACCAGTCCCTATCTCCAGGCAACTAAATCAAGTTCTCAATGTCTGCAAAGAAACCCAAGTGGCTAGCAATCCTTCTGTGTGGTGTGAGCAAAGAAACTGCCAGGCTAACTTTCCCAACAGTGTAGCAAGCATTAGAAAACATTCTGAAAAGCATTAGCTTTCATTTGGGATTCTTTTTGTGCTTTAGAAATATCAAGAGCTGCCCCCTGCTCATCAGCTGCCACTTAGACCACAGCCCCAACCAGTGTGTCAGACTAGAGCTGACTGAGAACAGAGGCTATCCTTGCTGTAGCTGCCAAGAATAAGATCATTAGAGGACATGAATGAAAGATCAGGCATACCTGTGGCTAGAGATTTGTGATGCATTCCAGATTACCTAATTTCTTATTTAGTAGTGAAGTGTAGTCTACTGTATCACCTTGACTTGCTTTAAAAATGCTCACTGCACACTGTCTTTGAAGGCAGAAACTGAGTATGTGAGAATTTTACAAGTATTACACACATTGTTTTAAGTACAGAAGGATTAATCTCAGGTAACATTACTCACCTTATGATTAGCTTACTTTTATGTAGTCATGCATGCTCCCTCTCAAGGAAGGGGAGATCCTTCAAAAGGACAGTACATAAATATTGAAGACAGATGAGATGAATCTTCCAGATCCCCCACTGATGAAATTTAAGTAGCTATCTTGCCTGACCTCAGTGCCAGGCAAGGTCATGGAAAAGCACCATCACAAAGCACCTACAGGATGGCCAAGGGATCAGGCCCAGCCAGCATGGGTTTAGGAAGGGCAGGTCCTGCCCTGCCTGACCAACCTGATCTCCTTTTATGATCAGGTTACTGCCTGGTGAATGTGGGGAAGGCTGTGGATGTAGTCTACCTGGACTTCAGCAAAGCCTTTGACACTGTCTGCCACAACAAGCTCCTGGCTAAACTGGCAGCTCGTGGCTTGGACAAATTCACTCTGTGCTGGGTCAGGAACTGGCTGGAAGGCCGAGCCCAGAGAGTGGTGGTGAATGGTGCCACATCCAGTTGGCAGCTGTCACTAGTGGTGTTCCCCAGGGATCAGTGCTGGGCCCAGTCCTGTTCAATATCTTTATTGATGATCTGGATGAGGGGATTGAGTCCAGCATCAGTAAGTTTGCAGATGACACCAAGCTAGGAGCAGGTGTTGATCTGTTGGAAGGTAGGAGAGCCCTGCAGAGGGACCTGGACAGGCTGGATGGGTGGGCAGAGGCCAATGGGATGAAATTTAACAAGGCCAAGTGCAGGGTTCTGCACTTTGGCCACAACAACCCCAAGCAACGCTACAGGCTGGGGACAGAGTGGCTGGAGAGCAGCCAGGAGGAAAGGGACCTGGGGGTACTGGTGGATAGTAGGCTGAAGATGAGCCAGCAGTGTGCCCAGGTGGCCAAGAGAGCCAATGGCATCCTGGCCTGTATCAGGAACAGTGTGGCCAGTAGGACGAGGGAGGTTATTCTTCCCCTGTACTCAACACTGGTCAGGCCACACCTTGAGTACTGTGTCCAGTTCTGGGCTCCTCAATTCAAGAGAGATGTTGAGGTGCTGGAACGTGTCCAGAGAAGGGCAACAAAGCTGGTGAGGGGCCTGGAACACAAACCCTATGAGGAGAGGCTGAGGGAGCTGGGGTTGTGTAGCCTGGAGAAGAGGAGGCTCAGGGCAGACCTCATTGCTGTCTACAACTACCTGAAGGGAGGCTGTAGCCAGGTGGGGGTTGGTCTCTTCTCCCAGATAACCAACAACAGGACAAGGGGACACAGTCTCAAGTTGTGCCGGGGGAAGTATAGGCTGGATGTTAGGAGGAAGTTGTTGCCAGAGAGAGTGATTGGCATTGGAATGGGCTGCCCAGGGAGGTGGTGGAGTCACCGTCCCTGGGGGTGTTCAGGAAAAGCCTGGCTGAGGCACTCAGTGCCATGGTCTGGTTGACTGGCTAGGGCTGGGTGCTAGGTTGGACTGGATGATCTTGGAGGTCTCTTCCAACCTGATTGATTCTATTCCATTCTATCTCAGACCAGCTGCCTAACTTTTAGATAGCCAAAGTCTGTGACATTAACAGGGCATAAGTGAATGGGTACTTTCTGTGCCAGCCTATTTGTCTGGAAAGAAATCAGATTAAGCAATAAATGAAAAGAAAATGTTGACATTAAGGTCAATGGTGTTTGGTTATTTAGGGTCTAATATCTAAATATCCTTATTTATAGTATGACAACATTTTAGAGGCTGCTGTTTTACCAGGTGTTAGTTATGAAATCGCATGAACTAGACACTAACTCATGATATTCAAGTGTAATTTTCATTACAATGAAAAGGGCAAAATGGCAAAGAGTAATCAAACAGCTGAGTTTCAAAAGGACAGAATGCAGATCTGAACAGAAAAAAAATATATTGTTTTCCTTGTCAGGTTTTGCAGCAGCAAGAGGAGATGAGAGGCAAATCAATAAGTCTCACATTTGCCATGTACAGCCTCGCTCCTATTCTGTTCCTTAGAATGGATTTGGCACCACAGATACAAGCTTGAAGTGTGCTAAAAAAAAAAAAAAAGGCTGTGGTGGTAATCTCCATTTTTAGGGCACCAGTGCAAGGAGGTGTTTTATCTGAGTCTTGAACAGAAGCTAGAAGCTTACAAGCGTACATGATCATGTGTCACATTTGCTGAGTCCCATGCTGAGATGTGGACAGATTTCTCTGTTGTATGACGGAACACAGAGGACTAGAAGCAGAGTGAGTTTAGGCCTTTCTCATTGATATTTTGCAATCTGAGCTCAGTGACAGCCAAGCAATGTTTTGCATGGCTTCCTTCTCAGCATGTGTATTTTCTTGTCTTTTGTTTGCCTTTGGTTTTATTTTTCCTTCCCGTTTCTCAACAATTGTCAATAACATATTGCTTTGTTTAAAGTGAATGAGTTTGCTATTAGAGATGTCAGTGTTAACCAGCCTCTAAAACTGAGAAGAGTAATTTGCAAGTCAGACTCCAAAAGCCATAAGAATTCATAGAATCATAGAATGGTTTAGGTTGGAAGGGACCACTTCAGTAAGGTAGCATCTACCCAGTTCCCTACATCATGTGAAATTCAAGTGCTGAGGAGAAAATCAGGAGCCTGATGATTAAACATAGAGAGTTGTCACTTCTGCATTGTATTAAAATAACTTGCCTCTAGCAAACTGCACACTATGTCTTCCTTTAATTCTGTCACGTTTCAGGAGCCTGTTACTGCAGCTGGCTGCCTCAGTAAATTTGGAGCTATGTAAGTTTTACAGTGAAGAAGATACTTACAGAAAGACTTCTCATGAACAGTGAGGGACCCATTAACCACCAAATAGCCACTGTGCTGTGCAGGTTATATTTTCCTGTGGCTTAATGAGTCTTGGCATAACCAGAAACTTAAAGCAGAAATGGTCCTCAGATGCATCTTTAAGACACAACAAGGCTCCAGGCAAAATGAAACTTATTTGTTTATAGATTTCTGCCATTAATAAACGGATCAGAGACTTAGTAATGCCTCAAGCCACAGCACTTTTAATGATGTCCGAAGCAGATACCTATTAAAGCTGTGAACAGCAGCACAAAAGAGTTGGCCTGAATGAGAAGGAAGAGGAATAGCGTGTCAATGGCAAAGTCCCTGACACTTGGAGAAGGAACAGAGGTTCCTCATTATAAAGACTACTCTTTCTTTATACCTTTTGTCTCTTTGAAGCAGACTGTGGTGTCCTCTGATAGATCTCCACCAAATTTGCTGGGTTCTTTCTTTCTCTGTTTCTACCTTTCTTTCTGCCTGCCTGCCTTTCTTTTCTTCTTTCTTTCTTTCTTTCTTTCTTTCTTTCTTTCTTTCTTTCTTTCTTTCTTTCTTTCTTTCTTTCTTCCTTTCTTTCTTTCTTCCTTTCTTTCTTTCTTTCTTTCTTTCTTTTCTTTCTTTCTTTCTTTCTTTCTTTCTTTCTTTCTTTCTTTCTTTCTTTCCTTGATGCTAGAGGCATATTCTCTTATGCTTGTCTTCTAGGGTATTTTATTTTTATGCCCCACAAAGGGCAGCTTGAATATGTCTCAGGAGAAACGATTTTCCTGTCCCCTGAGATTTTGTGCCTTATGAAAAACAAACCGAACTGTCTCTTTCCAAAGTGTTTTCCACATCCTATCTGTGTGACTGGACAATAAGGCTATTAGGGAATTTGAAGACAAATATCTGCACTTTTTGAAATAGACATCTATGTGACATAGGTCATTCTCTTTCTTGTTTTCCAAGGGAAAGTGCTCTTAAAATAGTAAAAACAGTTAGCTTTTTTTCTTACTAAACCAGAGAAGCTGATTCAGTTGTCAGGTTAATTTAGGGATCAAGGGGATTCATGTTTAAGAATCTCATCCATTGAATATTCAGCGTCTGTTCTGTGATATGGAGAGCAGGACAAGCACCTGCTGTGCAGACTCTCTCCTTTTCCAGAGATTTCTCACATCTCAACCTCAGAAGCAGCCTGTCCTCAGACATTAGTGTCCTACTTCTCTCCACTGCTCATGTTTCCTGTTAAATCTGCTCATGTTTCCCTTTGAATTGGTGGGAGTACAAGGAGCGTGTTCCTTCTTCCAAGTGTGCAGATTTCCTCACAGCTTGGAGCTTCCTGAATGGCTGTGAAAACTGTGCAGGTAAAATTTAGTCAATGTAGAAATTATTTGCATGCATTTTGAGGTCATTTACATGCTTGATCTGTATTTGTGCTTGTGTGAGTATTTGTTGCATGGATAGGCATGTCATATTCATTTAAATAGCTCTTCCTTTGGAGGCAGCTGTGAAATTAAGTGGCCTCAGAGTTCACCAGTCAGACTTGTGATGGGCTAGAGGAGGCATGTGCTGGAAAAGAAAATCTGAAATGGGAAAGAAGGGGAGAAGCAGAGGATTAAGGTCTCTGAAATATATAGGGTTGTATGGTAAAGAATAAAGCTTGTGCAACTTCGTGATGGCTAAAGAACCATAGAATCATAGAATGGTTTNAACCACCTCCCTGAGCAACCCATTCCGGGCTCACATTTCTGCATGAAAATAGAAAAAAAACCCTTAAAATACAGATTTTGTTTGGTTATTTTTAATCTTTCCTTTAAAAAAAACTATTACTAACAGACCTGCCTGGCATAAAATGTTTTGCATTTACAGTACTCAAACTGTTTCTCAGTTCTGGGTCGATGAGGTCGAAGCGATTCACCACTGCAAGAGTTTATTAAGAGTTTATTTACATCTTAAAGAATACCCAAAATACACAGGTAGAAATAGAGGTATCAAAAGTTCTGTCCTCTGGTTGTGTGCCTGTGTTGGGAAATATGAGTAGCACTGGCTATATACTGTGCTTGCATAGGAAACTGTGCCTGAATCCTAGACAACTAGCCATCAGTTTAAGAGTTATGGATGGATGTAAAATGGGAATGAATTGACTGGCTCCATCACTGATGCTGAAGGAAAGGAAGCAAGGAAAGGAGACATGAAAAGCAGACATAACAGAAAATGCTAAAGGATGGATACATTACTCTTGTCCTAAAATTAGGAGCGTGTGTGAAATATATGTGGTATTGCTAGAGCTTGAAAAATAGCAACAGCTTGTGGCTTTCTTGTTACATTTGATCTCATTAGCTGTTTTAAAGTGTTTATCTACTGCAAGCAAAACAAAACAAAATTATGCTATTGTGCAGTACATGCTTTAGCCTGTGTCACATAGCTTGTTAGGAGGTGGTAGTAGTGGCTTGCAACTAATTAATGTGTCTCTGCTTTATTTTGTATAAAATCATATCCATCTGTGTAGATGATTTCAGTGAGTTTTAACAGGGTCTCTATAAGATGTTATTATTTCTGTCATGCAGAGACAAGTATATAATGATTTGTGCAATTATAGATGGAGGAAAATGTTAGCCTGCATATTAAAAATGTTATAAACATTTTCACTTCATTAAAGAAAATCACTGGAGCTAGGTAGCATACTTAGGTTGGAGATCAGGTGGCAAAGTATATAGATTACACAATCTAATTTTCTGGTGCTGGGAAGTTCCAGCTGAACAAAACCAATAGAACTGACCTTGCCTGCTGAAAAAGTTACAAAAGAAAACTCATTTGAAGAGTGCTTCTGTGAAAACACACACGTCCCTCTCTGTCATTGCAGCTCTAACCTTGGGGATCAGTCACTTTGGATGTGCTAAAGAGATGCTTTTATGAATAAGTGATGATGGTCTTTAATATAATTAGATATCTTAATAGGCAGATCAGGAAGAAGGTTACAGCACTTGCAGTATGAAAGCATAGGGGCAGCTTCACAGAGGGGACACATGCAGTCAGATCTACAGTTTAGAATTTTTTCTTCCTCTGTTGAAATCTGCTATTCTGTAAATTTTTGCTGGTGAGCATCTGTGGAGTTGCTCAAGCCTTGACAGTTCTGGATGTCTCAGACTATATTGTGTGACGCGACTTCTGCAGGACCTGCAAAGAGACGGGTTCTGCTAATCTCACACTGGAGATCTAGCCTTGATCTTGTGAGTGCCTCAAAACACTTCTGAACATGGTCTCACACATGAGAAAAAAAACCAACCATGTGCTTCTGGTGCGGTTATTCTGATTGAATAAGTGGGAATACAACTTGACCCTGAAGCTAATTTGGGTAAGATGCTTGTCCTTCAAGTCTGCTTGATAAAAGCATCAGAACAGCTTTTAGGGCTGAGTTTAAATTGGTATGAAAAAAGAGTGTCTGAGAACAAATTAAGGAAGTGAACCTTGATTATACACACTTATTAGCCTACTCCCTGTCTCTGTGTCAAATTACTCCAGCTGGTTCTCTGCAGGATCGATCTGTAAGAGGCTAATCCAAAGCAGTGTGAACTCCATCTTTTACCTTGGGGTCAGGAGTGCTTCCTGTTCCTTTTTAGTTTGGTATTACAGACATAACCTAGAGTTCTGAGCAAATTCTTCCAGAGCAAGGATTCTTGCAGGCACTAGGAGAAATGTCCTATTCATCCTTGTAAAATGTGTAGGTGCTCCCTGACAAGGAGCAGGGACTAAACTGTGTGAGGTCCTGTAGGATATCCCTAGCAGTGTCTTGATTTAGATAGAATTGTCCAAATTCTGCAGGGGGAGTTTCTAGGTCTCTAGAATTTTAGTACTGCTTTAGTCAGATGCAAAAGTTCCTCAGAAGTAGAGATCTCCAGAATAACTCCAAATGGCCTGGTGAAAACTGAGAACCACTGCTGGACAGACAGAGATGAATGCTTAAGACTCAGAAACCATCTTGCAGGGTGTTAATCTATTTGGGCTTTTAGTTGCATGCACTTTCATGCATAGAGTTTCATGTGGTTTTGCATAGAGTAGCAGAAGTCAGTCAGTGGCAGCTGAAGGTGATGGATTTCTGTTTGGGACCTCCATCACCTGCTTGCTAGACCACATTGGCACTAGAGAGGTATAAGGAGATATTTACAGTTGTTCACTACCTTTCCTGAAGATAGAACAGAAATTGTCTGAAGATGTTTAATAAAAACACACCCAACTCCATCATCTCAGCTTCTGGGATAACAAAGATTCTTCACTGGCTTCACTATTAATTTTGTATTGAAATGGAAAAAAAAAAAGACAGGAATGTTGGTTTTTAGTTTGTTTTTGTTGTTTATGAACTTGATGTTATAATACAAATTTAAAGAAAGTACAGTTTAACTATGCTATGATTTCACTAAGAATGTAAAAGACACTGTTTTAATTAAGAGACCTTTGGAAAAGGTGGTGTGATTTGTCAAAGTTAAAACTCAGCACAATTTAAACTACTGTTTTGTGATCACCAGTTCTCACAAATATTTCTGTTAGACAGTCATGTTCTTTATGCAGTCCTACTTCATAGAATCAACCAGGTTGGAAGAGACCTCCAAGATCATCCAGTCCAACCTAGCACCCAGCCCTGTCCAATCAACCAGACCATGGCACTAAGTGCCTCATCCAGGCTTTTCTTGAATACCTCCAGGGATGGTGACTCCACCACCTTCCTGGGCAGCCCATTCCAATGCCAATCACTCTCTCTGTGAAGAACTTCCTCCTAACATCCAGCCTAGACCTCACCCAGCACAACTTGAGACTGTGTCCCCTTGTTCTGTTGCTGGTTGTCTGGGAGAAGAGACCAACCCCCACCTGGCTACAGCCTCCCTTCAGGTAGTTGTAGACAGCAATGAGGTCACCCCTGAGCCTCCTCTTCTGCAGGCTAAACACCCCCAGCTCCCTCAGCCTCTCCTCACAGGGCTGTGCTCCAGGCCCCTCACCAGCTTTGTTGCCCTTCTCTGGACATGTTCCAGTATCTCAACATCTCTCCTGAATTGAGGAGCCCAGAACTGGACACAGTACTCAATGTGTGGCCTGACCAGTGTTGAATACAGGGGAAGAATAAACTCCCATGTCTTATTGGCCACACTGTTCCTGATCCAGGCCAAAATGCCATTGGCTCTCTTGGCCACTTATTTCAGATGAATTTGATAAACAATGAATGTGACAACAAATAGTTCTGTGATTTGCAGGTTTTGTTGTGGGAGTGGAACTGGTATTGAAATCAGCCAATGCTTATAAGCCAATGGGTATTGTATCAGATCAGTGAGTCACGGAAAGCGATGAAGTGTACAGCATCTAATGCATTACACCAGGTCAAAAATGCAGTTAAAAATATTTGATGTAGCCAATCTCTTTCAAAACACCCAGTTGCATTATCTATATTTAGTACTTTTTGCCCATGCATCATTCAAGTATTCCCTTACGTGCTAATAACATTTTCAGGTAAGAAAAGAAGGCTTTTCCACTATTGACATAGGCATAAGTAACAGCATAACATGTTGACATAGAAAGCCAGAAGATAAGGTCACAGTGAACTTGCCATAGTCACTTTTGTTTTCCACTGCTGCTCTCCCTAGTGAATTCAGAGGAGGTATGTTAAAAAATACTGTCACTGCAAGGCAGTGGTAATTTTGTCACTGATTCAGTGCCGTTACATTTTCTCCGTGATACTTATCATCAGATGAAAGCGCTGAGTAGTGGCAGACTGATTGATCAAGGTCACTGTAGAAGTGTGTTTTGAAATGCAGGCAGCAATGTCCTAAAATGGCAAGCAAGTTCTAGTTCTGTCATTTAGATGCATGAGCAAAGCTTCAATAAACAGAAGGAGCAGCGAGCATTTATAAAGCTCCTGCCCTGGGTCTGTTGGTGGTAGTCTCATTTGTCAACGTGAGGCCCTGAAAACTCAATGCTAAGATGCTTCCAAATGAATTTTGATTCTGCAAGGAGCTGCTCACCGCAGGAATGATTTGTCTTTACTCTGACTCACTCAGCTTTGTAATGTTTCACCTTTTTATTTTGTAAGCTGGCCCCAAGCAAAATTGTGTGGAGTCCATTGCTGATCCTCTCCACTGCATACAAAACTACTTTGACGACAAGAGGGATGATAACATCAATTTTCCAAAGAAGACTATTTGCATCTTTGGTTGTGTGCCAATGTGCTTTTCATTTCAGGGTATTCAACAGATAGGGATGAACTTGATGCTTCCATAATGTCCAGAATGACAATTTTATATCTACTGATTCATCAAATGCTCCCTTCTTGAGAGCTCTTTGAAGGGACTTGGATTCACACCTACTGCCTGCACTCACACAAGTGCAGAGCAGAAAGACAGCTCTCCCCCCAGGTACTTTTTGATCTAAAAAATAAAGAGGTGGATCACAGTATCAGAGTATCACCAAGGTTGGAAGAGACCTCACAGATCATCAAGTCCAACCCACTACCACAGAGCTCAAGGCTAGACCATGGCACCAAGTGCCACGTCCAATCCTGCCTTGAACAGCTCCAGGGACGGCGACTCCACCACCTCCCTGGGCAGCCCATTCCAGTAGCCAATGACTCTCTCAGTGAAGAACTTTCTCCTCACCTCGAGCCTAAATTTCCCCTGGTGTAGCTTGAGGCTGTGTCCTCTTGTTCTGGTGCTGGCTGCCTGAGATTAGAGAACAACCCACCCCTGGCTACAGCCACCCTTCAGGTAGTTGTAGACAGCAATAAGGTCTCCCCTGAGAGATAAAGTGGTAAGCACAAAGGGGCAATATGTTAAGCTTGAGGGACCTTGAAGATGAGCTGCAAAGAAATCCTGCTAAAGTTTCTTGGGATCATTTCACAGTTATAGGGGAAGCACAGGTGCAAGTGTGACAACTGCAGCTTGGAAATGCAGCAAACCTGTAGTGGTAGCTCTGAAACTGAGCATCAGACAGGATATTGGTGGTGGCTGGTAAAAAGGGAAGTGCAGAGGTATGAAAAGCACTGTTTTACTCCAACGATATCCCTTCGCAAATGAAACTCAGGCTTTTTATTCCTTGCTGTCTTTCTGGTCTGAAGAGATGGATTTTTACCCATCCAGTGGTGCAATTTCAACAATTATTATCAGCAAATAATCTGATTATACAAAACTCTCTGTGTGTGTGGGGGCTGACAGCCCGTCAGGTTGTGCTGTCCAACGAGATCTGGACAGGCTGGAGAGCTGGGTGAAGGCAAACCTTATGAAGTTCAGCAAGGACAAGTGCAGGGTGCTGCATCTGAGGAGGAATAACAACAGGCAGCAGTACAGGCTGGGGGCTGCCCTGCCGGAAAGGAGCTTCATGGAGAAAGACCTGAGAGTTCTGCATGGGCCAACAATGTGCCCTTGGTGCCAAGAGAGCCAATGGAATCCTGGGGTGCATCAGGAAAGGTGTGCCCAGCAGGTCTAGGGAGGTTCTTCTGCCCCTTTACTCTGCCATGCTGAGACCACACCTGGAATACTGTGTCCAGTTTTGGGCTCCCCAGCTCAAGAGAGACAGGGACCTGCTGGAGAGAGTCCAGTGGAGGGCCATGAGGATGACTGGGGGACTTGGGCACCTCTGCTATGAAGAGAGGTTGAGAGGCCTGGGGCTGTTTGGTCTTGAGAAGAGAAGACTGAGAGGAAATCCTATCCATATACAGAAATATCTGAGGGGTGGGTGTCAAGGTGCTGCAGCCCTCTGATCATCCTTGTGGCCCTTCTCTGGACATGCTCCAGCACGTCCACATCCCTCTTGTAATGGGGGCTCCAGAACTGGATGCAGTACTCCAGGTGGGGTCTCACCAGAGTGGAGCAGAGGGGAAGAATCACCTCCCTCAACCTGCTGGACACACTTTTCCTGATGCAGCCCAGGATCTGGTTGGCCTTCCAGGCTGCACGTGCACACTGCTGGCTCATGTTGAGCTTCTCATCCCCAAGTCCCTCTCCTCAGGGCTGCTTTCCAGCCAGTCACTGCCCAGCCTGTATTTGCACTTGGGATTGCCAAGCAACATGAGAAGAAACTTCTTTACAGTGATGGTGACAGAGCACTGAAAGAGGCTGCCCAGAAAGGTTATGGAGTATTCTTGTCTGGAGACTTTCAAAACCCACCTGGATGCATTCCTGAGTGAACTATCCTAGGTGATCCTGCCTTGGCAGGGGGGTTGGACTCGATGATCTCTGGAGGTCCCTTCCAACCTCTAAGATTCTGTGATTCTGTGGGTTTTTTTCCTTCAGATTTTTGGTATTGCTCTTACATGTATGGACATTCCTTCTCCTCAAACTAAGAACTGCCAATGCAGTTCACCTTTCCTGTTGCTTCATCGGTATGTTTCACCACTTCACTCTGAATAACTTTGCCCGTGGGCTGTACCTTTGTGCAACAACATTTTCAGTATCATGTCTCTGATGCTGTTGTCACTGGTGTCAACAAATGCACGACAAGTACCAAGTGTCTGTCACTCAGTGTGAAAGTATTTCCTAGGATAGGACTTGTGAGATAGATAAAAAGGCTCCTCACCCCCGTACCGCAGCTGTGTTAGCTTGCTCGCTGCGAGTTCAGTGAAGAACTGTTTTCTACCAAGGTCATCTTTGGAAAGTTTCCTTTGCTGCTTGAGGCAGAATAGACTAATTCCATTGCATATGCAGCTTGGATCCTCCAAATGCTGATAGGCTTTCCATGGGAACGAAGGCACATGGCCACGTAATCTCTTGCCCTGCATACCTCCGTCTGTGTTACTGAGGCTTTGTAAGTTTAAATGAAATACAGTCGTGTCAGGACCTGGAAAATAGAATAGAATAGAATAGAATAGAATAGAATAGAATAGAATAGAATAGAATCAACCAGGTTGGAAGAGACCTCCAAGATCATCCAGTCCAACCTATTGCCCAGCCCTAGCCAGTCAACTAGACCATAGCATTAAGTGCCTCATCTAGGCTTTTCTTGAACACCCAGGTGGCCAAGAGAGCCAATGGCATCCTGGCCTGCATCAGGAATGGTGTGGCCAGCAGGAGCAGGGAGGTCATTCTGCCCCTGTACTCTGCACTGGTTAGACTGCACCTTGAGTACTGTGTTCAGTTCTGGGCACCCCAGTTTAAGAGGGACATTGAGATGCTTGAGCGTGTCCAGAGAAGTGCAACGAGGCTGGTGAGAGGCCTCGAGCACAGCCCTACGAGGAGAGGCTGAGGGAGCTGGGATTGTTTAGCCTGGAGAAGAGGAGGCTCAGGGGAGACCTTATTGCTGTCTACAACTACCTGAGGGGTGGTTGTGGCCAGGAGGAGGTTGCTCTCTTCTCTCAGGCGGCCAGCACCAGAACAAGAGGACACAGCCTCAAGCTATGCCAGGGGAAATTTAGGCTTGAGGTGAGGAGAAAGTTCTTCACTGAGAGAGTCATTGGCTACTGGAATGGGCTGCCCAGGGAGGTGGTGGAGTCGCTGTCCCTGGAGCTGTTCAAGGCAGGATTGGACGTGGCACTTGGTGCCATGGTCTAGCCTTGAGCTCTGTGGTAAAGGGTTGGACTTGATGATCTGTGAGGTCTCTTCCAACCTTGGTGGTACTGTGATACCTCCAGTGACGGTGACTCCACCACCTCCCTAGGCAGTCGTTGGTAACATCTTTGTATTTGATGGTAGAATTAAAGAGACATTTTTGCTTTTTGTTGCACAAGCTGCTTTTCATGGTAGGATAATAGATAATATTTTTTTTTGGGTAGACCTCTTTGTCTTTCCCAGCGAGCTCCAAAGGACATTCAATACATTGGCTGATTCCTACTGAGGGACCTATCATGTTTTAGTCATACCCTCTGTATCCTGGCAAACTGATTTGTGGAAATATGTACTTGACATTTTTGGTCTATCATTTAACTGTGTTTGTCCCAAAGGAATCATCCCCAGGAATATCAGTCCCTTCCCCAGGAATATCAGTCCCTCATATACGACACTGGAAGGTTTTGGAAAGCCACTGTGCTAGTTTGAAGCTAGCTAGAATGTTTTGGTGAGAAGAATTAGATTACAGGCTGTGGAAGGAAAACAGTGGTGATGTTTACTTCCCTCATAGGCTTGCTGAGATGTATAAGAATAAAAGCAAAACATAGATGGAGGAGTCTTCTCCTCTGCTGCTGCTGAGCTCTGAGCTGGATCTCACTCTCTAACCTCCGTTTTTTGACTAATCCACTTTGCTTCCTAACCCCCCTTGGCCAAGCCTCCATTCTTCCTTAGGACTGGGGTAAGGTTGAGAGGGGTAGGGAAAAGCTGAAGGGGAGGTTGGGAGCCCCACCCTGGGGACTCAGGTTTCTGGGAGGGGAGTTGTGTTTCTGTATTACCTTTTACCCTGTCTATTTCTGTCTATAACTGTATCTACTGTAAATATCTGCTTGTCTATTGTGCTAGCTGTACATAGAAGCTTCATTCATATTTCCAGAGCCAGCTGAGTCTAGTCTGAGTGATTTCTAAAGTGGGGGGGGGGGGGCAAGGAACACCCAAACCATCACAGCCACAGAGGTATCCACTAATGCTGAGAATCTATTTACAGGAAAATGAATGTTGTGAATTCCTGACAACATTTAGATCTGTGCCCAACTCTATCCAAAAAGTGATTCACCTCATTGCTTGTGGCCATCTAGAGGTCTTTACCCCTGAGCTACCGCTGCCTTTGCACGATCTTGTAGTTGATGGGAGGTAGTAGTAAAGCACCTTCGTGGTTCAATTCACTTGAAGGAAAAGGTATCTGAGTTCTAAAACAAAAAATGCCTCAAACCCACTTGTTTATTTTCTTAACTGTGAAAAGAACCCTCAGGTGGTCCGATCAGATGTCAGCATCTGGCTCTTTGCAAACCTAGAGCTAGGAAAGCTAAGCCAATTGAAGAAAGGTCCTCTCTTGTCTCCAACGTATAAATGGAGCTCTCACCACCCTTTTGCTAGCAGTGAGCCTCTCTTTCTGATCAGAGGCACCCCGCGGAGTAGTGCGAATGCCTGATATGCCTCTAAATCAACACTCGTAGAGAAAGCTGGCTTCAAATTTGATTCCATGAGGGAGCATTACCAAAGCACATTTAAAAGGCCTGTATCATCAGAGCTGAATCTGAATTTGTTTGCCCTTAAGCAAGATGGCCTAAATGTTAAAAGCAATTTTGAAGGTGAGTATCTGAAAATCCCGGGGAATGACTAGATGAATCTTCGGGTACTTAGGCACCGAGTCCCAGGGGCAGTCTTTGTCTATGGCAATAGCTCTTTTCCCTCTGTTTAACAACGCATCTGAGAGTGTGAGACTCCTGTGTAAATAAAAACTACTCTTTTCCACGTTTAGCAAGCTCAACAGGGCGAAATTATGATTTGGGAACAATACCTGCCCAACGGTGGAAGAAATATGAAATTGAGCAAAACCATCTGTATTTTAAACGTCTTTTCTTTGTTACGGTGGTGTACTACAAAGCTCAGCTCATTCAGCTTCACAAATCACATTTGCTTGTGTAAAGAAGAGCAGCTCTCTCTTCTTCTAAAGCAACCTTAAAACAATCAATATGTTTTTAGCCTGGCAGAATCCCTGAGAATTTAGATGATCCAATAAGGGACAGATAAAAGTAGAAAAAAAAACCCCCAAACCGAAAGCGTGAAATAAACAAGAGAGAAAGATGCATTTCACCTGAAAAGCAATTTGCACTGCTGCTTGGTTTGGGGTTTTATTTTTCGGTTGGTTGTTTTTTAGTTTGGTTCCCCCCCACGCTGAAATAAACTAGAAATGGACATGCAGGTTTATATGGCACCTGAGAGGATAGCTGCAAAGATTTGTATGGAGTCGCTGGACTCTAAGCCTATTGAATCCATTCCAAAATGGCTAAGTAGCTGCTTCTGCAGCCAGCAGCAATACATGTTTTGATAAATATTTGCCTCTTTCTTTCTGCCTTTCTTTCTTTCTTTCTTTCTTTCTTTCTTTCTTTCTTTCTTTCTTTCTTTCTTTCTTTCTTTCTTTCTTTCTTTCTTTCCTTCTTTCTTTCTTTCTTTCTTTCTTTCTGCCTTTCTTTCTTTCTCTTTCTTTCTTTCTTTCTTTCTTTCTTTCTTTCTTTCTTTCCTTCTCTCTCTTTCTTTTCCTTCCTTCCTTCCTTCCTTCCTTCCTTCCTTCCTTCCTTCCTTCCTTCCTTCCTTCCTTCCTTCTTTCTTTCTTTCTCTTTCGTTCTTTCTCGTTCTTTCTCTTTCTTTTTTTCCCCTCCGAGTAGTCTTGAAAATCGCCACGAGATGGCACTGGTTTTGCATAGCTGGAAAGCAAGCCAGCTTTTTCCAGAGGAAAATCGCAATGCCTGGTTCCATTAAATTCTGCTTAGCATCAGTAGATGGCAGATTTGGGCTATTTATGGGGAAAAACAAAACCCAAAGGCTTTAATGTTCTGCCCTGCTGCTTCTTGCAGAACTATTTTCATTTGTTTTGTCTTAAGTCTTCTTCATGTAAAACACAATATAAAAATAAAAATGATTGTCTGAATAAAAAAGGATTTTTACTTAAAATGCTTGTTTCATCCTTTCAAATTGCAAGTAGAAATACACTAGAAAGTAAGAGCCTATTAAAAACCATTAATGAAAAAGGAAATCACACCGTAAATGAGTGAGAAGGCAGTTCTAAAAAACCAATTTCCAGTCAGAGTTTCAATGGTAATAAAAACAATATTCTAACATAGAAGAATACTTCAAAGGCAAAACCAAGAGAAATGTCTCTTGATTTAAAAATACATGACAGGGATGCTTTTCAATTCTGGGTGGTTTTCAGTCTAAGATCACAAGCCCATCATTATTTTTTTTTGTCTCTGCAAGCTCTTTTAGACACATTTACAGAAAAAAAAAGGGTGCAAGGAAAACGATCACCTGGTGACACTGATTTTATGTTTGGATGCTCCTGCATTCTGCTGTGCAAGAAATCAGGAAAGTAGCCTTGGCTTCCCTGAAATCAATGGAGGAAAAATTTTCAACCTACCTATCTTGAAGATTCTACAATCACATCTCAAACTTATTTTCCAGGAAGGAGTATGTCAATGATAGAGGTAGCATTCCTGCTAGAGAAACCTGGGTGAGCTCCAAAGTAACAGCAGAGTGGCCACAGCTCATGTGATGCTTTCTCTGGGTGAATTAGCTTTCAAAGGATTGGTTGTTGATGTTGCTCCCATGACCTGAGATATTATCTCTGCAAGCTGTGGACTGGTCAGCAGAGACAGTCTTAGGACGGAAATCATTCTTCTTCACTTGTATGCTACCGTGGTATCAAGTGCCTCCATCTACTTGGAATCCAGAACTGGGGCTCTTACTCTCACACTGTCTTTACCTTTCTCTCCCAAAGTGGTGTACAGCTCTCACTCTTTCTTTCTTTGAGTTTTAAAATAACTTTTAATGCAATTGAATTTTACTAAACCCTGATTTACTGCCAAAACCATGGCACTGTCTTATGTAACAGACAGGTGAAATCACCCAAGATGCAACAACCCATTGTCAGCTTCTGTCTTCCTCTGGGAGTATTACAAACACCTGACTGTGGAATGCTGGAGTGTGGGAGTTCTTTTTCTCACTTGGTGTACAGAAAAGACACCACTGGGGTCAGGGCAGAAACATGAATGCATCCCCTGAGAGATGTACATTCTGGTGCACTTCTAAGTGGGTGCATGCAAGGCTGCTTCTTGCTTTCTTTTTCTTTCTGCTCCCAGGACCTATGAAGTGAACTGTTTCCTGTGTAGTAGAAAACCTCCAGCCAGAGGTTGAGGACTATAAACTGCCAACCACCTAAGTATTAAAGCTCTTTCAGAGCCTCCTTCGGGAGGCCATCGTAGTCTTGAGTCCCCTCGGGCAGAGGTGGGGATTGAATATAGGTCCCCTCTGTGATCTAGGTTTGCTGTAAGTACTCGACAAAGATAGAGACTTAGACTTAAACCTTCTCTCCTAGTTGCTTTTTCAAAGCAAGCTGTGAAAAACACGGTGTTTGAGAAAGGCTCTGATTGTGTAGGTGTGTTAGGTGAAAAACATGCAACTGAAGGGGAGTTAGAGTGGGTTTCTGAATGCTAATTGGGCTTGGGCGTGAGATGGAGCTCATCAATGCTGTCAGAACTGAAGCTTTATCTTTGTGTACCCAGAAGATCTAGGCACTGAAAGAAGTTTGATGTAAAAAGAGTGTGTGAGTACTTTCAAAACCATAACAATCTGAGGAAAAGCTTTGTGTTTGGATCCTACAGCTCATATTCTGCTTCTTGCAGACAGACACTCAGCAGCTCTCTTGGGTCAGTCCCAAATGGTCAGCATGAGAAGTCAGAAGACATAGGTTTATATGCTTAAACAGGACTGAGCAAACATATTTTTTTCCTTCCTATACCTCTGGAAACTCCTGAGTCTACAGAGGACTCCAGTGGGGCCTGAGTTCCATGGTCTGGCAGAAGGATTGTAGAGATTAGACCAGCATATTATACCTGGGGCAGACAGATTCCCCAAGGTAGTGTGTATAGGTTGGATTGAGTAAACCTGGATGAGAAACATGCAGTGCACAACAGCTCCAGGCACATTACACTGATGCCTGCTGCCTGGGCAGGATAAACACAATTAGTTATACCTGCTGTGTTAATCCAGCAAATCCCATCCCAGCCAATTCACTGAAATTGCATTCTCTAGCTCTCCCTATGCTTGTCTCATAGATGTTCCCATGCCTGATTCTGGGAGCTTAACCAGGGTATTGCTCTGCACAAAATTGCTGGAGAGGATCATAGCAAGAGTCATACCCTTACACACTGAGGTTTTTAAACTTCTGGAGAACACTGTCCCTGTCTAAGAGTGGCTCTGAGCAACCTGCAATTCCTATCTGAGCATCTTCTCTCTAATCAAGAGACGTTGCCACCTCCAAAGTGATGCTATCTACTCCCCCATTCCAGGCTCTGTCTTATAACAAGATGAATTTCCTATTCTTCTCCTTGAGGGGAGTCTTGGACCTGGCCAAGACTGGATGTCTAACTTTGAAGACCTCATTGCTAGTTGAGGTGAATAATCCTGCACTGTTTTGTGAAGGAATATGGAAACAAACCAACCAACCAAAACCCCAACCCAAACCCAAACCAAACCAAACCAAAAAACTACCAAAAAACCCCAATCCAAAACAACAAACAAACCCAACCTCTGCCTCCCCTCTAGCTGATAACTGTGCTCCAGAGCCATTAGAACTTCTGTGGTGCTTCCTAAAGCACCACAACAGCAAATCCTTCTGGAATTTTGTGAGTAGGTTATTCAGATTGAGATGAACACCTAAGGTCTGTAGTCCAACATATTGATCAAAGCAGGGACAGTTATGAGTTCAGACTAGGTTGCACAGGGCTTTGCCCATCTGGATCCTGAAACAACACAGTTGGCAACTGGTTTCAATGCTTAATTTGCCTGAGAGTGAAAAGTGCTTTCACCATACCTACTGAGTATGCACTGCTGTGAACAGATAGTCTCCAACTTTTTAACGACCTCCTCAGAAGTGTTGGGGTCTGCTGCATAGTTTCTCTGATACTGTCTCTTCTCCCTGCTGAACAAGCCCTGCTCCCCTGGCCTCTCCCCACAGAGCAAATGCTTCAGCCTCAATCGGCACGGCAGCCTTTACTGAGCTTTGTTGCAGCACTATCGGAGTCGATTAGTGGTTTCCGTGATCAGCCTTCAAGATATTACTCATGGTGCCTTAAATCTGGACTCCCAATAATCCCATCCTGGCTGCTGTGAGTGCCTAAGGTCTCCCCCTTGGTCTCACAGAAGAGCTGTGCAAGATGAGCAGTATAACTCAAGTGGCTCCTAACTCCGTTCCTCACCAAACTATACACCCATGTACAAACTGCCATAGACTTTTGTTGACTCTGGATCATAGAATCATAGAATCAACCAGGTTGGAAGAGACCTCCAAGATCATCTAATCCAACCTAGCACCCAGCCCTGTCTAATCAATTAAACCATGGCACTAAATGCCTCATCCAGGCTTTTCTTCAACACCCCCAGGGACGGTGACTCCACCACCTCCCTGGGCAGCCCATTCCAATGCCAATCACTCTCTCTGTGAAGAACTTCCTCCTAACATCCAGCCTATACTTCCCCTGGCACACCTTGAGACTGTGTCCCCTTGTTCTGTTGCTGGTTGCCTGGGAGAAGAGACCAACCCCCACCTGGCTGCAGTGGAGTTTAACATGAACAGTGCTTCTCCTGTGTTGAAGTAAGGCTGATGTTTCTTCCAGCAACCAGTCTCATCACAGTGAACAGGAGTATTTTCTTCCTTTTGTATTCATTACAGAGCAGTGTGGTTCTGACATGACTGTGTTTAAAATGCAGCAAGCTTCAGCATCTGCATTTATGAAAGAAGCTGCAGTTTGTTCTTGCCACGGGACCTGTGCACACCTGAAAGAGCTGACTGTAGCCAGACTGCAATCAAGGTGCCTGTATGGGTAGTATTTCAATTTAGGGGCTACTCTGTTTTTTCTATGGATGGCAGAGACAGCTCCAGTGTCACACCTGCACCTACAGCCTCTCTGGTCACAGTCACTTGGAGAAGGTAACAGTTGCACTGTCCTCCTGGCTAGGGCTGGGTGCTGAGCTTGGAGGTCTCTTCCAACCTGGTTGATTCTATGGTTCTATGACAAAGCAGCTGACATTTAATTGCACTGGTAAGGCACTTTTTTGGTAAGTCTGATGTGCAAGAAATTTGGCTTGAAAGGCACAATAAAGCCACAGGTTAGAAACTGGATAAGAAAGGTGAAAACAGAAAGGTATGGAACGAGAGGAGATCAATACAGATGTGACTCTGTTCTGTGTTCAGTAACAGTGGCTACATTTGCTGCCTAGATAGGCCTGATAAGGCCACATCAGGATTATTGTGTCCGGTTCTGGGCTCCCCAGTTCCAGGGAGACAGAGAACTATTGAGGGAGCTGGGATTGTTTAGCCTGGAGAAGAGGAGGCTCAGGGGAGACCTTTTTGCTGTCTACAACTACCTGAGGGGTGGTTGTGGCCAGGAGGAGGTTGCTCTCTTCTCTCAGGCAGCCAGCACCAGAACAAGAGGACACAGCCTCAGGCTGCGCCAGGGGAAATTTAGGCTTGAGGTGAGGAGAAAGTTCTTCAGTGAGAGAGTCATTGGCTACTGGAATGGGCTGCCCAGGGAGGTGGTGGAGTCGCCGTCCCTGGAGCTGTTCAAGGCAGGATTGGACGTGGCACTTGGTGCCATGGTCTAGCCTTGAGCTCTGTGGTGAAGGGTTGGACTTGATGATCTGTGAGGTCTCTTCCAACCTTGGTGATACTCTGATACTGTGGTACTGTGACTGTCCTGTCCTCAGCTTTGGTAACAAATTTGCACAGCTGCTGTAAGACATATGGGAGGCATTCCTCTGCACAGCTGTGTATATCCCATCCTAGCTGGGGCAAAAATACAACAAGCAATCTGGCTCCCCTGCTTCCTTCCACAAGCCCCTTATCAGCAGGAGGAAAATTCTTCCCTTCCTCTTCTTCATTTGCTGTTAAAGCCTAGGATGTTAATAAGGACTGAGTTTCATTTCAGTTCACTTCTTTGACAAATGTGGGATTCCACTACTGCCTTGGCATTAAGCACTTTTTAAAATGTAAATTTCTCAGCTGCAAGGAATCACATTAAAAAAAAATATATTCAAAAAGCAACTGTCTAAATCAAAGACTAATTGGCTGCCAAATTATGGGTTTATGCAACTCCCTTGTCGCAGCTTGTTTTGCTTTTTTACCAGAGGTAAGTAAAAAAGCATCAGAAAAGGCATGAAAAAAATATTTTTGTTTTCCTTTCATAATAAAACATGTGATATCAAGTGATCTGCTTTGAAACCTCTTGCAGCCTACAGTGAAAATCCTGTCCACCTGAGATTGCCTGTCCAACCAGTGGCTGCTTCCACAGGGAGATGGAAGCCTCTCATGCGATCGAATCCTGACTAAAGGGAAACTGAGGCAAAGAGCATGGTCACCAGCAAACAACTATGGTGTGATTCAGGAATGACAGTAGGTTCTTCAAAGGCCTGGCCATCAAGTCCTCCTGCAGAGGGTTCAGAGAAGCAGCACTGAGATATCTGCCTCTGACTGTGTGGCAAGGGGTACGAAGATTCACAGTGGGCTTATACTAGAGGGTATTTTTGGTGAATGCCCCCTGGGAGTGAGGCCATCTGGGGACTGAATATGCAGCTGAAAAGTCTTAAAATCCAAGTGCAGCTGTTGATTAACTTGGGTCTTGATGGTGGCCTCAATCTCATGCCCAGGGAACTTACTGGGAGGAAGAAATAGCTTCCTTGACAGATGTTTGGAATTACATGGGTGAAATGCTCTGAACCATGACCCACTAGGCACTGAGGTTAATGTTAGACCCGGGGTACATTATTCTGGGTCAGTGTCTTTGTGATTGCCCCAATCCTGCTGTGGAATTTGGAGACAATCTCCCCAGGATGTAACAGGAGTCACATCACATTTTCCTTTCTTCCTCCTTTCTCTCTGTGACAGTTCCTTATCCTGCCTCAAGCCCTGTGCTTGCCAGCCTCTCAAAAACATCATATGCAGCAGAGTACCTGGATGCAGTGATCTTCTCTGTATGACCTTGCAATGATGTTATTGTTCCCAACTCTGTACCAGGAGTTTTATCTTAGTCCTTTGTTGCAGTCTCAGCATGCGAATTCACACTGGCAAGGAAGAGGGATTTCAGACACATTACAGTGAAGCAAAGGGAGTTTCTAGTAAAGTGTTTGCCTTATTTCTCCAGCTTTAATGCTTACCTTTCCCTCTAAGTTTTTCTATGATTCATGTTTAACAGGGTAAGAAATCCATCGCCACCGGGGAACTGTATACCTGACACTATGCTGCAAACGGATTACTCAGGGATTCCCATAAATCTGATTGTCCTGCTTCAGCTGCACATTACCTTAGTAGCAGATTGGGAGTGGGGAATGGAGCATCTCTACTTTAACAACGCATGGTCTTGTGCAAAGCAATGCAGGTTTTATCTAGCAAACGTTTGCTGTGTCTATGTATGAGGCAGGAACTTACCTTCGTCTTTGAGATATGCTGCAGCAAGCGACAACTTGGAGGGGGTACAAATGCCGCTCCAAGAGCTTTTCCAACTGTGCTGCATCTTTGCTATGTCAAAAATAAGCTGCAAAATGGAAAAAAGGAATGAAGAATGAACCTAGCATCTCGCGTCCTCGCCTCTTAAAATAAAGGAGTAGTTTTAAAACGCATAAAAACGTTCTGCCATGATGAATTGCACATTTATGACCCTATTTAGTGAAGTATTTTACCTATGTAATTTTAAAACTGTCATTTTGACAAAAAATTATAGATGAACGAGTTGGCCTTTCACATTTAATGTTTTCGTTCTTATTTGCAATTCACCAAGTTCAGCTTTGATTAAAGAAGTGGTATAAATGGAATGCATAATGGTCAGGACTTGAAGAACATTTTACTCTGTCGCTGCAGGATAAGAATTTTTTTCTTTATATAAGCAGATTTGGTTTCTTCACCTGAGAAGCTTCTTGAGCCTCAGCATGCTGGCTTTGTTACATCTGAAATGCATCTTCCCTTCAACTCCAAATTTGCATGGAAAAGGATGCTCAATTTAAAGAGGAACAAGCACCAAACAGACATATTTATTAATCCATTATTTATTTTTCTTTTAAAAGACTTTGAGCAGATGAATCATCCTGTCCATGCTGACCTTAAGCCTGAGATGAGATGTGGCTGCTGCACGAGATCTTATGTCTAACATTAACTGATGATTAGAAAAGGTTCTCCTTTGGACACGGCACCTTCTGTTAATAGGGGCTTTTCTCCACAGCAGCTGCTGTGGGTGCTTGGCATAATGTGACCCTGAATTAGCTCAGAGGAAATATTTCCCTCACTTCTACTTGTAAGAAAGACATTTTTATGTCTTTCATTTTTTTTTTTTCCTTATTGAATAAAAATCCTAAGCCAGCCAATAAAAATACCCTTTAGAAAGACACAGTTTAAAACTGGTTACTTGAATGTACTGATGTCTTGGTTCACATGTCAAACACAAATCCTCTACCCTTTGATATTCTGTAACTATTGTACATTTCCTTCCAGTTCCATGCTCAAAGTGTTTTGTTGTCTTCTTAATGAATCATAGAATTATAGAATCAACCAGGTTGGAAGAGACCTCCAAGATCATCCAGTCCAACCTAGCACCCAGCCCTGTCTAATCAACTTGACCATGCCACTAAGTGCCTCATCCAGTCTTTTCTTCAACACCTCCAGAAATGGCAACTCCACCACCTCCCTGGGCAGCCCATTCCAACTGCAAATCACTCTCTGTGTCAAGAACTTCCTCCTAACATCCAGCCTATACCTCCCCCAGCACAACTTCAGTTAGAAAAATAACGAGCCAATGGAATGGAATAAATTTATGTCTTACATTTTGTACATCCCCTTTCACATAATCACAGAATCAGGCAGGTTGGAAAAGATTTCTAGGATCATCGAGTCCAACCTATCACCTAATCTTCCTAATTAACTAAACTGTGGTACTAAGTGATTCATCCAGCCTCCCTTTAAACACCTCCATGGATGGTGATGCCACCACCTCCCCGGGCAGCACATTCCAATGGCCAATCACTCCTTCCATGATGAATTTCTTCCTAATGTCCAGTCTAAACCTGCCCTGGTACAGTTTGAGATTGTGCCCTCTTGTTGTTTAGACAAGTCACAGAATCATAGAATCAACTAGGTTGGAAGAGACCTCCAAGATCATCCAGTCCAACCTATCACTCAGCCCTGTCCAGTCAACTAGACCATAGCACTAAGTGCCTCATCCAGTCTCTGCTTGAACACCTTCAGGGATGGCGACTCCACCACCTCCCTGGGCAGCCCATTCAAAAGGCAAATCACTCTCTCTGGGAAGACCTTCCTCCTAATATCCAGCCTATACCTCCTGCAGCACAACTTGAGTCCATTCCCTGCACTCTCTCTTGAATTCTCTGGAAAAGTTTTTATTTACAATTTCCAATTAAGACACTGCCCTTGAACTGTGAGAGACCTTCAGAGTGAAGGAGACAGACATTTAATGGTTAACAACAACATTACTCAATTACCTATGGGTCTAGTAACTACCTTGGCAAATTACTGATCTTACTCAAGATTTTTGTTTAGTTCTGTTTGATTATACAGATCCCTCTCCCCTCTCCTCACAAGAATCAGTGACAGCAGAGCTTGTGTTATGTTCTGAGCTTGCCAAGTCGGATAAAAAGAAAATAAACAAACAACTAAAGATGAAGACAGATGTGAGAAACAAAGGAGATCACAGAATTCAATTACATTATTTGGAGATAGTCCTGACAGAAGGCCTGAATCATCTACATAACTAAGAAGGCTAATTTTTGCAGGTAGTGGTACACTGAAGCATCCATTCTTCTTTTTTAATTTCCTTCTCTGGATGTTTGTTTGCAGCAGACCACTCGGCAGCAGCTTTGAGCCAGCAGAAGTTCTGACACCTGGCTTCCAACCCTCCTATTCCAGGGAACTTCACAAACAATCTATGCAAAGCTGAACGGTATCGAGAAGACATATTGAGCCCATTATTTGAGATCGTTTATCTCAGTGTCAGAGTCTCACAGTAT
>WAAF01012803.1:627634-642050 GCA_013400475.1 Tricholaema leucomelas
CTCAACATCTCTCTTGAATTGAGGAGCCCAGAACTGGACACAGGACTCAAGGTGTGGCCTGACCAGTGTTGAGTACAGGGGCAGAATAACCTCCCTCCTCCTACTGGCCACACTGTTCCTGATCCAGGCCAGGATGCCATTGGCTCTCTTGGCCACCTGGGCACACTGCTGCCTCATCTTCAGCCTACTATCCACCAGTACCCCCAGGTCCCTTTCTTCCTGGCTGCTCTCCAGCCACTCTGTCCCCAGCCTGTAGTGCTGCTTGGGGTTGTTGTGGCCAAAGTGCAGAACCCTGCATTTGGCCTTGTTCAGTCTCATCCCATTGGCCTCTGCCCACCCATCCAGCCTGTCTAGGTCCCTCTGCAGGGCTCTCCTACCTTCCAACAGATCAACACCTGCTCCTAGCTTGGTGTCATCTGCAAACTTAATGATGCTGGATACTTCCTTCTTCATCTGCCTCTCCCTTTCTTTCACTTTCCTTGTTTCCTGCCTTTTAAATGCCTGCTAATAAAAAGACAACAAACAATATTCATAGAAGCTAACTGTCCACTTCTGTACTTAGGATGATTTCTTGTTAATCTTCCTACTAGTTCTTTCCCTGTTTACTACGTTATATGCTGGATATCTTTGAAAGCATTGAAATCATGACTGCTCTGCAAGCCTGGTTCCCCTTTGCATCATCCCAACATTGTTTGCCCAGGAATCAGTGATCAGAACAGATTCAAGAGGCAGAGAAATGCAGTCTAGTAAAGCAGATTTCACCTTTGAAATTATGCTCAAACATCAACCTTTTCACTCATTGTTGTTTTGATTCTGATTGTTTGTAAAGGAAATATTTACATTAAAACTTTCCTGCCCTTTGCACCCAGCCTAGCCCTAAGGAGACCATGATTTTAGACGACAAGCAACGTACCAGCTTTCATCAAGTTGAACACGGTTTTATTTCTGCTGCAAAGGTCTGGTTTTCCCCATGCTACTTTTATGCCAGTTTAACTTTACTGATTTTATTAGCTGCCAAGGTAGGTAAGCTGTTCATGAAACACTTTTCTTTCCCCGTGCTGCCTGCCAGGCAGTCACAGTCTCCTTGCCCTCAGACTTCTCCACACTGATGGCTTTCAAAGGTGGGTCAGGCTTCTTTTCCTGGCTTTATTGCCAGCCTGTTTCTTCCTCACAAGCTTTTCTTCCTTTTGTTACCATGGGAGGGATGAGGACTCTCTTGTAGCAAAAAAAAAAAGAAGCTTTATAAAGAATAGATGACATATTCAAGTCATGTCTGGAGGTGAGTTGCTTATTGCAAGATAAATAGCACTGAAGATCAAAATGTATGAAAATGGCAGGCTAGGCCTTTTGTTTATCTTTGTACCTTATAATCTGAATATTTTTATAGCTATAGGGAGGGTATTTTTACATACTGTCTTCTAACAGAATTCTACTCAGTTGACAATAAGCCTGATGTTGTTTAAATAAATCCATGCTGCAGCTGAAAAAAAAACCCCAACTTTTGCCTTCTAATAGAAGGGATGACACTTTAGTAACAACTTTTGCCTTCTAATAGAAGGGATGACACTTTAGTAACAACTTTTGCCTTCTAATAGAAGAGCTGACACTTTAGTAACACCTCAGAAAATGTGCAGAACTCACATATGTTTGTTCCCTACAGTCTAGGAACTGCTACCTAAATGCATAACCAGACTAGCAGTTTATTAGCTAATATAGCTAATTTCTAGGCTCTCAGGTATGTATAAAGGTTGCATATAAATATGACAGCAATGTATGTGGCTACCTTGCTTACAAAGTCAGGATAGGAACATAAAAACAGAGCTTCACAGAGGTGTGTGTAAAGCAGAATCATGTGCAGGCTAAATGGCACATGTGGTGATGTGGTAAGCTTAAAGGCAAGAGAGAGAGAGAGAGAGACCAGAAGGAGAATTTGTAATGAATACTATGGACTCCATAATATGATTTTTGAATGTTATAGAGCACCTGCAGCAGGGATTTGAACAACTAATAATGGCTGTGAAGAAATTAGGATGGAAGTTCCACTGGGATAGGTGAGTTGTGATACAGTCTAATTTTCTAGAAGATAAAGCTGTTGCTAGCAATCTCAGAGACTAGTATAGGCAAGATGGTTGTGAATGGATATACTGAAAAGGAGGCTGATAAGGAAACCAGAAGTATGGATAAGAGAGAACATAAAAGACAGAGAAGATAAAATTAGGAAAACTCTGGTAGCTCCTCTGGAGAGCCATGAGGAGGTGAATGGAAAGGGTGTGTGCTACCTAACCCCACACTGCAGGGAGAGAACAGACTTCACTACAGTCGTGTATAAAGGTTTGTTTTTTTCCCCCTCAGAGCTTGCTCACAGGGACAACTACAGCCTCAGTTCTGTAATTTTGTCTTTTGCTATATTCTCTTGAAGCAAATTACTTTAAAGTCATCTTTCTGGTAAGTATCTGAACAGTTCATAACAAATCATCCCTTCCAGGAGATCACTCATTATTAGACATATTGATGGCATGTTTGAATCTCTAAAGTGGTAATTTATGCTATTAGCTGAGTTGTCTTTATGACCTTCACTACACTAGTGTTTTACTCATTCTTTCATATTCTTCTGCTTCATACATACCAGAGAATAATTCATATCCTTGGTAACCTTTGCAAAAGATTTCCCTAGAGGGTTTTCTTCATCAATACCAGAGAAAACTAACCCATTGTCATCACCCTCTAAAAAGTAATTAGCCATGAATAATTGCTCCTTCCTGACATCTTTCTAACTTTCCACTGAATTGATTTTTTTTTTTAAGTAGATCTATTAATTGTGGAAGCATTAGGCTGCCTTCACACTTTCATTCTCCCATTCCTTATTCCATGCCTTTTTTTTTTCCCCACAAGTGCTCTGGATTACATTTTGTTTGTCTTGTTTAATGTTGCTTGCAGAGTTTCCTGGCTTGACAGTGCTTTGAATTCCAGGCTGGTAGAATAGATTTTTCTATGCACTGTTATTGGATTCGATTTTGGGATACTTTTAGTCCGTGAGTTATTTCTGTAGAAGTCTTATACCACTTCCATAGGACATTTTTCCTCATACTTGCCCAGTAGAATTCTCAGTTTGTCTCTGCCCAAGCAAGATCCAGGGAAGAAATATTCATCAGGGCTGTGGACTCACTCCGAGCCTCATTTGATGTATGTGGCAAACTTTGTGCTTCATTGGGTACAAGCTAAGCTACTGCCCAGGGCTTGGGGATGTTGCCTACCCATGATACACTTAGGTCTCATTTTTAAGCCCTTAAGAAAAGATGTCTCAGATATATGAGACCAGAAGAAACATGTATTCACATGCATGCTGAAGGCATTGCCCTGAAGGGACAACCTCTTTTTGTCAGTTAAGACTAAGTTTCTCCACTTTCCATGGAGGTCTTTTTATAAAGGTAGTTATTCTGGAAATGTTTCTTCAATGGACTATGAAGGAGAAATGTGTTTTCCTTCAACTTAAGGGATGCCTTCAACCATACAGCTACACAGGGAGAAAAACTCTGTTTTAAACTGCTGCAGCTCCATTGACTTTAATAGAGCTATGCTTTTTTTTAATAAGAAGCAGTGGCACAGGCAATGTAGTGTTTTGTGTTCCACATACCTGCTGCTGTACTTTTGCATATCAGTAGAAAACCACCTTATTTTTCCCTACTGGCCTATCTGAAACCTTCCTCATACTGCACTCCAAGACCACATGTGTAATGCAGCGTGGTCAATGTATGCTTCAGAAAGCTTGACATCCATTTAAAGAATTAAAATAGACTTTTGTTTTCTAAAGAGATATGCCCTTAGACATTTCTACACATTCAGTGTTCTGTTTGAGGGCCATTTTCTCTGCAGTGTATCTTCTCCATCACCCAGTGTATTTGTAAAGCTATTTTTTTTACTTTCCTGATCATCTGCTTTGTAACTCCTCTGATTTGTGTGTGTTCTACACAATAATCTGACTAAATTTGTTGTTGTTGTTGCTGGTTTGCTTTATCATTCTACACAATTATTGTTGTTTTGCTCACACAATGGATTGTTTTTTTCCTAATTCTTTGATCCATCTTACAATTAATTCCCAATATTCTTCCCTTTTAAAATCTAAGTCTGCAGGATCTTAATCACACTGGAGTTGGAAAATGTGGTGGATTTTAATGATCTCTTCTATTATTGCCTGGTAGCTTCTCAGTTTTGTAAGTGTTCTATGTGCTAGGCCTTCCTTCACTTCCATTAAAGTTCTGCCTTTAGAACTGAACTCTTCCTTACTTAGAGCCTTCTTTGCCCCTCAGGTGACCTAGAAAGACAAGGTTAAGGAGGAGGCTTCCTTGATTGATGTGGACTAGGTTAGTGAGGACTGGGTTAGTGAACAGTTAAGTGAGCCGAACATCCATTAAGTCCATGGGTCCTGATGGCATGCACCCATGAGTCCTGAAGGAGATGGTGGAGGTCATTGCCAGGGCACTCTCCATCATCTTTGGTAAGTCATGGTGGACAGAACAGGTGCCTGGGGGTTGGAGGAGAATCCCAGCATGGTGGGGGTTGGAAGGGACTTCTGGAGATCATTCAACTCCCCTTAAAGCAAGGTTACTCATAGCAGGTTTCCTGGGGTCACAGTGTCCAGGCACAGGTTCTAATCCCTGCAGAGAAGCACACTCCACAACCTCTCTGGGCAGCCTGCTCAAGGGCTCCAGCACCCTCACAGCAGAGAATTTTTTTCTCCTGTTCAGAAGTAACCTCCTGAATTAAAGTTTGTGTCAGTTGCTCCTTGTTTTTTTGCAAAGCACTGTTGGAAAGAGCCTGGCCCCATCCTTTTGATATTCACCCTTCAGCTATTTATAAACATTGAGAAACATTTTCTTCTGCTAATGAAGTGCTGCCAAAGATATTATTCTGTGGAATGACAAATCTATAGCCACTTGCATTCCATGGGATAAGGCAAAAAATGTAGCTAGTACCAATAAAGAAAGAAGTACCAGACTGGAAGGCATGAAAGATGACAGGCCTTCCTGTGAGGTCCTGGGCTTTGGCAGTGTTTGTTTGTAGCTCTGAGGCTGGGACTTGCTGGAGCCCTGGGCTAACAAACCTATCACCACCCCTCGGACACCTTCAGCTGTCTGGGGGTGTCCTGGGTTGTGTGCCTGCCACAACCACAGATGTAAGCTGGGTGTTTTTTGACTGCACAGTGGGGCAGACCATTTAGTGGAAGCTGGCCCAGTTCTCAGAATGATCACAGAATCAGGGAATCACAGAACTTCAGAGGTTGGAAGGGACCTCCAGAGATCATCGAGTCCAACTCCCCTGCCAATGCAAGATCCCCTAGGGTAGTTCATTCAGGAATGCATCCAGGCAGGTTTTGAAAACCTCCAGAGAAGGAGACTCCACAACCACTCTGAGCAGCCTCTTCCAGGGCTCTGTCACCCTCACTGTAAAGAACTTTCTCCTCATGTTGAGGTGAAACCTTCTCTGTTCCAATTCGTAGCTGTTGCTCCTTGTCTTATTGCTGCTGACCAGTGGAAAGAGATTGGCACTTGACACTCACCCCTCAAAGTTGTAGGGAGGTTGTANTTCTATTCTATCTTGAAGGTCTTTTCCAACCTAAGAGATTCTATGATTCTATGAGCTGGATATCCCTTGGGCACAGCTCAATCTGCGAGATGTCAACAAATAGAATGCAAATTTTCCCCTAAATGCATGATCGTTTCATGCTACCACACACTCTGAGACACTCCCTATTATTACTTTTCATCTTTGTAGGTCCTGATGCAATGAAATCCTCCTGTAAATTCAGCTGCACGAACATTTCATCTGTACAGAAAACACTTAGGTTGACTTTACAATTTTTCCCACCTTCAAAATTCTTTGCTCCTCTCCATGAAAAGTTAAATTTCTCAGGGGAAGAGGGATTGAAGCCTCAGTAGAATATGAGATTGGGAGTTAAATCCCCTATTGACTACTGGGTATTAAAAAGATTCATAGGCATCTCACTGGGAATGTTATTTAACCTCAGATGCTTCTGTGTGAACTTATATATAAAAGCTGATATTTTTCATTTGGATTCCAAGTGCATCTGACTATTTTTTAACAGAAATGTAAAAGAAATGTGCATATAAATTATAGATTAGGAATCAGGATACCCTGATAACTAATCCCATATAGTTCAGCTACATTTTTTTTTCCCCTATCACAGTGTGGGTTTAAGTTTGAAGTGCTCTAATACTTTTTAAAACTTCTTCTATAACTGCTTCTATTATTCCATATTTGCTCCTTCTTAGGCCTCCATGTATGAAAGGTTATTTATTGTGGCATGAGCACTTGCTAAAGCTTAATAGGAAAAAAAATCTTGTAAGCATCACCATGGTATCTGTCACAGTTGCAAGTAGTAATTTTGTTTCCAAAATCTGTTGGTTCCTATTTTTTTTTCTTTCTCCCCAGAGAAGATGCCCTGCTGATATGAAAATTGCCTCTGCTCTGCTCAAATGGACACCAAAAAAAACCCCAAAAGCCCTGCTCAGGATCAAAGGTTTTCATAAATCATCCTGGTGACGTTCCTTATCCAAGTGAATTTTCACCTTATTCAGGTGAAATGACTTACATCATCTGTTAATTTGGTCTCAGACTGTTCTGCAAGGTATTCAGGAAATTAGAAGCATAGAATCATAGAATTCCAGAATCAGTTAGGGTTGGAAGGGACCACAAGGATCATCTAGTTCCAAACCCCCTGCCATGGGCAGGGACACCCTACCCTAGAGCAGGCAGGACAGAGGCTCATCCAGCCTGGCCTTGAACACTTCCAGGGATGGGGCCTCAACCACCTCCCTGGGCAACCCAGTCCAGACTCACCACTCTCATGGTGAAGAACTTCCTCCTCATGTCCAGTCTGAACCTACCCATCTCCAGCTTCACTCCATTCCCCCTAGTCCTGTCACTCCCTGATATCCTGAAAAGTCCCTCCCCTGCTTTTTTGTAGGCCCCCTTCAGATACTGGAAGGACTCAACAAGGTCACCTGGGGGCCCCCTCCTCTTCTCCAGACTGAACAGCCCCAACTCTTTCAGTCTGTCCTCATAGGAGAGGTGCTGCAGCCCTCTGATCATCCCAGTGGCCCTTCTCTGGACACACTCCAGCATGTCCACATCCCTCTTGTAGTAAGGGTTCCAGAACCGGATTCAGTACTCCAAGTGGAGTCTGACCAGAGTGGAGCAGAGGGGGAGAATCACCTCCCTTGACCTGCTGGACACACTTCTCCTGAAGCAGCCCAGGCTCTGGTTGGCCCTCCAGGCTGCAAGTGCACGCTGCTGGCTCATTTTGAGCTTCTCAGCCACCAGCATTCCAAATTCCTCTCCTCAGGGCTGCTCTCCAGCCAGTCACTGCCCAGCCTGTGTTTGTGCTTGGGATTGCTTCGACCCAGATGCAGGACCTCATACTTGTGAGTCTCAACCTACCTAGAAATAGTGCTGACTCTTCGATGTCACTTCTGGGTCACAGTGTTGCCAGCTCCTGCTTTTAACAGAGTCTCATGATATTTGTTGTTTTTTTTCCTTGAAGTCACAGTTTCCAGAGGCATATCTTGTATTTCAGTTTTAAAAGCACAGGTTTGTATTTCTTGTGGTACTTCAGAAATCGTCGATAACTTCACCTGAGTTCAACCTCAGGTCTCAGAAACCCAGAGTTAAGTAAAAGAGACAAACATTCCTGAGGTTGATAAAAATTCAAAGGTTTTAATGGTATTATTCCCTGGAAAGTGCAGTAGAGATAATTTGTGGCTTCTGAATGTATGTGGATGGCAGTGCTGAGTCATTAATAAGAAAGAACTATTTGCCTCTGTTGACAGTAAAGTATTCCTCTGACTGGTTTGTGCTCAAAGCTCAGAGAAGACCCAGTTACATATTCTTAGTAGCAGCTTTTCCACAGAGAGAGGGCTCTGGCTATCCAGGCATGGACAAAAGAAAGATGAGGTTCAGACCACAGATATCTTCCAGGCTGTCACAGTAACTATGGAGAACACATGTGTGACTTCATCTCTGCCACAACAACATGGGGTTGATATGTTGATATTATTTTGACCTTTGCTATGTTGATCATTGACTCATTAACGGTTGAAACATATTCAGTTACTGTGAATGGCCAAAAGAGCCAATGGCAACCTGGCCTGTATCAGGAACAGTGTGGCCAGTAAGACAAGGGAGGTTATTCTGCCCCTGTACTCAACACTGGTCAGGCCACACCTTGAGTGCTGTGTCCAGTTCCGAGCTTCTCAATTCAAGAGAGATGTTGAGGTGCTGGAATGTGTCCAGAGAAGAGCAACAAGGCTGGTGAGGGGCCTGGAACACAAACCCTATGAGGAGAGACTGAGGGAGCTGAGGGTGTGCAGCCTGGAGAAGAAGAGGCTCAGGGCAGACCTCATTGCTGTCTACAACTACCTAAAAGGAGGTTGTACCCAGGTGGGAGTTGGTGTCTTCTGCCAGACAACCAGCAACAGAACAAGAGGACACAGCCTCAAGTTGTGCCAGGGGAGGTATAGGCTGGATGTTAGGAGGAAGTTGTTGCCAGAGAGAGTGATTGGCATTGGAATGGGCTGCCCAGGGAGGTGGTGGAGTCACTGTCCCTGGAGGTGTTCAAGAAAAGCCTGGATGAGGCACTTAGTGCCATGGTGTAGTTGAGTGGCTAGGGCTGGGTGCTAGGTTGGACTGGATGATCTTGGAGGTCTCTTCCAACCTGATTGATTCTATGATTCTAATGTGGTGGTGGGGCAGATAAAGGCAAGTTGAAATTTGTGTTTGTTTGGTTTTAGTAGTTCCAGCTACACAGGAATGTATTTATACCCTATGTATAACTTATGTATTTATATTTATATATCCATATGTATTTACAAAATATTTCCCTGTAGTTATTTGAATCTGTCATCCCTTTTCCTCTTGGCATGTCCTGCACAGCATACTGAGGGTTGATGCAAACTCTGTTCATGCCCCAATGTGACCAAAATGTGGAGTGTGCTGCAGCATGCCAGTGATGAGGACCCAGTGGAGTCTCCTCTGGAGGTAGGATCCCACCTGCAGCTCCCATAACGCCATGAGGGTGCATCATGTGCAGCAAGGCCAGAGCTGGGCTAGGCACTCATGGTTAAACTAGTCCCTGGCTGCAGTAAATCAATGAATACAGGAGGCAACATGAGAAGAAAGGATTAGAAAACAACAAAGGCCAATTTGCATGTCTGTCTTACTTGGATTGCTGCCAAATGCTGACAGACACTCGATAGACTTCCTTGTTGAGTGTCAGCCCTAATGGCTGTGGTTAGAGCTATAACCTCTGTCTGTCTCTTCCTTACCCACCTGTGAAATGTCTTCTGCAGAGTCGTATTTTATCACAGAAATCGTTTGTCGTCTCCCTTTCCTGCCTTTGTAAATCCCCTATGTATTTGTCGAGGGAGATTTTCATCTGAGGTCGTTTCTTGGCTTATCCTCGTGGTTTCCCAATTTCTATGTTGATTTTACACAACAGCTTTTCCCAGTAAACCAGGGATTAACAGGATCAAAACTGAGAACTAGCCCAGAGTCACCCCATTTCTGACACAGCCTGGTTTAGTGTTACAAAAATCAGTGGCTGCTTTTTTCCTCTGGATGCCATAAGAAGTGGAGTGGAGTATTCACCAAACCCCAGCCGCTTTAACACTCAAAGCATTACTTTATGGTAAGCAAAATAACATCTTACAAAACGAAGGCAGGGTTAAGAAAAGCTTTGAAAGAGAATTTTTTGCACCTCTGCAAAATGCTTGATTTCTTTTCTCATGCTGTGAAATATTTGGGCAAGGGTTTTACTGCAGCAATTCCCACTCGGTAGTTTTGTGAAGCTATGGAAACAGGTATGACGGGGAAAATCCTAGTCTGGTTTGAGTATTGTTGTGGACTTAAAATAAGCTAGGGCATTGCCTGAAGTTTCTTCACAGCAGAAGCCTGCTACAGGCAGAGGAGAGAATTCTGATGTAGTCTCTTTTCTACCAGTGCTGGAAGTCAGCTCATCTAACTTAAGCTGCCTGGAAGTCCTGTATCTAGTCTAAACCAGTTTTCCAGGCTACCCTTATAATTAACGTGAGGAGATAAGCTCCAGAGGGCAGTTCATGCTGCTTTTCTGAGACAACTGCTTTTGCAATGGATCAGTCAGTCTCTTCAGTGGTTTTCTTTCTTCTCTGACTACAGGTGGGTGCCAAACAACTACCTCAGACCAGATGTTGCCAGTTAGGGACGTGAAAAGGATTCTCGTTATCTGTGTGGTGTCCTGCCTGTGGGTGTAAGTACAAACTCCTGGAGCATCTCTTCTTTCTTGCTCCTTTTGATTAAAAAGGGAATCAATATTTGGCAGTAAATTTGCCCCTTACTGTTTGCAAAATACTGTTCTTTGCTGTGTAACTGTAGCGAGGGGTCTGGTGTGGAGTAAGGCACGAATTAGACTGCAGACATAAACCACAGATGCAACAAGTTGTAACCCGTAGTGCCTCTTGCAGTGGTCACCACACTGTCACTGTGATTATTATGAGGAAGTTTAGCCTATAGATCAAACTGCTGCCCACCATTTACTGCTGGCAAGGAGAAGATATAACACCCATGTGAAGCTCAATCTATATATAGCTTGGGTGAAATCAGATGTTGAGCAGTGACTACAGTGTGACCAGCCCATCAGATGCACAGACATGTGGTAATGATGAGTTTGTAAGATGATAGGTTCTGTTCTTCTGTAAGCTATGTGGTCCTTGTGCATTACTCTGTTGTGTTACAGTGGCGTTTGTGGACATTCATTGCTCCACATCTTGCTATTTATCACAAAAGAACTCAAGGAGAAGAGGGCTTGCAGTAGCTGTCTAAATCCTTGTAAATGGCAAGGGGGCAGAGGCAGAGTCTGCAAATGGCAGAGAAAAAATACACTTCTTGAGTTTGATAAGCTAAAGCAAAGTTAAAAAACAAGCAAACAACCAAGACTCTAAGTAGTGTTTGTCTAACTGTTTTCAAAGATGGCATTTTGAGCTTTATGTTGCTTTAGTCAGTGATGTGTTTTAGCAGAGAAACAACAGGAATTGCATTGAGCTCATCTCAAACACACATAAAATATTTTAGTATCTTTTCTTTTATCTCCTCTTTCAGATACAGCTCAGGAGAAATACGTTCCAAGTGACAGCATCTTTGACAACCTGTACTTTTTGTTCTACCTTTTGTTCTCCCTGTGAAAAGCCGTGTGATGAATATCGCTGGAGTACCTTGATACAGTCCCTACTTATGTTAAAAAAATAATAACAAAAGAGAAGAAATAGTAACCATATGCTTCCCAGAGGGTCAGATAGAGACTTGACCTGCAGCTTCAAGTGAAGGGCTCTCTATCTCTGAAGCTGCCTGAGGCAGGGCATATCCTTGCCGGTGTGTAGCAAAACCATCAATAGAACAGAACAGAATAGAATAGAATAGAATAGAATAGAATAGAATAGAATAGAATCAAACAGGTTGGAAGAGACTTCCAAGATCATCCAGTCCAACCTAGCACCCAGCCCTAGCCAGTCAACTAGACCATGGCACTAAGTGCCTCATCCAGGCTTTTCCTGAACACCTCCAGGGATGGTGACTCCACCACCTCCCTGTACAGCCCGTTCCAATGCCAATCACTTTCTCTGGCAAGAACTTCCTCCTAACATCCAGCCTATACCTCCCCCAGCACAACTAGATCACTGAACAGATTCCCCATTTTAGTGTTTACAAAATTCCTCACAATGATCTAATAAGTCTGTGCAGCGCCATGGAAATGCCATAGACTGAGTTTTCTGAATATGCTTTCTCCCTTTGTGCCAGAAAACACTTCCGTGATGCAGAAAGAGAGGCAGATTCTGAAGAGGTAGGCAATGTTTCTTAGTCTCAAAATGACTGATTTTTTTGAATTGGAAAAAAAATTGCCTTTTCATTTTAGGAATTTAAAGCTGAATTTTTGCCCTAATTGCACCTGTCTTGACCTAGGTCCAGAGCCAGGAAGTACTTATGAATATATTCAGTCTTACTCATGTGACCAATGATAAGCCCAAACACAACTAGTTTTTGAAAGGCTTTTCCACAACCCTTATCTCTGGTAGAAGAGGCTCTCACAAGAATAATGAATTTTCTTCACAGAATCCCAGTGAGATAAAGCAATGTTATTATCCCATTGTACAGCTGGGAGAAATGATGACACAGAAATTAAGTGCTTTTCTTAAAGTCCTATTTTCAGTTTAAAAAGAGGTGATGACTCCAAAAAATGTCATTGTATTATTTTAAGTTAATTGATCTTGCTGTCCCAAGACTTTTCCTGTGTATCTATACACAAAGTAAGTGGAGCTTTTAAGTGCTAGTCATTATTTATGACGACAGAGCTTTGCTGGAGAACGAATAAAAACTCTTTCATAACGTGAGCCCTTGTGTCTGTATGTACATGTGTGCCTGTCTGAGTTCAGATTTTGGAGCTTAGAGCTACTAAACTAAAGTTTAGTTCCTCTGGGTCTCCCAGCAGGGCAGAAGTTTTTGGGAACACTGAACAAAGTAGAAATCAGCAGAGATCACAGAGAAGCAGAAGAAATGCACATCATATCTGTTTAAAGCAAGGTCATCATTCATTAATTTTGCTACGGAGAGCTTAGCTACACATTTAGTTCTTCACAGGTTCTACTTATTAGAATTAGACGCTCCCAATTTCTGCACTTATGCAGGAGAGCTGGCTGAGATTGTGAGGACCTTCCCTTATCTTGGTGTTGTTTTTCTTTTTTTGGAAGTAACATGACATTCTTTGAGAGTTGTATCCCACTGACATCAAAAGCTCAAAAACGAGCTGTTTGGAGTGGCTGGACGATTAGGGACCAATTGATTTCTGAGATAGTCAACTAGAAAACAGGATGAGGGGCATGCCATCCATCTGGCATCTGCTGTGTGAATCCATCTACTACTGTGAAACCTGAAGTTATCTCCAGGTTATGAAGCAAGACTGTGGAGAAGTATTTTCTTGAATAATAAAAAGGTCAGTCCTGACCAAACATCAAATCTCTGTTGTCTACATGGATAGTGACAGAAGCAGTCATAGGTGGAAATGAGAGGCACATGAACCCCATATGGAAAGCAGAAGATAGAGTGGTCTATGGAGAGTAATGAAGAAATCCATAGAGGCACTGGGGAGGATGGAGGAAGCAAATGAGAACACAGAAGGAGAGAGGGGGAATCTTGGTGCAGAAGAGAGAATATGGTAACATAAAGAAGACTCCCTAGAGGGAAAGAATTACAAATCTTTAGTATACAGGAAAGAGGACTGCATCAAGTCTTGAAACAAAGAATATGGGGGAAATAACACAGAAGTTGGTTTTTTTTTTTTTCTGGAGAGGTGAATGAATTAAAGACTGCCAGAGCCTACAGTAAATCCAGACTGTGGAAAAGATAAAACATCATCTTGTGAAGCAACACATCCTTGGGTATGCCTACTCAATTTCTTATTAAGTAGGCCAGTTTCCTGTACTACCAGCAAACTGATTGAATGGAGGACCCCCCCCAGCTGAATCTCCTCTCTTAGATGGCCAAGAACACTGAATAGACCTTAATCTCGATGTCTTCACTGGGAGGAACCTTTAAGCCAAATTGCTTGCAGCTTTTCTCTCCATATAATGATTCCAGAGTTAAATGTTAGTGAATCTATATAAGTAGAATAATGACAAATATATAAGTAGAATAATGACCAATTATTCTATGTGTTGGAAGCAGCTCTTACAGACAGGAAACAACTGTATTTCTCTTTCAGTGCCTGGGATTGATCACAATGCAATACCACATTTAAGTGGGAGATGTGAGTTAAAACTTAGTAGACAGTCAAGATCTGAAGAAAGTAAAATTTTATTCTGGAGAAAACTCTAAAATCAAATACTGTGCCATCAATGCTAAAAAAAATATGTATTTATTCATTAATCAAAGCCCACATGAGCTAATTGCATGAGTCCTCTCTCCATATTCAGTACAATTTAATACCTCAGGTTTCCCAGCTGTGGGCATTTGATTTCTTTATCATGTTCAGATACAAAATGTCTGCAGAATAGCAGGCAGCCTGTGGTAGGTCACTTGTCTGCAAGAACAGCTCAGGTATATTATTTCCCTTTAACTGAAACCTCACATAAGGAAATTGAGTGAAGGTAGGAAAGCAGATAAAGGCATCATGGATGTGGTAGTTTGAGCCTAGCTGGGATGTTTTGGTGAGAAGAATTAGATCATAGGCTGAGAAATTAACACAATGGTGAGGTCTACTTCGCTCACAGTTTTGCTGAGATGTGTATAAAGGAAAAGCAAAATAAAGATAAGGTCACTTTGCTCTGCACTTCGCTTGGGCACTTTGTGCTGGGCTGTTCACTTCTGCTTTGCCTGC
>WAAF01012803.1:645006-738390 GCA_013400475.1 Tricholaema leucomelas
CTGGCCACACTGTTCCTGATACAGGCCAGGATGCCATTGGCTTTCTTGGCCACCTGGGCACACTGCTGGCTCATCTTCAGCCTACTATCCACCAGTGCCCCTAGGTCCTTTTCCTCCTGGCTGCTCTCCAGCCACTCTGTCCCCAGCCTGTAGTGCTGCTTGGGGTTGTTGTGGCCAAAGTGCAGAACCCTGCACTTGGCCTTGTTAAATCTCATCCCATTGGCTTCTGCCCACCCATCCAGCCTGTCCAGGTCCCTCTGCAGGGCTCTCCTACCTTCCAACAGTTCAGCAACTGCTCCTAGCTTGGTGTCATAGGCAACGTGTAGGCAAGGCTAGTTTAGTTAACTATAAATATTGGAGAGACATATAGTTAACTATAGTTATACAGTTAACATTATAGTTAACTATAAATACTGAAGAGACATCCATTCTTTTGTGCTAAGATTTTCTTGCTATGATTTACAAAAGTAATGGAACAATATCTGAGAATATTTGTCTAGGTTTCTGAACACAGAGTTCTGTTGCCTTTCAAAGAATTTGATAGCCAAATGGATAAATGAATTAAATCTTCCTTCATATGCTGCAAAAGAGACATTGATGCCAGTGATGCTGCCAAAATGAATAATACTTGCTGTGCTGGGGGAAGTATAAGCTGGATGTTAGGAGGAAGTTCTTCACAGAGAGAGTGATTGGCATTGGAATGGGCTGCCCAGGGAGGTGGTGGAGTCACCATCCCTGGAGGTGTTCAAGAGAAGCTTAGTGCCATGGTCTAGTTGACAGGCTAGGGCTGGGTGCTAGGTTGGACTGGATGATCTTGTAGGTTTCTTCCAACCTGTTTGATTCTATTCTATTTGGAAAAGGAAACTTTGCCCATCTTATGTTGAATATTCTTCTCAAAGAACAGGTTTGACAAAGGGAATAATTGTAGATTGGTGACAAAAAGGGCAACAAAAATTATTAAGATGGGGCCGTGGCCCCCAGGACAGAGTTATAACTATTGGAGAAACTTCCATTCCCTTGTGCTAAGATTTTCTTGCCAAGAAGGACAAAAGTAATAGAACAATAACTGGGAATATTTTTTTCTAGGTTTCTGAACACAAAGTTCTGTTGCCTCTCAAAGAATCTGATAGCTGAATGGATAAATGAATTAAATCTTCCTTCAGATGCTGCAAAAGAGACATTGATGCCTGTGATGCTGGCAAAATTAATAATCCTTGGAAAAAGAAGCTTTGCCCATCATATGTTGAATATCACAGTATGACAGTCTCACAGTATCATCAGGGTTGGAAGAGACCTCACAGATCATCAAGTCCAACCTTTTACCACAGAGCTCAAGGCTAGACCATGGCACCAAGTGCCACGTCCAATCCTGCCTTGAACAGCTCCAGGGACAGCAACTCCACCACCTCCCTGGGCAGCCCATTCCAGTGTCCAATGACTCTCTCAGTGAAGAACTTTCTCCTCACCTCGAGCCTAAATTTCCCCTGTCCTTCTCAAAGAACAGGTTTGACAAAGAGAATAATTTTAGGTTGGTGACAAAAAAGGCAACAGAAATTACTAAGATGGGGCTGTGGCCCCCAGGACAGAGCGCTGTGAGTTTTACTTTTCCCTTACTTCCATCCCTCATCCTCTTGCAACATAGAAAGTGCAAACCCAAGAATTTGTGGATAAGGCAATTTGAGTAGCTGACTCCAGTGAACATGCCACTGTTCTTTCTACTCTTGCTGGATGGCTTATATTAATTTTGTGATGGAAAGCAGCCTAGTTTGTAACAGCTATAGATATATCTATGCAATTGATTTGAAACACAAATTCTTATATGAGATGAATCAACAGCAGGAGCAGAGAGCAAAATGAGACTCATCAGCAGTAGCATATGACTGTGCAGGAATATAGATCCTTACACCTGAACAGCAGCATGAAAGAGCCTCTGAAGGCTGAATAAACAGTCAGCATGAGCTTTACCCTATCTGCAGTGCACTGAAGTACTTTCCCTTCTTTTCCTTCAAAGTGGAGTACGAGGATTTCTTTTTTTCACCCTTCCTATTTTCTGTAAGAGGCTACCCCATTGTGCTGAAAAAAAAACCACAACAATAAAAAGTGAAACAAAAAAGTTGAAAGAAAACCCAACAACTTTTGTTGTTATGTGACTGTTTTCTATCTCAAGTAAAGCAATAAAAATATTGATTGGTGGAGGAAAGCCTAAAAATCAAAATGATTTGTCTCAGTAGTAGTCCCTAGAAGACTGAGCACTTCAGCTGCTGTAAATTGGTCTACTATGGCCTTAGAGTTTTGTGCAATTGTCACATGTGTCTGAAATGTCACAAGAGCTATGAAACGTTAGATGTTAGATGGTAAAAATAAACAGAAACTAACTTCCTACTCAAGCCCTTCAGTCATTCTCTATCTTGCTTGTTCTAACCTAAATAAAACCAGAGGACTTCACTTCATTCCTGCTACCACAACTCAGCGGTCAATTTTAACCATAGAAAGACTTTGTCCATTAAGCTCCCCTCCATTACCAGCTGAATTTGGATCAATAAAGCCTGCACGACGTGAGCCTCACCATGTTATTATCAACAGCAGTCGTTTTTCCCTTCCTGCCATGAGACTGTGTCTTAAAAGTCCTCGGATTTCTTTTGAGACCAGAGGGTGATCTGAAAGCTATCAGATCTGGATCTAATAGCAGTGACATTTGTGCTACATGCAAACTGTCATCCTCTCTGAAGAAAATGTAGATGCACAGAGATTCATTTTGCTGGGTGCTTTGAGGAACTATGGAACTGTGCCACGCTTATGCTTCAGGGACTTGAGTAAGCTGAAGCCAGTTGCAAGGGCTGAGTGGAATTCTGCCTTAGAAATAACTTTATGGTACTGCAGAAGTGCAGCTATTAATTTCAATTCCTCAGGTAAACTTATCCTTCCTGGGCTTCCTGTCTCACAATGTTTTTCACTTCCATTGATTCTCTTCTGTTTTCATATATGTCCTCCAGGTTTGTTTTGGTTTTTGGGTTTGGGGTTTTTTTTTGGTGCTTTTCTGTGTCATGAGCCCTCTGTTTTCCACTGTTACTGCTTAAGCATTCTGGAACCAAACTCAGCAAGCTTTGCCTGTGGTCTAATCATTGTGCAAACTATGTCTTGCTATTAGAATTTGCCCTCTGTCTTCTCATCTGTTTCAGTAATTGACCTCTTTATTTGTTAGTCTAACATTTTCATTCCTTGCTCTAGTTATTGTCATTATTCTACTTATATGGATTCACTAACATTTAACTCTGTAATCATTATATGGAGAGAAAAGCTGCAAGCAATTTGGAACAGTAAGTCCCTATAAAAAGAGAAAATGCTTCAGCACAAATTTCCCCCCTCTCCAAAGAACTGCTTATGAAGGCTAATCCATTAATACACCAGAATAAGCTACTGTTTAGAGAGTCAACACATGGCCCTCTGTCCAGTAAACAGGGATGAAACAATGCCCCATAAATGCCTCAAGGAGAATGAGGTTTTCTGCATCTTCCACATTCAAAAGAGAGACAGTGCCCAAAATATTTACTGTTGATAGTCATTAAAACCCCCCTTGAAGGATGCACTAAAGAATTTGTTTTCACATAAGCCAAATCTTCAAATATGTTTCCTATTAAAGCTATTCCTGGAGTTTTAATTAGAGAAGTTAAGTTTTTCTCCTTAAATTTTGCAGTATGGTTTTAAAACAGGCAAGTCATATTTCACTTCAGAGGTAGCAGCTTGGCTCATAAATCTAGACTCAAATGACCAAGGCAGGCCATTTCAGCCACTTTCAGCCTCCAGGCAGAACTGACTATGAGTAAACATTTTTCTCTTTCACATGTCCCTTTTAAAAATCCTGGTAGTGAGACTCCCTCATATACCTCATCCTATCCTTAAAATTAGGATTGTTTTACTCTTGTCTCATTTAAATCTCCCTCGACTTCATCCATCCTGATACTTGCTGGGAAACTCACACAGCCAGGCACAGTCACTCCAAAAGGCTCTTGCAGTGTATCAATGATAACTTTTTGATGCAGGTAGTGGAGGAACCAACAAGAAGTGCACTGCTGAACCTTGTATTAACTAATAAAGAGGGACTGGTTGAGGACATTAAGGTCAGGAACAGCCTTGGTGACAGTGATCATGACATGGTGGAGTGTAGCGTTTTACAGGGTAGAAGCAGATCAACAAGCAGAATTACAACCCTGGACTTCTGCAGAGCTAACTTTGTACTCCTCAGAGACATGCTTGCAGCAATCCCATGGGCTAAGACCCTGGAGGGTAAAGGAACCCAAGGAAGTTGATTAATTTCCAGGCCCAAGCTAGATGTGTTCCCTGAAGTAGCAAAATGGGTAGACATGCTAGGATAGCTGCACGGCTGAGTAAGGAGCTCCTGAAGGAAACCTCAGGGAAGAAAGGAAATTACAATTCACAGAGGAAGGGATTCATCACTTGGGAGAATTATAGAGAAGTTGTCAAGGCATGCAGGGAGGCAGCAAGGAAGGCCAAAGCCCTCTTGGAACTGAAACTGGCAAAAGAAGTAAAAGAACAAGAAGGGTTTCTTCAAATATATCAGTAGGAACAGGAAGAACAGGGGAGGTGTGGGGCCACTGCTGAACGAGGAAGCAGCCCTGATAGCTGAGGATGCAGAGAAGGCAGAGCTGCTGAATGCCTTCTTTGCTTCAGTCTTTACAGAGATCCCTTCCAACCCCTATCATTCTGTGCTTGTATCTATAGTAAACACAGAGAAAAGTGTGTCTAGCAGGTCTAGGGAGGTTCTTCTCCCCCCTCTATTCTTCCCTGGTGAGACCACACTTGGAATACTGTGTCCAGCTTTGAGCTCCCCAGTCCAAGAGAGACAGAGACTTGCTGGAAGGAGTCCAGCGAAGAGCCACATGGATGACTGGGGGACTTGAGCATCTTCCCTGTGAAGAGAGATTGAGAGACATGGAGCTGTTTAGTCTGGAGAAGAGAAGACTCTGATGAGATTTGATCAATGTATTCAAATATCTGAGGGGTGGGTGCCAAGTGCCAATCTCTTTGCACTGGTCAGCAGCAGTAAGACAAGGAGCAACAGCTATGAATTGGAACAGAGAAGGTTTCACCTCAACATGAGGAGAAAGTTCTTTACACTGAGGATGACAGAGCCCTGGAAGAGGCTGCCCAGAGTGGTTGTGGAGTCTCCTTCTCTGGAGATTTTCAAAACCTGCCTGGATGCATTCCTGAATGAACTACCCTAGGGGATCCTGCCTTGGCAGGGGAGTTGGACTTGATGATCTCTGGAGGTCCCTTCTGACTTCTAAAGTCCTGTGATTCTCTCATTTCCGGATGGGCTTTGTTTTTTGCACCTTTCACGATGCTTTCTTTGCCACGTGCTAAGCAGAGTATGAGGTTTACTCCATACACTTTACACATAACTCAGCAATTCAGAGGTTCCAGGTTAATTCCTACTTTTTATTTAAAAATTGGTTGTGCAGTATTCATTTACATCAGCACTAGCAAAAATATGGGCTGCTAACCCAGCTACAGCAGCTGCAAATTGTCAGAAAACGTCTATTTTAATGCTCATCCTTCATTCTTCTTCCCTGCCCCAGGTACAGGTACTGAAAAGTCTTTGAGAGATGTCTGATACAACTGATTTTTTTTTTTTCTGTAAAGAATTTCTCTATTGAGAAGTAACAAGCAGTGCTGATCCCTCTAAAACTTGCTTTCCATGTACAAGATTACTGCTTCTCCTCCTCTGCCTCTTAGAGACGTCTGGATTGATACCTCCCTAGCAATCCTAAACCCCTTTTGTGAGGATGTGTCTCCTTTAGGAAGATGATAAAGCCTTATATAATACTCAAGCCTCATTAAAAATGTACTTTATCTCCAAAGCCTGTGAGCCAATACAGTATAAAGAAGGACAGTGCAGGGTGTTATTGATCAATGGTGTTTTTCTTTGCATATGTCTTTCTTGTCCTCAAGCCACTTACTGAGTTATCTCGACCCTAATCTTTCTGGGGCTCTGTGCTTTGAACTTTAGCTGAAGTTAATAGCAGAGCTGCATGCAAGCTTCCAAGTTCAAGCCCTCTCTTGCAAGCAATCACTCCTACACTTGCAGATTCTGTGATACCATGAAAGTGTTACCGTGCAGTTGCTTTCCTCTTGTAAACAGGATCAAAGAGAGCATGTCATCTCTTAATTTTATTATAGTTTGGTCTGCTGTCTGGTTGCTGACATCTCTTTCTATTCTGGCTCATCATGTATTGCACCTTGAACATTATATCTCACAGCACTTCACAGTTTGGTTCCACCTTTCCTGTGCAGTACATGACACGTTTGAGTACTTTTTTTTTTCTACCAGTATGGCATTTTGTGTGATATATGCTACTCTGCTAAGCTAATTGTGGTAAGTTGTGCTGCTAGATCCAGTACAGATGTCCTTTTTTTCAGGGTTCCCCTTATGCTTACATGTCCTTCACTTTCTAAGTGTGCAGGTTCTGTTGCCCTAATTGATCTACTTGTATGACAATTTGGTAATGTAAACTGTTGCCATTTCCCTAGGTCACAAAAATACAGGCTTTTCTATCACAGAAGGTTAGAGGCTGGAAGGGACCTTGAAAGATCACCCAGTCCAACCCTCTACCAGAGCAGGATCACCTATACCAGATCACACAGGAACGCATCCAGGCGAGTTTTCAATATCTCCAGAGAGGGAGACTCCACAACCCCCCTGGGCAGCCTGTTCCAGTCTTCTGTCACCCTCACAGTGACGTTCTTTCTCGTGTTTCCATGGAACTTCCTATGCCTCAACTTCCAGTCATTGCCTCTTGTCCTGTCCTTGGGCATCACTGAGAAGAGCCTGGCTCCATCCTCTTGGCACTTGCTCTTTACATATTCATAACCATTATTGAGGTAACCCCTTAGTCTTCTCTCCAAGCTAAAGCACCCCAGCTCCCTCAGCCTCTCCTCATAAGGAAGATCCACTCCCTTCGTGATTTTCACTGCTCCATGCTGGACTCTATCAAGCAGTTTCCTGTCCTTTTTGAGCTGAGTGGCCCAGAATGAAGCTATTACTGAAGTGGCTCCAAAGACCAGTATTTTATTTCTAAACCCACCATATCTTAACTCCAGTGTAACTTCTGCTATTTAAACAGAAGTGTGACAACCAAAGGTCAAACAACCCAGCCCCAGTTAGTTGAAAAATGACATTTCTAGTCTACTGCATATTCCAACAGCTGAAAAGTTTTAACTCAGAGTGAGAAGAGAGCCTAAAATCATAATGAAATATAAAATCTAGATGATACCTCAGAACAGGCTTGAATATCTGTCACACAGATGATATAAAGAGCCTAGGTTGTGTCTCAGCACTGCGATTGTGAGTATTCAAAGAGTATTTTTTTTTCCATTAGCCCTTGTTTGTAACCCTTTTGCAATACACAATCGCTCAGGATCAAAGAATTAACCAGGTTGAAAAGACCTTTGAGGTCATCAAGTCCACCCTATTACAGTCTCACAGTATCACCAAGGTTGGAAGAGACCTCATAGATCATCAAGTCCAACCTGTTACCACAGAGCTCAAGGCTAGACCATGGCACCAAGTGCCACATCCAATCCTGCCTTGAACAGCTCCAGGGATGGCGACTCCACCACCTCCCTGGGCAGCCCATTCCAGTAGCCAATGACTCTCTCAGTGAAGAACTTTCTCCTCACCTCAAGCCTAAATTTCCCCTGGCGTAGCTTGAGGCTGTGTCCTCTTGTTCTGGTGCTGGCTGCCTGAGACCAAAGAAAAGGCAGCCTCTTCTGAGCTGAGGAACCTCTCTCAAATCCCAAATTACACTAAGCAAGGTTATTTCTGGAGTTCTCAGCATCTCCAGGAAAGTGACTGCAATATTTCAGTCAAAAATGAATCCTCAAAACCATGTGTTTTTGTCTTTCACATTTAGAGTTAGACTCCTACCTGTCAAAAAGCAAATAAAATCTATCAGATGAAATACAGGCTCCTGAAAAATAAATGACATTGGGACTACATGAGCCTAGGTCCTCAGAGATGGTTATGAGGCATTACTCTGAACAATTACAGAATAACAAGCAATGATGTGGGGAAAACCAAGATGAATTTGTCAATATAAAAAGAAACAACTGAGCAGAACCAGCACACAACATTGTTAGGGATACTACAAAAAAAAAAATGTCTTCAGCTCAAGGAGAATGTGGAAAATCTAACAGGGATAACTGCAGAACTAATGCTCTTCTACTTACTAAAAAAGTATTTGGGAGACCAGCATTTGATTTGTTTACTTTCACTCTAGTTGTTTCTCTACAAAGGAAGAGTTCCTATAACCAGGTGGGAGTGATAGAGAAAGGCTCTGCTGGTGCACACCAAATGAAATGTTGCATCTGGTTGGCAAAGATAAAAGACCTCATCCATAAACAGCAAAATGTAACTTTGCAGCAATCGATTGTAAATAAGATTAGGGAAATTCCTAACTACAGACAGGGACTAAAGACGAGTTCCACAGATTAGTAGCACTTGGGGAGAACATCAAACTAGAGAAATATCAAAAAGCATGGACAAATTCCCAGTCATTCCATCTCTGCTGAGGCCATAGGGAGAAGACACTGGGCATTTCAACTAACATCTGTAGCTCTGTGTTAAGACAGAGATGACAAGCAAACAGACTTTTGTCTTAAATGCCAGGAAAACTTCCCCTTAGGGCAGAAGTAGACATTGCTCCTTTTTGGTACAGGTTACCTTCATGGTTTGGTCCTTGCCTGCTATGCCAGGCTCACATACTTGGAGGTAAAGGTGGCTTCTCCCTGATCCAGAGCATCAGGAACTCTGGGTTTTTAGAAGACTACTGCAGCTCTTTATGAATCATAGAATGGTTTAGGTTGGAAGGGACCTCAAGGATCATCCAGCTCCAACCCCCTGCCATAGGCAGGGACACCTCCCACTAGAGCAGGCTGCTCAAGGCCTCATCCAGTCTGGCTTTAAATGCCTCCAGGGAGGAAGCATCCACAACCTCTCTGGGCAACCTGTGCCAGTGTCTTACCACCCTCACTGTAAAGAACTTCCTCCTAACATCCAGTCTAAATCTCCCCTCTTCCAGTTTAAACCCATTCCCCCTCGTCCTGACATTACCAGACCTTGTCAATAGTCCCTCCCCAGCCTTCCTGTAGGCTCCCTTCAGATACTGCAAAGCCACTCTAAGGTCTCCTCGAAGCCTTCTCTTCTCCAGGCCGCAGAGCCCCAACTCTCTCAGCCTGTCCTCATAGCAGAGCTGCTGCAGCCCTCTGATCATCTTCGTGGCTCTCCTCTGGACCGGCTCCAGCAGTTCCATGTCCTTCTTGTGTTGGGGGCTGCAGAACTGCACACAGTACTGCAGGTGGGGTCTGAGGAGAGCAGAGTAAAAGGGGAGAATCCCCTCCCTTGCCCTGCTGGCCACACTGCTCTTGATGCAGCCCAGCACAGGGTTGCTGTCTGGGCTGCATGTGCACACTGCAGGCTCATGTTGAGCTTTTCGTTGACCCAGACCCCCAGGTCCTTCTCCTCAGGGAAAAGATATTGCTAAGAGAAGGGCTTGGTACAATACACATTTGATTTAAGAGCCTGGTTTGCTCCAGTTGCACAGAGGTGTTCTAGCATGTATGAAGAGTTAAATCCAAAGAAAGTAATTTTAACCAAAGATCAAAATGAAAAGCCAAGTTACATTACAAAGATACTTAAGCAAATGTAGCATATTTAATCTACTCCCATCTTAAAAGGAACTTCCAGTTTTCACTTTCACTTACATTTCTAACGCAGTGGTATCTATTACCTGTTGCCTACCTTAACCAAATGAGCAACAATCTCTAGAGATATCTTCTCTCTGATTAGAAAACTCTCTCTGTAAAATAATAGATTTCTGAAATATACATGAAGAAACTTTTATTAAAATTACATTAATAGCCTGATTCTGCACACAGTTACACTTGGCCATTGCAAAATCAATGAAACACACCAGAATAACACAGAGCAGAATTTGCCCCAACTGAACAATTTTAGCTGATTAAAAACAATGTAATGAGATATTCATATTGACACTTTCTGTTTGAAATACCCTCATTCTGTGGACCCAGGATTGATGATTTAGGGCTTTGTGGAAGAAAAATGCCACTCTGCCAGGCAGCCCTGACAGCAACATCATATATATTCAGATAAATGGTCTCATACATAACTACACTTCAGGGACACAAAAAGGAGGAGAATCTTATTCTCTCCTGCTTTGCACTAGGTCATAATTAAGATTTCCCTAGTATCAGATAGTACAGCTGATAATACATATCTGAATAAGCTTTAAACGTGTTAACTTAGGTGTTGAGAGCAGTAGAGCTGCAGTGGCATAGAGTTCAATACAGGCTAAGCACTCAGATATTTACAGTCTGCTCTTCTGCCTGCTAGGTTGGATAGAATCATAGAATCATAGAGTGGTTTAGGTTGGAAGGGACCCCGAGGATCATCCAGCTCCAACCCCCTGCCATAGGCAGGGACACAGCTGCTCAAGGCCTCATCCAGCCTGGCTTTAAACACCTCCAGGGAGGAAGCATCCACAACCTCCCTGGGCAACCTTTCCAGTGTCTCACCACCCTCACTGTAAGGAACTTCCTCCTAATATCCAGTCTAACTTTTAGGTTAGCTACAATGTGAGTCTGGCTGCAGTCTGGCCAGTGGATTTCTTAGCTCCATCACAGAGGTGGGTTTATTAGCCTATGTAAAGCACTGTGCTAATGTAATATATATGGTACTGTATCACAGTCTCACAGTATTACCAAGGTTGGAAGAGACCTCACAGATCATCAAGTCCAATCCGTTACCACAGAGCTCAAGGCTAGACCATGGCACCAAGTGCCACGTCCAATCCTGCCTTGAACAGCTCCAGGGACGGCGACTCCACCACCTCCCTGGGCAGCCCATTCCAGTGGCCAATGACTCTCTTCTCAGTGAAGAACTTTCTCCTCACCTCAAGCCCAAATTTATATAGATAGAGAAGTGGCTTTAATTCTCCTGATCTGCAAGCTGTGTCATGGCTCAAGATTGTATTTCATACTACAGGGGTATGTCTGGTCTGGGGGAAAAAAATATCTGGGGCTAATGACTGTTCAATCTCTTGGATGTTTAGTTAGGGCTTTGCTGCCAGTGTTTAGTTTCAGGCAGAGGAGCAAAATGGTGCCCATGACAGATGAAAACAGACAAGGACTTAGAAAGCCAGAACTGTTTGGGAACCTGTTGTTACTAAATGAACTGTAGTGACTGACAAGTGCTGTGTCCCCTCCCTGTGGCAGGTGGAACAAAGGGGTGCTCAACCCTCCTTTCCCTTTCTGTTTTGAACTGTAGGGTTGTGCTGTTGGAGAGTTTCTGAACTGTGTATGTACCTTGTATGTCTTACAGCTATGAGATCCCAAGGGTTCTGCACAGCTACTTTGGATAGTCTGCCTACCACCACAAACAACCAGACCTCAGCAGGCTGTTTTCTTCCTGACTTATACCCCAGCATCCTTATGTGTTCATTTACTAGCACCAGTTACTAAGTGCAGTACAGAAGTCACTATAATCACAAGGAGATGTAAAGGCAATGCTCAAAAATCTGTGCCGCTCACAGCTTTGAAGATCTTAAATCTGCTTCCACACCATAGAATCATAGAATTGTGGAATCATAGAATAGTTTGGGCCAGAAGGGACCTTTAAAGGTCATTTACTCCAACTCCCCTGCAATGAGCAAGGGCATCTTCAACTACTTCAGGTTGCTTGGAGCATTGTACAACCTGACCAGGAGTGATTTCAGAGATGGGGCATCTACCACTTCTCTGGGCAACCTACTTCAGTGTTTCACCACTCCCATTTGAAAAAAAATAGTCTTCCTAATCTCTAGGCTAAACCTACCCTCTTTTTAATTTACAACCATTACCCCTTGTCATATTCTACTGAAAGATAAATACAGCAGTAAAATCTGAAGACTACTAAGAGAAAAGGATTCAGGTACCCTGGCAAGCTGAGAAGATCTGTACAGAAATAAATTAATTACACTTCAAACACTTCAGGCTATTCTCCCTGACTAAGCTGCTGGGCACCTGGAAAGGGGAAGGAACTGTAATAATACACATTGCTACTCTCCTCTTCGTTTTTTTCATTGGGTGGGAGGGAGCAGCTTTGTCATTACTGGAAGAATCTGGCTTAATTCAGCTGCTTAAATTAGCCTCAGGTGAAAATATATGTACAGTTAAAATGGGAATTGAGGACTGCAGTGCCCAGACTCTGGCCTGGGAGCAGATGAACTCAGGAGTTCAGTCCTTCTGTTGGGATCTCTACCAGAAGTATCTCTGCAGATACCCACGAACCGAGCATTTGCCTCCATGGTACAGTGACACAGAAGTATATTCTTTAAGGTACAGTGACACAGAAGTATATTCTTTAGAGGTACAGTGACACAGAAGTATATTCTTTAAGGTACAGTGACACAGAAGTATATTCTTTAGAGGAACAGTGACACAGAGGTATATTCTTTAGAGGTACAGTGATGCAGAGGTGTATTCTTTAAGGTACAGTGACACAGAGGTATAGTCTTTAGAGGTACAGTGATGCAGAGGTGTATTCTTTAAAGTACAGTGACACAGAGGTGTATTCTTTAGAGGTACAGTGGCACAGAGGTATATTCTTTAGAGGTACAGTGGCACAGAGGTATATTCTTTAGAGGTACAGTGGCACAGAGGTATATTCTTTAGAGGTACAGTGGCACAGAGGTATATTCTTTAGAGGTACAGTGGCACAGAGGTATATTCTTTAGAGGTACAGTGGCACAGAGGTATATTCTTTAGAGGTACAGTGGCACAGAGGTATATTCTTTAGAGGTACAGTGGCACAGAGGTATATTCTTTAGAGGTACAGTGGCACAGAGGTATATTCTTTAGAGGTACAGTGGCACAGAGGTATATTCTTTAGAGGTACAGTGGCACAGAGGTATATTCTTTAGAGGTACAGTGGCACAGAGGTATATTCTTTAGAGGTACAGTGGCACAGAGGTATATTCTTTAGAGGTACAGTGGCACAGAGGTATATTCTTTAGAGGTACAGTGGCACAGAGGTATATTCTTTAGAGGTACAGTGGCACAGAGGTATATTCTTTAGAGGTACAGTGACACAGAGGTGTATTCTTTAGAGGTACAGTGGCACAGAGGTATATTCTTTAGAGGCCACTCCAGGCACGTGACATGGAGCAGCAGGAAGGGGCTGGAGAACAGGACCCCTGCATCCCTCTCATTGTGTATGCTGGAAGGAGCAGCTGGATTAAGATGCTTCCTTTCCTCTGCAAGTCTTATCCCCACTGAAATCACCGAGGCAATAATATGTTGGATGTCTGAGGACTTCAGAATGGATGCCCTATTATTTCTCCCTTTTGTTTTGTTATAATACGTGTGACCTTCAACTGCTTTCACACACTTTTCACTGTGTGGAGAAAATACCAAGCTGAATGGCTCAACTGTGATTTCAATACAAAACCGACCAACAAAAAGAGTGTTTGGGACAAAAGCAACAATGTGGGCAACGACATTCAGCAGCGTTAGAAGTAAATCTAACTGCACACAAAGCAGAGTTCAGCTAAGTGTCACTGCCAAAACCTAGCTTCTGTTCTCTATGAAACGAAGCTGGAAAGAGCTAAATTGAGTACTGAAACTCACTGAGTGTGTAGAAAAAACTTTGGGAGAAAGGGGGTGTACCTGTTCCGGAGGACTGAAGGCACCTGTTTTGCATCCATGTATGTTTGACAGATGGGATGGCAAAGAAAGTGTCTTTCAGCTGGTGTAAAAGTATACAGTGATTTGCCTATGCAGAGGATCTGCTCCACTGTCTGTGCTCAGAAACACTTTAGGAAGTAATCAGATAGTCCTTCATATCTGATTTTGAGTGAACACATGGAGAGTAATGCTGTAATTCCTACTTTTTGAAACACATATTGATAAAATCACCATCTATTTTAATTTACTTCCTTATCTTCACCTGTTTTTCTGTCTGAGCTTTGCTGCTGTTTGGGTTAGATTTAGTCCTATGCATCAGGGATGGATGCCTGGTTGTGCTGAAGGAATAGGGGAAAACCCTCTTTTTCTGTACAAGATTATGTTGTGATACACAAGTTGCTTTCAGATGCAAGGGGTAATGTATGAGCTGATGCTTCATTTGCATGCTAAGGAAGGGCTGAAAGCCTGCTTCTTCTCTGCTTGGATCACAGTAATATGCATGAGTGAGAAAAGAGGATAATAACCAGGAGAAGGAGTTGCTTTTATTAACATGCAAATGCTTTTGCATTTTTTTTTCTTTTAGATGCAAAATTTGAAAGCAAATATTTGCTTCCTTTGCTTATGTGTAAGAAAACATGCCTTTTGTCTGTGCTTCAAACATTAACAATAGGAAGAAAAAGGTTCCAGGTCTGATTTTCTTTAATTTGGTGAAACCTGAAAATAGCTGTGTAGGTTTGATAGAAGCTGTAAAATGCCCCCACAAAAAATTACTATTTTCCTGCCAGCTGCAGTGAACAGAGACCTTGGTATTTACCTCAGTCTGATGCAGTGGCTTGTGCTTAGAGCTTAGCCTTACGTCTGGTTATACGGCCTCTGCTCAGGCTTGCTTTGAGTACATCAACCTCATTGACCTCTGCTGTGTACACTATCAAGCACCAGTACTGCAGTGCCATGTGTGACACTTCAGGTGCGATGTTTGGCAGTCAGAGAGCCCTTCCACTCTGTCCACTTTAAGCAAATAACACTTAAAGGAATCGGTCCTCATCTGATGATGTTTTTTGTTTGTCTGTTTGCTTTTGTAAACTACAGGGATTCAGGAAGGATTTCAGGCTGGCAGAGAGAGGAACCACTGAAATTTCACATTCTCAGTAACCTTCATATGTGGAGACAGGAGGTTGCTATTCTGGTCAGCTTCACCATTGCATGTTTTGCTTTCTGAAATCCAGGAAACGTGCAGTAAAGGAGGTCTTTTGTTTTATACAGAAAGCTTCAGATCAAGGAGTAACAGACGGGAGAAGCAGCAAACATTCCAAAAATAAGTGCTCTGGAATCAGAAGGAATTACAATACTTTGTTCATCTATAGTTTGCAGCAGGAAATGAATATTTATGTCTCAAATGTTATGTTAAAACATTCTTCTTTACTATGTATTTATATACAACCTTCCACAGAAAGCCTGCCTTCAAAAGCAGCAGGTGCTGACACCCTCTCTTGCCAAAAACACAACATCTCATCAGATGCTCAGATAGAATTTATATGAGACTTTGTGAAGTGCCTAACAGATAGCAGGCATTCTACTGAAGGAAGCCTTGGCGTTTCAAGATGAAGGAGTAAATCTGTTCAATGCTTTAGGAGTTTGGAGAGACTTTCAGAGTTTAAAGTGACTCCTTTAAAAAATGTAGACTCCCAGCCTAATGTTTCCTCTGGAACCCTCTGGCTAACAAATGACTTGTTTATGCCATTTCTAAATATAGAACCAGGTAACTCCGATTAAATCTCATTCAAAACCCACTGCATTTCTAAACGAAAACAATAAAAATCTTACTGCTCTTTGCTGCAGTTCTTTGTATGCCAAGAAAGCCTCTGGAAAAAAAAACTCTTTCTTAAGGAGAATGCACTCATAATTTTCATGGAATCTGAGTATCTCATCCTTTTTCCACGTAAAAAAAAACCTGCAGTATTTTCTGCATTGTTATTGACATGCCTACCTTGTGCACTTGGGAGAAAAATAACACCTGGAAAGAGTTCTTACATTCGGAGTTTTCGTTACCTACAACTGTAACATCCTTCACAGCATTGTTGTTTTCTTTTCTTCTTTCATTTCTTTCTTTTCTTTCTTTCTTTCTTTCTTTCTTTCTTTCTTTCTTTCTTCCTTTTTTTCTCTTTCTTTTTCTTTCTTTCTTTCCTTCTCTTTCTCTTTCCTGCTTCCTTCCTTCTTTTCTTTTTTCTTTCTTTCTTCTTTCTTTTCTTTCTTTCTTTCTTTCTTTCTTTCTTTCTTTCTTTCTGCCTTTTTTCTCTTTCTTTTTCTTTCTTTCTTTCCTTCTTTCTCTTTCCTGCTTCCTTCCTTCTTTTCTTTCTTCTTTCTTTCTTCTTTCCTTTCTTTCTTTCTTTCTTTCTTTCTTTCTTTCTTTCTTTCTTTCTTTCTTTCTTTCTTTCTTTCTTTCTTTCCTCCCTCCCTCCCTCCCTCCCTTAATCATTTCCTCAAACTTTTTGGCTTCTAAATTTCTATTAATTTCTATGGTGTTGTCCTTTCTCTTTCTTTAGCACCCCCCTCCCCCCCAGCTGTTGTGTGCACACACAGATCACAAATACATTTTAGCTTTTGCAGGTTCTTTTGTTCTCTCTACTGAAGTCGTTTCATGACTAACATCACCTAATTCCTCAAGAGTGGGATGGTAGATTTTTGGCCATCAAATAAAATATTTAATCAGCTCTCCCAAATTATTCATACTTTTCCCCCCAGTTCTATCAGCTTATAGTTGTTTTCAGCTTTATGAACCTGTCTGCTTTAAATCACCAACTATATTTATTACCAGTTCGAGGTTATTTTTCCAGTCTGCACATAATGAATGTAATTAAGTCATGATGACTTGCTCCCAAAGGAAAAAAAAATCTTTGTTTTTAGTTCTTAGATCAGTGCCCTTTTATCTGCCAAGATGTAATCAAATTTATCTTTCCATGACACTATTTTTTTTTTTTTTTTAGTTAGGAAACTGTATTTTTTTTTTTTTTTGTCCTTGAAATTCCAAGGTAGTTTTTCTACTGACAGATCTCTGATATATATCAGTCACGTCAAGATGTCAACTTCTCAATTCTTTTTCCCTTATGTGGGACAGGCAAGTTTTTAAGGAGCTGTAATTTTGAAACATGATGTGATGGTGGGAGCTGATGGTGGCTTCTGCCCCACCTTACACTATATTGGCTAGAAAATGGATTCATAAACCTTCCAGATCATAGAATCATAGAATGGTTTAGGTTGGAAGGGACCTCAAGGATCATCCAGCTCCAACCCCCTGCCATAGGCAGGGACACCTCCCACTAGAGCAGGCTGCTCAAGGCCTCATCCAGCCTGGCCTTAAACGCCTCCAGGGAGGAAGCATCCACAACCTCCCTGGGCAACCTGTGCCAGTGTCTTACCACCCTCACTGTAAAGAACTTCCTCCTAACATCCAGTCTAAATCTCCCCTCTTCCAGCTTAAACCCATTCCCCCTCGTCCTGACATTACCAGACCTTGTCAATAGTCCCTCCCCAGCCTTCCTGTAGGCTCCCTTCAGATACTGGAAAGCCACTCTAAGGTCTCCTCGAAGCCTTCTCTTCTCCAGGCTGAAGAGCCCCAACTCTCTCAGCCTGTCCTCAGAGCAGAGCTGCTGCAGCCCTCTGATCATCTTCGTGGCTCTCCTTTGGACCCGCTCCAGCAGTTCCATGTCCTTCTTGTGCTGGGGGCTCCAGAACTGCACACAGTACTCCAGGTGGGGTCTGAGGAGAGCAGAGTAAAGGGGGAGAATCCCCTCCCTTGCCCTGCTGGCCACACTTCTCTTGATGCAGCCCAGCACTCGGTTGGCTGTCTGGGCTGCATGTGCACACTGCCGGCTCATGTTGAGCTTCTCATCGACCCAGACCCCCAGGTCCTTCTTCTCAGGGCTGCTCTCAGCCATTCATCACCCAGCCTGTATCTGTGCCTGGGATTGCACGGACCCAGGTGCAGGACCTTACACTTGGCCTTGTTAAACTTGCAGAGAGCTTTGTCTGTGGCTCAGACATCAGTATTTTGTGGTATTTGTGCAGGTGTATAAAACGTTACACTTGTCCTTTGTGCTACAGACCCTGATATGTCACATAGCTTGTTCCTTAGTGATGGGTCCCTGCTGACTTGAATCTGCAACAGTGCTGTTTTGCAGATGTGTTTTTTACAGACATCCCTTCTCTATGTTATGTAAAGTCACTGTCTTTCTTTCCATTCTTCCTTCATCTGCCTAGTTCCAAAGCATGCCAGACAAACGATTTATATATAAATTCTCACTGCAGAGTCTCATTCCCTCAGTGATCTGGGAGGGATTAACTATTTGATGATTTCAAGCCGTGATTCTGATGAAAAAGCTGCTAGGCATGACTAGATGTGTCTCACAGAAGGACTGACAAGCTGAATGGTAGGCCTGCATGGAAAATCAAGGTGCTGGCCCCATAGCCACTCCACAGGACAAAACTTGAATGCACACACATACATGCATGCAATCATGCTCTCGACACGCCATCAGCGACTGCACTACCTCTGAGCACAGGGCCTGAAGCTAACCCTTCAGAACTCCCATGTTAGCTGTTCTGTTTGTTGGGCTCAGCTGTTTCATTCAGCTTTTTGATTCTGAGTAAAGTTATTTCAATGGCTAAACAGAAGGAACGATGTGTACAGTGCCCTTCTGCATTATCCCAAGTTATGACTCGTGAGTGATGGAGCAAACAGTAATATACATGTATCACGCCGAAGTGAAAGATGGTCCCAGTGATCGTAACAGAGAGGCAGAGGACAAACAATCACCAGAAGTAGCCTTGCTGGCTGAAAGAAATGTCTGATTTCTACTAAAGCCAAAAGCACAAAAGAACATTTTCAAGTTTTCTGAAAGACAGACGGAAACGTCTTAGGGAACTTGATGCAAAGCAATTATGGATGCTCAAACACAACAAAGATTTTGAACATGAAAAGAGAATACTAAAAGGATTTTTATGCTTGACAGTTCAGTTCATTGTATTCTCTTTTTGTATTAAATTATTAAAGAGAGATACATCAATGTGTGTATTTTCAGTCCCTTTTTGCCAGTTTAGCTTAGTGGATAAGTTTAACATTTTCCAACAAAATATCTTCATAATATTTCACAAATGTTACAATTTGCCAAGGTGCTGGAACATGTCCAGAGAAGGGCAACAAAGCTGGTAAGGGGCCTACAACACAAACCCTATGAGGAGAGGCTGAGGGAGCTGGGGTTGTTTAGCCTGGAGAAGAGGAGGCTGAGGGCAGACCTCATTGCTGTCTACAACTACCTGAAGGGAGGTTGTAGCCAGGTGGGGGTTGGTCTCTTCTNTAGGTTGGACTGGATGATCTTGGAGGTCTCTTCCAACCTGATTGATTCTATTCTATTCTATTTTCCTCAGTAAATTATTATTGGTTGTAGCTTTGGATGGGCTACTCCTTCTCTCTAAAATAAAACTTCCTTCTCAATTTAATAGAGTGCTGACAATGGGATACTGACAAGAAGAGTTGCTAGGCATCTTTGAAATGTCTCTGAACCCTCATCTGTGTTATACCACTCAATTCAACAGTGCCATGCTTTCCAGAAGGTTTGTGCCTCTAAGAGCTTTAAGAATAAAATAGACATTATGCCAGTACTGATGAATTTTTCCTGTTGCTGAAGGTAGTTAGAGATGTGCTGGAGCTATGGGGATTACAAATCAATTTTTACACTGCTTAATGATTACCACATTTTCAAATTCTTATGGATCATTTTGAGTAATATAGCATATAGATCACAGGCATCTGCTCTGAGATGTTCTCATGGGCCACTGCTATTAAGTATTGTCAGGGACCCCTTGAGAGAAAGCAAGTCATCCCACCTCAAGATAAGTGTCTAAGTTAAGAACACTAACTTTTATATCAAAATATCCATCTCTCTCCATTGAATGTAGAAGCAGCTTGGAGACTGGATCAGCCAAAAGCTAAACATTTGGATTGCTAAAATTAGGTGAGATAAATCCCACTGCAGGAGCTCAGGCTTGATGCACAGTCAATGAAGAGGCAGGAGACAGAAGCCTGAGTTAGGAGTCTGTGCCTCTCTGTCAGCTGTGTAGAGACTTCGCAAGTCCCACCTGAGCATGAGATGGCATAATTTAAATGCCCATACCGAGTTATCTGTGTGATTAAAGCACTTATGTGCTCTACCAGGGCTCACAAAGAAGCTTACAATGGCACACTGTGCTGGAGTTATCCAATTCTCCAGGAATTTGGGTTTCCAGCATGCTTACAAGCCACATTTGCTATATATCTGTACAGGGCCACAACAGCGTTAAAGTCAGCTCAAGTTGTCATGTGATACTATTGGGGGAACTGTTATATGCTCTTTCCTACCCTGACTTATTATCTTCTGCCTAAATGCAGCTTATGTGCAGGAACCAGAACTTTTATTTGGCTCAGAGGTGCCGTGTACTTTCCTGGTGCTATAATAATATGCAAGGACCTGCAAGCAACCAAGATATGTTGGTGCTTCTAACCAATACTTGAAATTCTCCATAGGAAGTCTGCACACAGCTTCCTCTCACAGGTACTCCCATCCCTGTCACACAGATCTTCACTGTTAACATGACTCTAAGCAAGAACAACAAAAAAAAAGATCTTGTTTTTAATCTGTTTTCTTCTCCTAGCATCCTGGCCAACTGTAGCTTCTGTTTACTGCTTAACAAACCCTTGGAGTACTGAAGGACCTGCTGAGGTATCAAGCAGGAACTGGAAAAGCTGGACATTATTGTGACTCACAATTTGATGTGTGCTCCCTGTGGGTGGCTTCTCACTGAAGAAATTTTGGGTGGGATGTGTACTATTTGCAGAAACCGTATCAGGGACAAAAAAGGAAGAGGTTTTGTAAGACGACTACCTTTCCAAAGCTGTTTTTCTACCCTCAATAAGAAATAAATGCTTAAGTGAGCAGGATATGGTAGGTTTTGGGTTTTTTTTTTTTATTTGCTTGAGTTGTTTGTTTGTTTGGGTTTTTGTTTGTTTATTTGTTTGGGTTTTTTTAACTTAAGTAAATAATTTTCAAAAGACTACCGGTTGTGGGCACTACCTTTGCACTGAAGAGAAATACTGAAGCAACACAGGCAAACTCATCTCACCTACAAATGAACTTTCTTCAGCATTGAATTATGGTGTTGGACAGGCAAGATGTGACATTACTGCTGATCTTGGGTATTCTCACCATTCTTTGCCCAGAATAGAATCATAGAATCATAGAATGGTTTAGGTTGGAAGGGACCTCAAGGATCATCCAGCTCCAACCCCCTGCCATAGGCAGGGACACCTCCCACTGGAGCAGGTTGCTCAAGGCCTCATCCANTCTCCTCTGAGAGTCTTAAACTCTTGTGAGAACAAGGAGTTGCCAAGAGAATAAAGGAATAGTAAGTGACTACTAGTGGGGAGTAAAATGCACAGAAGGTAGATTCATATCTTCTGTGGTTGTTACTTAGGCAACTTTTCACAAAGCAATTCACTTTTCTAAAACTACATGTGAGAATTCTTATACAGTATCAGAGATAACTGCAAGGGGCAGTCAATTCCACCTGTTCCTTTTAATTTTCTGGGGATGGAGGTTCCACAATTTCTTTGGGAAGCATGTGTCAATGACTGACCATCCTCATGATAAAATACATTTTCTTGGCATCAGACTTTCTTGTATATCATTTTGTCCTGTCACTGGGCTCCACCAGCAAGAGACTGCCTCTGTCTTCTTTACACCTTCCCTGTTGGTATTTATGTGAGTTGGTAAGATCCTATGCAAAGCCTTCTCTTCTCTAGGCTGAACAGTCCTAGCTCTCTAGCCTCTCCTTGTATCAGAGATTCTCCAAGTGCTTAGTCATCTTTGTGACCTTTTGCTGAACTTCAGTATGTTCATTTCTGTCTTGTATCAGGTCTGGACCCAGCATTTCAGATGTGTCTCATCAATGATGAATAGACAGGAATGATCATCTGACTTGGCCTGCTCTTCCTCACTCAATCCAATTTGACACTATGCTTCTTTGTTCCAAGGACATATTGCTAACTCATCTTCTCTGAGCTACTTTCCATCCAGTTGTGCCTCAGTATGTATTAGTGCAGGACTTGGCAATTGTCTTTGCTGAAATTCATGAGACTCTTGCTGGCCCATTTCTTCAGTTTGCTGAGGTTCCTCTGGGTGATGGCACAGTCATTTGGCGCATCAATCACTGCCTCCAGTTTTGTATCCTCTGCAGTCTTAGGAAGGGTGTGCTCTGTCTCATTGTCCATGCCATTAACAAAGATGTTTACACAGTTTTGGAACCCATATTGACCCCTGGGACACACTGCTGTTGACTGGCTCACAGATAGACTTTGTGTCAGTCATTAATGCACTTTGAATCAGATCAGTAGTCTACCTCGTTATCCACTTACTTAGCCTGTGCTGTATCAGTTTGTCAGTGATGATATTATGAAACACAGCGTTGAATGCCTCAAGATAAACAGCAATGTCTGCTCTCACTTCATCCACCAAATTAGTAATTTGTAGAAGGCTATTAGGTTGCTCAGACATGAATTATCCTTCATAAATCCTTGCTGGTTACTCCAAGCCACCCTAATATTTTTGGAAATGGTTTCTGAGATTATTTGCTTCCTCACCTTTTCAAGAACTGAGGTGAGGCTGACCTCCTGGAATCTATTTTTGCCTTTCTTGAAGTGACATTTGCTTTCTTCCAGGCCCAAGGAATCTCTCCAAACCTTGATGACCTTACAAAGACAATTCAGAGTGACATTACAGTGATATCCAGACTAACTTTGTCAGCACTTGTGGGTGCATCTCATTAAGGACAGTGGATACATTAAGACAATGGATACAAATTGAAACATAAGAGGTCCCAGGCTCAGCATGAGTGAAAACTTTTCTTTACTGTAAGGGTGACAGAGCACTGGGAGAGGCTGACCAGAAAGGTTGTGGAGTCTCCTTCTCTAGAGGCTTTCAAGACTCATATGGATGTGTTCCTGTGTGACCTACCCTAGGTGATCCTGCTTTGGCAGGGGGGATTGGAATCAATGATCTTCAGAGGTCACTTCCAACCATTACTATTCTATGATGCTATGTTTCCCTTTGCTGCTGTGGAAACCTTTCTTTCTGCCCTTCTTAGACCTTGCCAGGTTCAAATACTGGCGGGCTTTGGTTTTCACTGTCTCTGCATGACTGGAGAGTATCTTCAAATTCCTCCTGAGTCAACTGCCTTGCTTCCACTTCTTCAGTGTTTCCTCTGTATGTCTAAATTTTGTTAGGGGCTCATTGCTTATTCAGGCAGGCCTCTTAACTGTTTTATTCTTGTCCAATGATATGTGCGATTGTATAGGGTTAACGCTCCAGGGGGAGTAACCTTGAACGTGACCCTAGGCGGTCTTGACCCCTTCCCAGGGGTGGGTCTGAACACTACCAGGTGATGATTAGCCTTGTCTTGGTTCTAATTTAAATTTCCAGAGACTCAAATAAATTAGATAGAACCATTAACAATTTTATGGAGCGCCCTTCCCTCTCCCCCCTTCTTTCCCAAAAGAAAAGGATTAGATGTAGAGAGGAAAAGGTAAGTGTCGCAGAGGGGAATTCTGCTGCCTCTGCCCGTTTGTGGCGAAGGGGAGAAATCAATAGGTGCCAGATAATTTTGTATAAAAAATATATATTTATTAAACTCAATATTCTTAACTCTCGACACCCTCAACCACTATATTAAATATGATTCAATTCATGGTCATGGAGNCATAAAGCGTCCAACTCCTTAGGGTCTCCGCCCGTGGACTCCGAGGCTGGAATACTCCTGGCTTCAGAGGCAATAGTCTCCACCCGTAGCTGCTGGGTCCCTCCGGCTGCCGTCTCCAGGGAACTCATAGGCAGGATTTGCTGGCAGGTCAGAGGGAAGACGATCCCGTGCAGACAAGTGAGGCTGCACCTGGTGACTCGTGGCGATGGCACACACCAGGCAATAAGGCAGTGGGCGTGCAGTGGGGTGCACGGCTGTACGGGGAGTCTGAGCCCCGTAATGACAGGCTTAAGTGCACCGGCGAGCAAAAGAGGAGCGCTGCCACGTGAGTGCACCTCTATTTATGAACTGTGGGCCGAGATCAATGGTCTCATTGGCCACCAGTAACCAATCAGGCTTGCAGTCAGCCAACCTTGCCATAACAGGCCTGGACTTTCCAAATATGGGGCTCACATGGGCCTAGCACCCGGCAAGCGTGAGCTGCACACGTGGGGGCTTACGCAACCTAAAGCCTGGGCAGGTCAGACTCCACAGCACCAGGCCCATTGCGCACCTCTGTGCTGGCCATGTGCTCACCCCTGATTAAGAAGCAGAAAAAACATGTCCAGACAAGGCAAGGCATATGCAAGTCTGTTTTCAGGCCTATGGGCCCTCCACGACAGTAAGCACACCCAAATAAATGAATCTCACTCGATTTGGAAGTTAAACAGAAAAGTTTAACAATAACTTAAAAAGGTATCTGAGGTAGGGAAGTTACAAAGGTGTAGGGAAGGGAAAAAAGCAAGTACAAAATGTATAAATACAACCCGATTTTGATGGTGATGGCTTTGTCTGCCTTGTGGGTGATGGCCACATGGTAAAAGAGGAATAAAAAAAGAGGAAAAGAGGAACAAAAAAAGAGGAAAAAAAACCCAAAGAGGAACAGAATGGTGATGGTGGTAAGCAGGGAGGCAGGGAGCGGAGAGTGAAACAGGAAGTCCCCCTGCTTTTATGGATCTTCAGACGGGAAAGGGGAGTGCGCTAACCATCGCCTGGTAGTGTTCAGACCCACCCCTGGGGAGAGAGCAAGACCACCTAGTGTCAGGTCCAAGGTTACTGCCCCTGGAGTGCTAACCCTATACAGCGATGGAGGAAGCGGAATACAATAACAGGGTGGAGTGTGATAGTTTGAGGGGTCCCCTTAAACAAAACCATAGCGACAGAGGCCCATCCCAGGGAGATGGACCTGCTTGTCCCAGGATATTGTAATATTGTTCTTCTATCTCTTTTCCACTATCATAGCTTAAAAGGTAGTGCTTGACTGCATTTCTCCCCCTTCTCATCCCTTCCTCACGTTGGGGTCATCATTTGCCACAGGCTGCTATACCATAGTATCAGGGGTAATAAGAGATGGGGAGAGAGCTTAAGACAAGCAAGTTCCAACTTATTTCACCTAAGCATAGATTTATATACCCTTCACCGAAGACTACAAAACAGGATTACAAAACTGTGTCAAATTCTAATTGGTTCAACATTACATACTACTTATTGGAATCTTCCCATCTTCCAACAGAGCACAACAACCTTCTCTCTATCACAGCTATGCTGTCTTAAGCAGACAGGCACCAGGTGGTGCCAGCCTGTGAAGGCCTAGTGGATTTTATACTTATTCTACATGGTTGCCATATATATATATATATATGCTCTTATAAATAGAATTTCTCTCTAAACTTCCAATTGGTGTACAGTGTCCTCAATTCTTACTCCTGGAAAGGGGCAAGAGTCAAGTTTGTTCTCCAGAACTGGGTGAGCTCATGGCCCANTATCATAGCTTAAAAGGTAGTGCTTGACTGCATTTCTCCCCCTTCTCATCCCTTCCTCACGTTGGGGTCATCATTTGCCACAGGCTGCTATACCATAGTATCAGGGGTAATAAGAGATGGGGAGAGAGCTTAAGACAAGCAAGTTCCAACTTATTTCACCTAAGCATAGATTTATATACCCTTCACCGAAGACTACAAAACAGGATTACAAAACTGTGTCAAATTCTAATTGGTTCAACATTACATACTACTTATTGGAATCTTCCCATCTTCCAACAGAGCACAACAACCTTCTCTCTATCACAGCTATGCTGTCTTAAGCAGACAGGCACCAGGTGGTGCCAGTCTGTGAAGGCCTAGTGGATTTTATACTTATTCTACATGGTTGCCATATATATATATATATATATATATGCTCTTATAAATAGAATTTCTCTCTAAACTTCCAATTGGTGTACAGTGTCCTCAATTCTTACTCCTGGAAAGGGGCAAGAGTCAAGTTTGTTCTCCAGAACTGGGTGAGCTCATGGCCCAAACTGGAACAATTTGATTGTATGCTCATTACTACTGTCACAGTTCCTGGGGGCGTTAAGCAAAAGACTGGATGAGGCACTTAGTGCCATGGTCTAGTTGACTGGATAGGGCTGGGTGCTAGGTTGGACTGGATGATCTTGGAAGTCTCTTCCAACCTGGTTGATTCTATTCTATTCTATTCTATTCTATTCTATTCTATTCTATTCTATTCTATTCTATTCTTGCACTTGGAGGAGGAGATATCTGAAAATCAGGTATCTCTCCTGGATCCCTCTTCTCTCCAGGATGGTCCCCCATGAGATTCTTCCAAGATCATCTCGGAACAGTCTGAAGTGTTCTCTCCTGCATTTTGGGATTGTGATACTGCTATTTGCCTTCCTCCTGTCAGGACACTCATGTCACCTTTACTGCAGACAAAGTCGCTTCTGACCTTTACATCACCTGTCAGCCCTTCTTTACTTGTAATAGAAGGTCCACCAAAGCTTTTTCCTCTATTGGCCCCAACCCTTCCCTTCCCCTTCCCACAACTACTGTATTTAATCCAATGTAGGACTTGAGTTTGGTTTGCTTATACAATTCATTTTTGCAAATTCCATGAACAGTGAAGCTGTCTGGCCAAAGAATTTCCCAACAAAGTCTTTCCTAAGCATACCTGACTAGCAGGGGCTATAAAGACAGACTTCACAGAATCATTCAGGTTGGAAAACACTCTCAGAATCACCAAATCTAATCAATATCCCTAGTCTACAAGGCTCACACTTGAACCATATCCTCAGGCACCACATCCAAACAGCTTTAAAACACATCCAGGGTTGGTGACTCTACCACCTCCCTGGGCAGCCCATTCCAATGCCTGACCACCCTTTCTGGGAAAAAAAATGTTTCCTAACGTCCAGTCTAAACCTACCCAGTTGCAGCTTGAAGCCATTCTCTCTTGTTCTATCACTAATTACCTGTGAAAAGAGATCAGCACTAACCTCTCCACAACATCCTTTCATGTAGCTGGAGACAGTGATGAGGTCTCTCCTCAGCATCCTCTTCTTCACACTAACCAGCCCCAGCTCCCTCAGTCATTTGTCATCAGATTTATTCTCCAGGCCCTTCCCCAGCTTCCTTGCCTTCCTCTGCACTGGCTCCAGCATCTCCACATCCCTCTTGTAATGAGGTGCCCAAAACTGAACACAATATTCAAGGTGTGGCCTCACCAAACCCAAGTCCAAGGGGACAGTGACCTCCCTGCTCCTGCTGGGCATAGCATTTCTAATCCCAGCCAGGGCCTTTTTACAAACTGCTTGGTGTGTTAATCCATATGTACAGGTATTACTTTATGAATTTTGAAATAGTCTCTCAGATAAATCTTCAGTTGAAGTGACTGGAAGTTTAGCCTGTGTAACAAATGGGTAATAAATGAGTAAGACCTTCAGGATCTGGCATGCTAATGATCGTAATTTAACACCACTGTAGCTCTTTCCATCTTCAAAGTGCTTCACGAACATTAACCATTCTAATTAATTTCATTTAGAAATGTTCCTACTGTATCTTTTCCTCTGCTGAACACTGTAGTACACTTACTGCTGTATTGTAATTCAAAGGTTGTTATGGTAAAGATTTTGACAAGAACAGAGAATCCCTTGTGAAAATTTGCTATTGTGCTAATTACATCAGAGGCTGGATGTCAAGATTATCCTTGAAAAGGATTCTAGTACACACCATATTTGTGCTCAGTCTCCCAGAAGAAGAGATAGGTTTGGCCAATAAGCATGTGCCTGCTGTAGGGGCAAACAGTTTTTATAACCTGGAAAGTTGACTGAAACCCATATTAATGTTCAGTCGCAGGCTGAGTAAATGCAGATGAGGAAGCGAAGAACCCAGGTAACTATCCTACCACTACCACAGCTTGTCAAAGGCAGATAAAGTAGGACAGAAGAATGACATATGACTGTAAGACAGTGAAGCATCTGTGTTTCATAATTTTCCTATCCTGAGATGCATTATTCACAGTGTTAGCTTGTTAGTCTATCTTACTGGGAGTTACAAAAGACAGTTTAATAGATGCTTATCAGTCATTTGACAGATTGGTCCAACTTCCTCACTGCGGGGAATTGGCTGTCATTTTTGGGATGCCTCTTTGCAGACCTCTTGCATGTGGTGGGGATAGACAATCGGTATAGCCTCTGTGCCTCTCAAGGGTGCAAGAGATGCTCTTTCTTCCAAGCCTTGCTGACTACCTGGAACAGCTTTTCTTCTGTAAGGAGTAATTTCTTGCAAGCTGGGCAGCCAGCAAGCCAACATTGTAAGTGCCAATGTAGGACACTGCGTAAGTGATCAGTGTAGGACACTGTATAAGTGATCATGAGGATATACCCATTAGCCTTGGAATAACCATGTGAGCATCTTGTGTCTGTAAAAAGACATTTGAGTTTCTAACTAGTGCAACTAGAGAGATCAGTGCAGTTCTGCAGGTATAGCTACTGAAAGCAAGCTCAAAATACCCCGTTTCTTGGAGGTATTGAGGAGGATACGACAAGAAGGCAAACATTCCCAGCCTATACAAGATAGCTTTAAGATCCACCAACAAGTAAGAACTTTTGAGCTATGGCAATATCATTGGTGGAAGTAAATCCGGACTCCTAAGGTCAGCTGACATCTATTGCTTTCCAGTCACGCTTCTTAATATCAACTTCCTTGGAAAGTCCTAGTCCTACAAAACAGAAAAAAAAAGAACAAGCTAACCACTTGGGGGTGATCACAGAGCCAGCATTCAGTCCCCATCTCAGATCTCTCATCTGTAATAGCTTCAGTTGAACCTACCAAATACCTCCATCTCTTTATAGCAAGTCCAAATATTTCCCTGGAAATTGAGAACAACATTACAAACTGGAGTATGGCTTGAATATTTGAGCAAAATCTGTCTTCTGTAGAAATTACAGCTCTGGTCTACACTGATTTGCTTCAATAGAGACATCTGTTTCTATAGTAGTAGTGTATATCTGGAATGATCAAATGCAGAATCATCTGATTAAGTATTTTTCTATGTACCAGTAGATATCCAATGTTTAGCAGCACACAGCTGTAGTTCACAGGGTCTCCTACAACAGTCTTTCTGATTTCTCTTTGTAAGATGGGTGGAGAATCACCCAGCTATTCCTGTAAGAAAAAGCCTAAATTTAACACTGGTTTGTTGTTTTTTTTTTTATCATCCAGTGGCATCTAACCAATGATTATGTTGCTGAAATGGCCAATTCAGAATAATGAATAATTCATGTAATTATTGATTATCATTGTTTAATGATAGAGATCTTCAGAGCAGCTCCTATAGAATCTTAATGCATTTTCTAGAGGATCCTATTATGCTAATCGTTGTGCCTTTTCATTTTTTCTCATCATTGTTAAGCTGGAGAATAGAAGGCTGAGAAGAGACCTTATTGCTCTCTATAACTGCCTGAAAGGATGTTGGAGCAAGGAGAGGCCAGCCTCTTCTTGATCACAAGCAACAGGAGTGGAGGAAATGGATATAAGCTGCTTCAGGGAAGTTTTAGGCTAGATGTTAGAAGATACTATTTCAGTGAAAAGGTTACCAAACATTGAAATGATCTCCCCAGAGCAGTGTTGGAATTGCCATCCTTGGGGGTGGTCAAGTAGCAGGTGGACCTGGTGCTTAGGGACATGGTTTAGTGTTACCTGTGATGATTTGGATGTTCCCCACCCCCCCCCCCCACTTTTAGAAATCACCCAGACTAGGCTCAGCCATGTCTGGAAATATGAACAAAGATTATATTTACAGCTGGCACAATGTACAAGCAGATATTTACAGTATATACAGTTATAGGCAGAAATAGACAAGGTCAAAGGGAATACAGAAACACAACTCCCCTCCCAGAAACCTGAGTCCACAGGAGGGGCACACAACCACCCCTTCACCTTCCCTCTACCCCTCTCAACCTTACCCCAGTCCCAAGGAAGAATGGAGGTTCGGCCAGGGAGGTTAGAAAGCAAGGTGGATCAGCCAAAAGAAAATGGAGGGTGAGGTTAGAGAGTAAGACGGAGTTCAGCCAGCAGCCCAAGCGAGATCCAAGTGACTTTATGTTTTGCTTTCCCTTTTTTACACATCTCAACAAGACTATGAGTGAAGTAGTTATCACTTTTGTTTTCATTTCATAGCCTATGATCTAGTCCTTCTCACCAAAACATTCTAGCTAGCTTCAAACTAGCACATGACCTTTCAGTGCTGGGTTGTACTGGATGACCTTCGAGGTCTCTCCAACCACACAGATTCTGTGATTCTGCAATTCCTTAACTAACGGTGGCTGCTATGGTCATGGATCTTAGGCTTCTGTATTTGGAATCTGAAGAATACTTTTATAGAATCGTAGAATCTGTCAGGGTTGGAGGGGACCACAAGGATCATCTAGTTCCACACCCCCCTGCCATGGTCTGTGCCACTTTGTCCATGAGTTTACACCACAGTGGATTTTTTCCTTTTTCATTTACCAATGCTTATCAGTTTGCAGAATATGACTAAATCACCATTTTTCTTTCTATATAAATTTCTTAATGTGTCTACCATCTCTCCTGAGTTCCTAGATGCTTCTGAGGTGTGATTTTTAGGTATGGTTTTAGCCAGCACTATGTAGCCCCTCTGCAGCGCTACACACATTTTTTTCCAGTGAGTCCTGTTGCAAATGAAGATCAAAGGACAGTATAATGACAGATATATGTATTTTTATGAATCATATTACTTCTCTGCTTCATAGGAGTTCTATTCAGTGCTATGGTCCTGGATTCCCTCTGGGGTCTGTGCTTCTGGAGTCTCTCTGTAAATTCTTGATGTTCCCTAGTTACAGGGCTGGAAACTTGTGACTCATCCCTACAAACATCGCTGTCTATTCCTGACTTGCTGCAAACACTTCCAGCACTCACAATCAGCTCCTGTTGTTGGTACTATGTGAGACACGTCTGGACAAGTCTGAACTTTCTTGATTTGCAACAGGTTGTTTGTGTGGCTTGCTTTTTTCCATTGAGTACAACCCTCTCCCTCTTTCTCCACACCCCAGCGTTCAAGGGTGGTGTTTGTTCTGTTTTGTTTGGATTGGGCTTTTGTTGATTTTTTTTTGCTTGTTTGTTTGCTAGTTTATTTTTTTTTGAACAGGGGGTCTCATCTTCTGAAGCAGAAAGTTAAATCTTGCTAACAGCTCTTCTACTTAGTCCCAACTCATGCTATATTCTGCAGTTCCTCGGAGCAAGACTTCCTGTTGCCAACAAGTTGCTGACAAGTTTCGTGGCTTGCTTGATGCTACAGGGCAAAAAGGGGATAGAAAACAAACTCAGGGCTGATGTTCTGCTTTTGAGAAAGTACAGCAGAAATAGAGAAAAATGTTCAAAATATTCCCCCTGCATGCTTTTGGGAGACCATGATACTGGGGGAATTGTTGCTGTGGTATAAAGTAGAGAGATAAGATTCCATACCGTTGTGTAGAATGACTTTAAAGCAATAAATTTGATCTATGGTAGTATTTTCCACCTCAATTTGCTTGCGCCAAGAATTTATCCTCAGCTCCTTAAGGGCTCTTCTCAAGGCCTGTGAAGCATCTTGAGTGAAGGAAGCACCATCCCCAGAGATCAATCTGTCCAGCTTTACTAGCATTAAGTACAGTCCTCACCATTTCCCCTCCAGGATCCCAAGATGACTGGCATTTTAATGTTTCCCTCTGATTCCACTGAAGCTGAGATTTAGCATGTAGAAAATATAGTGCAAAATTATGTTAAAACTGTAATAAATACTGTTTACTGCACTTAATTGTCATAAGTCATTCTATTAAAGTGCTGAGGAATATTAACAAGGGATGTGATAATATCACCATATAAAATCCGTATACACCTTTAGCAGCAGTAAAATGTGTTATAATTATTTAATGGCTTCACAACTGGTTGTATTTGATAATTAACTATTGTGGGTAAGGAACTATGCTGTTATTTCAACTGTCTGGAAAAGACAGAATGACCCCGTTTTAACCTGACAATTACTCATGAACAAGATCAGGTGGCAAAAAAAATCATCTTATTTTTCCTCCACAAAAGCTAACATAAGGCAACATCTTCCAAATATGCTTGTTTATTCTATCTCCACAAACATATGGATTAGATTACTGGAATGCTCTCTACTGTGGGGCTGCATCTTAAAAAAACCCTTCAAAACCAGCAGAAACAGGTCTTATATTCCTCATTACCTAGCTGTTAATTGCAAGCATTATGTAGCAGAGAAGTGGAAGGAATAGCATTGATCACGACCTACGAATCACATTTTCTAAAGTGTTTAGACAGGTGCTTAAGTGCAAAGTGCCACCATGGGCAGGGAAGGTCTCTGCTTTCACATCCTGCAAATCAAGAAGGCACTGCTACCTCCATGGAGAATGGGGTAGAACAAGTACAACTTGAAAATTCGTCATCAGCTCTCACCCAAACCTTAAAAAGTCTCACAAGCTGCCTCTACAGATGCCTCAGTTTTTAACCTTTAAACTTCCTGAGAACCTTGTTTTCTACTTCTTTGTCTTTCCAAAAGTGCTCAGTCTGGAGAGGATGGATGAGAAGTGCTTAGTTCTTACTTAAGTCCACATAGACAGTCCCCCACTACCAAGGGCCTCTGTCTGATCAGGTGCTTTTAGAATCTGCTCAAGGCACACCTAAGAGATACCTATGACAAAAGTACAGTGATGGCTGCTGCTTTGGCTGAAAACGTGCACAGAATGGTCTCACATCTGAGCATTCATACAACTGCAGAACAAACAGGCTCAACTTTCTTCCCTAACTGAAGCAGTTCAAGCACATCCTTCTCTATCCCCTGAAATAATGACAGTTCTCAGTATCAACTTACCTCTGGCATCCAGACATGACTGAAAGCCTGTTTAAGATACTAAAATCTCATTTGGAGTGTAGGACTGAAAGTTGAAATCAATGACAAATAAAGGTAGAGAGATGCTTGATTACCACATGGATTATTTACTTGCATTTAGGTGTCTAATTAATTTTGACAGTCCATTTAAAACAGTTGAAGGATTGCCTATACGGTAGATCATTTCTCTTACAGACATTTTTGATTTCAGATTCTCTCTGTCAAGCTAAACAAAACTTTCTTGAGTGAATATATGAGTTAAGTACTCATGACTCCATCTGTAGGCATTGGAAAGGTTGACATACAGAATGTAAAATGACTTTGGAGTGGACAACTATAGGCATTCATTTTGGAGAGAAGAAGGGCTATTTGGGGATACTGAACTCCTCCCTTTGGTGTTTTGTTTTCATTGTTGGGTTTTTTTTTCTGTGAGAACTAATGAATAATGTCTGGACAAGATGGAAGATGTGTGTGTGTGTGGCTTGTGCTTTTTGGCCCATTGTGTGCAATGTTATCAATTTAACTTGTTATTTGGTATCAAGCAATTAAATGAAATAAGCAATACCTGATCACTGAATAATAATCTGACACTAAACAGCCTAAAAGCCCTATTCTACCTCTTTACATTTGGCCCTGCCACTATCTATACCTTACAATGGATCAAGTCTTCCAGAATATAAGGTGTTCATTAGTACTTCCAGGGCTTTTTCTGAAAGGGCAAGGTTTCACCTTTCACTTTCTACCTGATCAAAGCCAGAGAGTAACCTCAGGACAGAATATGACCAAAGCGACGAAAGATGAATCAAGAAGGGACAAAGGGCTAAAATCGTCCTTCTGCTGCCATCATCAGGAAAGTTCTTTTGCATGGCACTTTTTCAGGAGACCATGCCTGTAGCTAATCATAGCATTGTCTTCTCTGCCAGCCTGCCAGCTTATATATGGTTCAGCCCTGTAAACCAAAACAGATTCTAAAGCAGCTGATGGAGTCCTTTGCAACAGGAGAGGGAGCTCTCACAACACCGATGGAAGAATTTTGAAGGTGCTGTTTACCTAATGCAAGCAGAGAGAAAACTCTCCTTGTTTTTGTTAAGGAGGAAGGAGGTGTATGCACATATTCCTGTGTTAGCTCACGGGAGTCATTGATAGCTTAGGTTACTTACATCATGAAAAAAAGACTTGCAAGAACCTGAAAACTGTTTGGTCCCTGTGTATCTTGTAACTCATGGGTTAGGTGCCCACATACGAAAGAAGAAATCCCATGCCTTTCCTCCTTGGGTCAGTTAAGCTTCTTCAGCTCTGCTGGTCAGCACAGCACAATGTGATCCTCAGCCATGACTGCCTCAGGTGAGGTCCAAGAAGGCCACGAAACACAAAGGCTCACTGGCCTTGTTTGGGTAAAAATTAGAGGACATACTAGCAGAACGATCACTGGCTTTTGCTCATGCCTTTCTTTCCTCCAAAGCCCCCACCAAAAGGCTTATTTTGCCTTTGCAGGACTATGCTCTGCGTGCTTATGCAGGTGGACAGTTAACCTAAAATGTTCATGTTTTTAATGAATTAGTATATTCAAATCCCCTCTTAAAGAAAATTAAAATCCCTTTGTCTAGGAAAAAAAAGATCTTAGAAGAACTTATGTTAATATCCTCATAATTCTTATTTCTAGAGATTTTCCAGAAAATAGACTCAGAACCATTTCTGGTCCATAATGTGCATTCATTCAGTCACTGACAGAACCCTCTCTGTAATCAGAAATCTCTCTGCATTTCAAGTACATGCCGGTTATGAGCTAGCTTTGGTCTGACTCCAGGGCCTTTACTTTATTAAGGAACGATATTTGTATTACTGTTTAATATTTTAGAGAATATACATTAGTTAGAATCAGCATCTAAGCTCTTCCTAGAAACTGTCAATCTTTCTGTAAAATCTATATTTATTTTCTGGGGATATATGTTAAAGCTCCTGGGTCCTTTGGTAACCTGCAAGAAAACAGATGTACACCTCCTCACTGTTTTTTACCTACATCCCTTGAACAGAAATTTCCTTGCATAATATAGACATTATTCCTTTTTGCTTTATATTTGTGTGTTCTGATGAAAAAGACAATAGTGACAGCACAGCTACAGGGAAATGAAACCATAAAAATGCATCAGAACTGATCCTGCTCTCACTTGTAATGATGCAAATACTGAGCTTCTCCATTTGCTACAGGGGGCAAACTACTGATTTAGGACACAGGCTTGTGCCAGAAGCAGTACAAGTTGAAGACTCTGCCAAAGGGCATCATTATTAGTGTCAATGAGGCTCTCATTGGATACCAAGGCTTTTCATGGGGAATCAGTATAATTTTCAGAGGCCAAGGAATATGCCACTAGAAAAAAAAGAAGTTGAAAGAATCCAAATGCTAACCTTTTTCATATGTCTTCCTAGATGACAGGGAGAGCAGTGAGTCATAATCTGTCATCAATATGAGAAACGTCAAATGAAGTCAGAGGGATTCTTCAAACTGAGATGAAGAGTAGAAAGTTGTAGATTTACAAAGCAGGCAGATGTGTGATGACAACGGTTTATGACCTGATGAAACACAGAACCACATTTAAACAAGAATCTGAAGCAACAAAACCTCACTGTCATGAACAATACTAATTCTCGGGTAGTATTGACTGGATCAACACTTTTCCAGCAGACAGGAAATTCACTAAGTAATGATTCTCATTGTCCTAAAGGCACAGCCAAATTGTGAGAAACTCTTTTGGCTTAAGAAAACATTGTAAAATTACAATATATTTGTTTTCATTTATCAGTAGTGCAGAACTTGGAGCAGTTGATTGAAATGTAGAAGAAAATGTAATTGTTTCCTTCTTCTGTCGGAAAGGTTTGAATCCTTGTCAGGAATTCCTGAATGCCACTCCACTAGAGATTTCCAGATGAAGTTTTGTCCTGTAAAAATAATTATATATAGATTGGATAAGGGTTTGGAATCTGTCTCCCATGCTGGAAAGCTCCTCTCTGCCTGGAGATCTAGATGCATTGCTTTGCTTTTTCTCTCAGTAATTGTTTATATATGGTATATGAAGTAGAAGGGCACCAATAAGAGGAAAGAGGAAACTGTATCAATGAATGCTTCATCCTAGTAGTTGAGAACTTTTCTATGGGATAGCTTGATTCAGATCTTCTTTCAGGAAGAGACTCTCAATCAGGAAGAGATCATAGTTGTTGGGTACTGAAGATAAAACTCAACTATGTAAAATACATTACCAGTTACCTAGTATAACAGTCTAGTCACAAAAGACACTCAGCTGAGAGGAGTTAGGCTATATAATTTTTACTCCAGTGTATGGTTACTTGGCTCTGCAAGGGCAACAAGACAGTCCAATATTTGTCCAATCTCATGGATGGTAGATTATGATGTTTCTAGCCCACTCAGATGGGAGCTGAGTCATCCACATCCTAGATCTACTCTCACAAAACTTGGGAGATGACAATTTTTTCTAACCATTTTCTAAATGTAGAACATCATCACCTTTACTCTGGGAATGAGCTTCTAGGTGTCAATGAAGATAAATTGCCAAGAAACCCCAAACTATTTTAAATCTGTTTCACTGGGAAGATTCTTTCAAAGTCTTCGATTTGCCAGCAAAATATGAAGATTGGTGATTTTTATGTCTTTAGTTCTGATTAGGTGTTACAATTCTTCCACACAGACTCTCTTAGAAAAGGGAGTTTAGCCTCTTACCTTGTCATAAAATTGATGTGTGATCTTAAAGTAGAGAACTGAGCAAGAAAACTGAGTGAGGAACTGAGAAAGTAAAATGTAGAGCAGATGAAAGATTGGAATTTATGTGGGTTTAAAGCTGATTGTTAAGAGGGAATTTATTGACCCTTATAAAATCCTCAATAGCATGCATAATGTCCCTGTAGTTTACTGTTTCCTTTAATATAAACTAAAGAATTATAAATATGGAACAGATGGTTAGAAACACATTTGCCATACTAAGAAACATAAGTGCATCTTCCTGCAGAAAGGTTGTTGGAACAGTTTCTAGGGGAGCAGAAAATTCTAGCCTACATATTGTCTGTGCAGAAAATACACCTGACTGCTAAAGTTTGTATTAATTTCTGAACTCCAGAAGCCACTTCTGCCTACTTGATCACTTAGTGAGATAGAGAAGTTCAGTCCTGGAATAAATAAGCAATTCTTCTAGAATTACTGCAGAAATGGACTGCGGTGAATGCTGAGGCATGCCTGGGTCCTGCAAAGCCAGGAGAAAATGAGAAGACTCTTAACAAAATCTAATGTACAATCCTTTGGAATTGAATCCTTTTAATTTTTCTTTATGCATTTGCTTTTTCCTTTACAATTTTGTCTTCTAGTGTGCCTGAAGTGTATCTAGTGTATCCACAGATCTTCCCAATAAGTCCTAAGATTATATTTTCTACACATGGAAAGTAATCTCTAAACTGCCTGTCTGTACACCTCATTCAAAAATCTTGTTCAGGTCTGCATTTGGGGAGAATTCTGAATTCACTGAAGAATTCTGTTGGCTGATCAGCTCAGGGTATGAAAAAAGGAAAAACTTTTGGGGAAGAACCTAAAGGTCTGCAATATGGAAATGCAGTTACTCCCAAACTACTGTGTAGCCTGTGAAGGTAATACCTGTTAAGGTTAACTTAGTTCACTTTGGAGTTAAATTCTTTCTCTCTCTGGAGTTATCTTTCTCTGTCCATTTACCAAGTATGTAGCTCCATTGGAATGGGCTGCCCAGGGAGGTGGTGGAGTCACCATCCCTGGAGGTGTTCAGGAGGGGACTGGATGAGACTCTTGGTGCCGTGGTCTGGTTGGCTGGATAGGGCTGGGTGGTGGGTTGGACTGGATGATCTTGGAGGTCTCTTCCAACCTGGTTGATTCTATTCTATTCTATTCTATTCTATTCTATTCTATTCTATTCTATTCTATTCCATGGCACAAACCATTGCCAGTAAGCCAAATCCTGCAATTCAGATTTATGTTATTGAAACTGAAAAGACAAATGGTAAAAAATGAATGCAGTATTTCCAAATGAAATAAAAATCTATTTTGCAATGGAGGTCTATGCATCTTGTCATCTTGGGGTAAATCAGGAGGGTTTTGATAGTGAATTTGATGGCATTACTAGTGGCTATCTAATTGTTTATTTGAGACTAATTTGAGCATGTATCTCAGAAAGTGGCATTGTATGTGTATTTTAAACAAAGATGAAGAAGTGTATCTCAAAGTCATATCCATGTTGGGGGTTGAATGACCATGTAATTAGACTCAGATATCACATTTTCCTTTATTTAAACCATTCTTGGCTGACTAATTTCTTCTTTATTGTTCCTAGCATTGGCTTATTTCCCAGAAGCTTATTTTACAGACCAGCATGCCCAGTGCTAGGCACTGTACAAGCACAAAACAGATCTATATTAAGGAAAATATATGGCTTAAGAGGAAAAAAAAAATACAATCTATGTATCTGTTGATGTTAGTCATAAGTACACATAAATATCTCTTTTCCTGTCCAGAAATACATAGCAATGCTAAAATGACACTGTGCCTGTGGATGTCCTTTGGACACAATGCTGTCCCAACATGCTCACATCTCTTATGACATCCTGCCAGTTTGGAGCATGGCCAAAAAAGATCAGATCTCTGCACCCATCAAAGAAAGAGCTTGCACAGTGAAGCAAGGACACTCAGCATGGAAGCTAAGATGCTTTCCACCTCTGTGAAATTATGGAATGGCACAGGAGGAGGAATGTGTGGTGTCACTATGGACTGTCTTGGACAGAATGATCCATAAAGTAACATTGAAAATTGAAATTCCTTATTTTTATTGGCTTCCATTTACAGCAGTTACCTACTTTTCTCTCTTAATGCCAGTGTCATTTGCTTCCGTGATATATTCCTCTCTTTAGTCCCACTCCTTGTTTTTATTAATCACATAATCCATCTTTACCAAAGAGCCAGTGCCAGGATTTCAAGTCCTACAGGTTCTCAACATGGCTATAAAGTAAAACTCTTTTAAGAGCCTCAGGATAGTGGCTGGTTGCATAAAGCAGATTATTCCTGTCTAGGGTTTCCAGGAAATTGTTGTATTCCACTTATTACCTGTCTCTGAAATGAAAACATCAAGATAGTTTATCTCTGAAATGCTGCACTTCACAGTATACCAGACCAAAACCTTAATAGCATCATGAATTTCATATAAAATAACAATACATTTTTCCAAGATAGCTTTCTCCCTATTCCACATCACGAAATCATAGTTAATAAACCTATACACCATTGCACCATATAAATGTATTAAAATCCTTGATTGACTGAACAAACCTTTTTTTTTTTTTTTGTTCCCCCCAAATAGGCTGTAAATAAGTAAGCATGATGCAGGATACAAAACTTGGCTATTTTCCTTTCATGAAGAGACAAGTCCAGTCAGGTTCTGACATTTAAGAATATTGTAAGTGAAATATTAACAGGCAGAAGGCATTCCTGAAGAGCCCTGCAAAGCGCAAGTAATCCGAGCAGTCCTTAATGGTCTTCCTCTGTATTGACTATCTTTTGCTGTCACTTAGATCTCAGCAATTACTTGGTCTGCAGCAGAGCTACTGGAAGGTGTAGATTTGAATTATACATAGGCATAGAGGTGTGGATTCATTCTACTCAACTTAGGTACCTTGCTGAGATGCTACAGTTAAGATTCTGGTCACTCTGAACTCCAGAGTCAGTGGAGAAAGACAGCAACTTCCAGAGGGTGATTCAGCTTTCAAATGGGTAGAACTATCCTCTGGAGGTAATTATCCCTCAGTATTTACTGGGAGAGATTCTTGGGCAAAGCAACTTTTTCACTTAGAGGCCTCTGTCAGGTTGGATTAATCCAAAGACAGCATTTTTCTCCTATAATTCATAAGTAAGTTCACTGAAATAGTTGAGTTTGCACTGAGTTAAAATGCATAATAAGTGAGGGAAAGCCAGCTCCAGCTGTTTTAGGAAGTGGACATAACCATGTTTTTCCTAGCTGAGGACTAGACAGAGGGTGAAAAACGTGCTCACTGGACATAATAATTTGAGTTTTCTAATCAGCTGCCAACTACTTCTTTGTGGTCATCTTCACATTGTTCCAAGAGTTCATTCTGACCATATTTCATGTCTGAGCCCCAAGTGCCTTGATGTTACATCTCATTTCCCTGACCAGTAACTGAGATGATGCTGAAATGACATCTGAAGATAGAATCGAACCCTTTATCTCTTCCCAGCAAGAGGAGAGTTCTCTGTGAAACAAAACTGAGCAACAAACTCCTAAGCCTGCAGGCTCAACAGCCAAGTTCCCATGAACTCCCCTGAGCCCAGGGTTTTGCTCAGTGACCCTGAAACAAACATATTCACTGCTGTCATTTTGACTCTTTCCCCCACTCATTTGTCTGTAATGCTGTTTGTAATTTTCGTGGTTTAGATTTTAAACATTTCTTGTAGGGATCCTATCTGTGTATGTCTGTAAATCACCTATCACACAGCTGGTGCAGTAATACAATAATAATGATTAATTAATAATGGGCCTGTTCCTTAGAAGTGTTGAGAACTGGCAACTGACATTGATGTCAACCCTTCTCAGAGGAAGCAAGTCATTAATAATAAATAATAGCAGGAAAATAATAATATCACATTCTGTTTTTTCTCACTGCTGTGAAGATCAAATCTTTCTTTGCATTTGCTAACTACAAGCTTATAGACCAAGTTACATATAGGACATATACCTGCAGTTACACTAGCTAACTGTCCTACACAAGCTCTGGGCTGACTTCAGGTTATCTGGCAAGTTAGTTGAATTTGCAGAGTTTTTGCAGCCTGAAACTCTCTCTTCACTGAGAGAGTCATTGGACACTGGAATGGGCTGCCCGGGGAGGTGGTGGAGTCGCCGTCCCTGGAGCTGTTCAAGGCAAGGTTGGATGTGGCACTTGGTGCCATGGTCTAGCCTTGAGCTCTGTGGTAAAGGGTTGGACTTGATGATCTGTGAGGTCTCTTCCAACCTTGGTGATACTGTGAGACTGTGATACTGTGAAAGCAATGTATCTGACCCAAACTCCAAATGTCCTGCAAAATAAAGATGTGATGGTTAAAAAAACATATGGGCCATTTTGAGCTTGCTTCATTTAACCCCCAAACAAGCTAATGTCCCTACTCTTCTCACTCTTGTTAGAACTTGCTTACCTTCACATGTCACTGAACTTTCCTCTGCAAACCTGTGCATCCAGTCTTCTGAGACATAACCTTGTAACCTAATCTAAGACACTAGTGATGCAGGGAGGGTATTAGTTTCAGTGCTGGACACAATGAACTTTCTCTGTGCTGCACGGAGGACTTCATTTGAGGCTGTCAATCAGTCATCTTTCAAGTGTAAAAATCGCTTTTGTAATGAAGGGGTTATTAGCTACATAATTCTCTGCTTTTCTTAACTGCTGTTTTTCTGAGTCCCTGATGTTAAGTTATTACATCAAAGTTGATTGAAAGCAGTTAAATGGTAATCACTTGATTTTTAATGTTGTTGGAATCTCAAAGGGCTGTGTTACTTGTAATTACAGCATCTTTCTTTACTTCTCTTTGACTCTTAGGAGACAATGTTTTCACCAGTACTCCTGGTTAATCTGCCTTTAGAGTAGCTTTGTTTCTTCAGCTCATCAATTTTTGTAATGTTAGCCAATAAAACACAAAACAGGGATCTGCACAATAGTATTTGTGCTATGTAGCAAAAAAAAAAGTTAAAAAACAAACCCCACCATATTTATTGCCAAGACAGACTAAAATCTTAGGGGATTTCTGCATCTCTGTTTACAAACACTTGTGAATGAAATCTCTGTTGCTTGAATTTATAGAAGAATTGGTATTCTTCCACCATGAATTTAATGAGTACAATTATGAGAAGAAAAAAAGAAAGAGAGAACAAGGGAATGGCATATATATTGGAAGGAACAGATTACAATTATGGATATCACATTAAATTTTTGATTAGTATGGGTTTTACACTGCTTTTGTTGCATTCTATTGTCCTGCAAGGCCGCTAAATAGTATCTCAGCATCCAGAGAGAACCATGGCAGAGACAGCAGCACCAAGTCACCCATAGAAGGGAGAATATGATGGGAGTCATGCTTGGTGTTGGTAGCAATACCAAATTCAAATCAAATGCATTTACTTCAGAGCTGATTTGCATATAACTTAAAAGCCTTATCATGCTTTCTATCATTATTAAGTACCTTGTATTTTTTGCCTGGTTTTGGAGATGTAGAGATAAATGAAACAAAAAAGATTATTCTTTCTTTTCATTGCTGCTGGTTAAATGAGGAATCTTTGTGAATTCATCTTTATGCTATTGCTATGTTTTTTATTGTTCTTGTTGTTAGTTATACTTAAGATAAATAAGGATAGGTGACTTGAATAGAAGCTCTTCTGTCCTGCTATGGCAATGTTTGAATGCTGGTAAATAACGTCTTTGGTCCCTTGTGCTTTGTGGGCAGAGACAGGATTGTGCAGAGTGGTACCAGAGGACAAGATTATTGATATATGGCATATATATTGGAAAGAACAGATTACAATTATGGATATCACATTAAATTTTTGATTAGTATGGGTTTTACACTGCTTTTGTTGCATTCTGTTGTCCTGCAAGGCAGCTAAAAATAGTAACTCAGCATCCAGAGAGAACCATGGCAGAGGCATCAGCACCAAGTCACCCACAGAAGGGAGAATATGATGGGAGTCATGCTTGGTGTTGGTAGCAATACCAAATTCAAATCAAATGCATTTACTTCAGAGCTGATTTGCTGAATCTTTGAAGGAGAAAGGAAAACCCTGTTTTTTAGGGAACATGTTTTTTCCTTTGGTAACTAAGTATGCTGGCTCAATTCAAACACCTAAACACAAAAATGCAGTCCCACTTTAGATTCTTTCTGGCCTCTGCTTGCTCCATGTCACCCTCTTGGTTACAGCAGGCATTTCAAACCTTTGTCTAGGCACAAAAGTCCTCTCTAGGGTATGTTTTATCTAGAATAGTCTTATTTTTATCTTATTATAGTCTATTATCTTATTTATAGTCTATTTTATCTAGAATAGTCTTAGGCTTTTTACATGTCACTTCAGTCGAGAAGTAATTCATTTTCACAATAAATTTTCACACCTCTGAGCATGTGTTTGACTTTTTGGGATATGTGTGTGTATGTGGTGGTTTTGGGGCTCAGATGCCTCTAAGAAAGCCCACAAGGTCATCCGAAAAAGAGATAAAGAGTCCCAAGGGATGGATCTGGTCATCCCAGGCTGTCATGACATTGTTGTTCTGTTCCATTTAAGAGTATCATAGTTTATAAAGCAGTGCCTAGCTGATATCACTTTCTTCTCACTGCTTTTCCTCACTTCACTCTCCTCTCTTTGAGAAGACTGTATGTCTCTATTTATCTGGGCAAACAAAAAAACAGTTTGTGTGGGGGAAATGGCTTCTACCTGGCAGGGAATTTTGAGATGCGTCATGAGGCCTGCTGAGGCCTTGTAGGCCTGAGGTGGGGAGGGCAGCTTTGGCCTACTCTCTGGCCTGCTGAGGTTGGATAGGTGGAGGATTCTAGAAGGTTTTGATTTGGTAAGCTTGGCCTAGTTCACAGGATCACAGGATGTTAGAGATTGTAAGGGACCCAAGGGGATCATAGAATCATAGAATCAACCAGGTTGGAGGAGATCTCCAACATCATCCAGTCCAACCTAGCACCCAGCCCTAGCCAGTCAACTAAACCATGGCACTAAGTGCCTCATCCAGGCTTTTCCTGAATACCCCCAGGGACAGTGACTCCACCACCTCCCTGGGCAGCCCATTCCAAAGCCAATCACTCTCTCTGGCAAGAACTTCCTCCTAACATCCAGCCTATACTTCCCCTGGCACAACTGAAGACTGTGTCCCCTTGTTCTGTTGCTGCTTGCCTGGCAGAAGAGACCAACCCCCAATGAATCTATTTGTTTTATTGTTTTATTTGTGAATGTATTCATTCTATCTGAATGCTTTCTGTACTTATGTCCTTGTAAATAGAAACCCCTGTTAAACTTTCAATCAATGTTCAGCATTTCTATTTTTATTCCCCCCGAAAGAATAAATATCATTTCTGTCCTCTAGTGTTGGGTAGCTCCTGGCCTCGAAACAGTACAGTGTGGGTCCTGGCTGGAGAAGTGATTCAATTGGTGCTAGAGTTTTTAAGAATCCTGAGTCTGAGAGACTAATTCTTGTCTCTCTTGTACATGTAAATCAACAAGGATAAAGATGGTCTTTGTTCCCTGTCCCCAGCCCCGGACAGCAGCTGCTCAGTTAGTATGCCTGGATGTGTATTGAAGAGAGGGGTGAAAGCCCACTGCCTGGACCTCTTCAGGGGTTGCACCTGGATCTGCAACAATTGTAAACGACCTGCCTGATGGGTCAGCTCTGCCCCTAATAACACCTGGCAGTCACTTGCATTAATGTGACTAGTGTGGCCAGGGGGAGCTAACCGAATGAAAAACACTGGGACCGATACCAACTGGGACGAGTGTGTGAGTGAGTGTGTGAGTGGGAGAAGATATCACTACGGACACCCAACCTGAAGACAGCAGCACAAGGACCCTCTCTCTACCGCCACCACCACCACCAGCCATGCCATGACCTAAATTCTGCCTGCTGTTAAGAAGAGAAGAGCTTCCAAAGAAGACCACACTCACTGGGAAAACATCCCTGGGCAACAAAAAACCTCAAAATGGACTTGGACTTGGGTAACTCAATCTCTATCTCACCCTCTCCGCTCTCCAACAGATGGTAAGTTAATCCCTTTCCTGCTCTTCTCCTCTCTTCTTGTTCTCCAGTTTTTTTTTTCTCTCTCTCCCCTTCTCTCTCTTTCTTTGTTTCATTCACTTTAGAATAGAATAGAATAGAATCAACTAGGTTGGTTCTTCTCCAAGATCATCCAGTCCAACCTAGCACCCAGCCCAATCCAGTCAACTAGACCATAGCACTATGTGCCTCATCCAGTCTTTTCTTGAACATCTCCATGGATGTTGACTCCACCACCTCCCTGGGCAGCCCATTCTTGCTTCTGATACCTGGTCTCACTTGTACCTTAATTCCACAACATGGAAATACATAAGAACAAATCTCGCTCCTCTGGACAAGAGATATTGTTAATCTCTGTCCTCCAAACCATGACACTGAGTTGTTAATGCCCATTGTTGATATTGGCAAATTATATTCTTAAGTTTGCAGAGGTAGCATATACTAAACTTGAAAAGCCCAGTGCAGAACTGGGGCTAAAGGTACATGGACAAATGACCCACTTAAAACAGGTTTTGGATTTGATGTTCCTTAGCATGAGGATGCCTAAACACCAAGTAATTATGTTAGTACTTGAAATAATAATTTTCTTGTTGCACAGGCATGTGGGTTTAAAGCATTTGATTATTTTTCAAAGGCATGAAAACCTACAGTTATTATCAGAAGTTGTGGGCTAAAACTGACTCACTTAAGACACATTTAAGAACTTTCTCTGGGTCCCCAGACTAGCACTCACAAATTTTAGCTCAACAGAAGAAAAAAAAAACCAATCTCACATAAATTTAGGAGTTGTAATTTTAGTTTGTATATATTTGTTCCTCACTTCATCAAGGTGCTGCTGGAAAGATACAAAGAGGTGACTGACTTCTTGCAGTTCTCAGTCTACGTATTCACACAGTGAGGGATTGAATTTGTGCATTTCATATTAAGGAGGTGTAGGAGGTGATAGGCATTTCTCAGAGTGGGAGTCAGAACTCCATCTACCCACCCCCTAAATAATGCATATTATGAGTACTGAGGTGGTGCTCAGTTTCCAGCCCAGTGAGGCTGGGTTCTTTCCTTAGGAAACCTACCCTTCACAGGGCTTCTGGAAAAGAGTTTTAGAGTTTTTAACTCTTCCTTTTTCAGTAATGTTGTTTGTTTTTTTTTTTTTATAACCAAGAAGGGAAAAAAAGAGGTACTTTGAATTTTTTCAAGCAAATGTCGATGTTATAGAATACATTAAAAAAAAAATATGCTCCCAGTCCTTAAGCTAGGCTAGCAAACAAAACCCAAACTTGCTTTGAAATGACATCTTTATAGTTCATCTTATTGCACATATTTCAGCATGTTTTTTTTAAGGGAATAGAGTATTCACCATGGGAGAAGAGCTATTTCTTACCCTCTGGTAGATAATTTCAGTAGATATTAGGTGGACGTGCATAGTGAATGTCACCGTAATGTCCCTGACAGTAACACCTCCAGGGATGTTTATCCAGTCATGATTTATGAGAATGGGGCTAGTTTAGGGTGCTAGTGAGTGATGTATCTTTGAACCTCATAAACAGAAAGAGACAGAAACAAGTTTCATGCCTTTCAGTCAAACAAATCCAGTTAACTGTCTGTAGGTAATGAGAATTACTGTGTCTGTGCTAGTTTGAGCCTAGCTAGCATGTTTTGGTGAGAAGAACTAGATGATAGGCTGCAAAATGAAAACAATGGTGAGGTCTACTTCCCTCACAGTCTTGCTGGGATGTGTACAAAAGAAAGGCAAAACAAAAATTACGGCACTTGCTTCTTTTCGCTGGGGAGCTTTGCCTGCTGGGGAGAAGCTGAGGCTGCTGGCTGGACTCCATCTTGCTTTCTAACCTCACCCTCCTTTTGCTTGGCTGCTTCACCTTGCTTTTTAACCCTCTTGGCCGAACCTCCATTCTTCCTTGGGACTGGGGTAAGGTTGAGAGGGGTAGGGGGAAGGTGAGGGGTGGTTGAGAGCCCCTCTTGGGGACTCATGTTTCTGGGAGGGGAATTGTGTTTGTGTCACCTTTTTTTCCCTTGTCTATTTCTGTCTATATCTGTATATACTGTAAATATCTGCTTGTATATTGTGCCAGCTGTAAATATAAGCTTCATTCAAATTTCCAGAGCCGGCTGAGTCTAGTCTGGGTAATTTCTAAAAGTGTGGGGGGTGGGGGACACCCAAACCATCACTGTGTCAATCAGCACAATACAAAAAAGCAAAAGGTGTATGGTGTTTGCTGAAGCTGTAGAAAGATTTTCTGGCGTGCTAGAGACAAAATTATACTGCTGGAAAAACAGGAGACTTGTCACTGGCACTAGGCTGAGGTTTGATTATCTTATGGGCACATTAAAAGTGAGCTGCAAAACCTGCACTGTCTTTTCTGCTTATATTGCACCTAGGATGCAAAGGTAGGCCAGTTGTAATAAAGGCATCACAGAAAGTTTGTTGTAGAATGCATCCCTTCCTTTGGCAACGGTTGTCTTCTAAACCCTGTCTTCTGAAACTGAATATGAAAGATTTGCTGAAAGGTATTTTCGTGCTTCTGAACTGTTTCATTCTCCCCCTCAAATGTAGTTCTCCTTGAAGAAAAAGAAACTCTGTTTGTAGGATGTTATATCCTTGTACTTCATGCACATAATGCTATTTAATTTCTCTTATCCACTACTTCAGTAAGACTTCTGGTGTGACTAAGGATAACTTACATGAGTAAGAGCTCTTAGGATCAAAGGCTTAAAAATATTCTGCTCTTGTTAAGTCGCTGATGGCAGTCAGTGAGTAGGACCAAAAAAAGAAAAGACACAAAGAACTGCTTATGAGCAAGCCTCATTTGAAAGCAGGTGCTGTTGTAGTTATCCAGCAGAAGACTCAGTTCACAAGCTGTCCATGGACTACAGAAGAAAGAAGGTTTAATACAAAAGATTGTCTCATTGACCCAGCTTGATCTGTGTTTCAAAGGCAAAGCTGGAAGTGTACTACAATGAGCTTCACATATTGATCCGTACAAGGAAAGAATGACACAGCTCAGCCCATACCATTGTCCTTCCCCCCTCACCCAGCCTTTTATCTCCTGCTTCTACTTCTTTTCAAGGTAAAAAAAAAAAAATAAAGTTACAATTAGTTCATCTTAAAGAGATTAGACTTCCTACTCAGAATCTGGAAAAGATGCTGAGAAATCACAGTAATCCTGGAAGGCTTTATTTTTGTTTTATGCATTTTTTTACTTCAAGCAACAAATAAATATTTACAAACAGGAGGCAAGAAAGAGAAGAAATGAAAATATTTGTTTCCTTCTTTTTCTTTCTCTCATGCACATATGCATGCATGCAGACACACACTGGTTTTACAAAGTGAAATGAACATGGACATCATTGCAAATAATCTCTCAGGTCCTCGTTTTCCATTTTTGTGGGGATAATGAAATCAATTTTAAAAGACTAACAACAGACTGCTTTCCCATGAGTCAAAACTAATTTTCTGATATGAATAAAGGAATTATATACAGTGAGAGCTGCAGAGTATTGGGGGGAAAAAAAATGACCTAGATTTGGGTGGTTGTATTACTCACAAGTGGCAAGGTATGAATTATATAGGTCAGCCTCAGCAAACCCAGATGTCGTAGCTACCAAAAGTCCTATTTGCAGAAATCAGAAAGAGGAATTATATCTTATAATTGGGTTGTAAATAATATCTGATGGAGCTGTTGCCTTGTTGTTAAAATAACTGAATGGTGACTCAACTAATCTTTATGTACTCATCCAGCCAGTGGAATTTGCAGCACCCACATTAGGTACCTTAGAAAATGTAGAGCAACAATCAATTAAGCAGAGATTGCACCAAAGCTATCACGCAGACTCCTTATGTCAGAGAGAGTTACCAGATGACTCAGCTAGTAAAACCACATGGGCTACCTCCAGAAAAAAACAAAGAACAAAACCCCAAACACTCTCCCCCCCCAACAACAACAACAACAAAGTTTTAAATCACCTTTCTATTTAATAAGCTGCTTGAGGCCTCCCAGAATTGCTTCCTGCTGTGGAAGACTCTTTCTGTGAGTCCAACAGAGTAACTTTGAAGGACTAAAAGAACTTCAGGCTTTTACAAGTGCAGCACAGGAGAACAAAGAGATGTCATGACACTTTTCTGTTCCCAGAGTCTAGTATGAAGCTACCATTCTTATCAGTTTTTGGAATAATTTCAAGTTTTCTTAGACAGGGGCAGAAATGGAATTAAAGTCTCTTAAGCTTGAAAGGATATCCCTGGCAGAGCTTGTAGATCATTATAAAGGGAGGCAGGCAGAATGCTCTTTGACACAATTGTGCTAGTTTGAGCCTAGCTAGAATGTTTTGGTGAGAAGAATTAGATCATAGGCTGTGAAATGAAAACAATGGTGAGGTCTACTTCCCTGTCTTGCTGAGATGTGTAAAGAAGAAAGGCAAAACATGAGATAAGGGCACTTTGCTCTGCACTTCACTTGGGGCACTTGGCTCTAAGGCTGTGTTCTCAGCTCTTTGCCTGCTGGAGAGCTGAGGCTGCTGGCTGAACTCCATCTTGCTTTCTAACCTCACCCTCCATTTGCTTTGCTGATTCACCTTTGCTTCTTAATCCTCTTGGCTGAACCTCCATTATTCCTTGGGACTGGAGTAAGGTGATCACTCATTTCAAGAACAATCTTGTGAAAGACTGGGCCAAAGAGCATAGCAACAATCAAGGCTATGTTGTGTTTGGTATGTTAAAAGCAGAACTTTTGGTGCCAAAGGAACTTTGTGTATGAAACTATGGATGGCTCAGAAGCCTAAAGAGTATCTGTACCTCTCTGTCTAGGTAGCAACTAGATTGAAGGCTTGAAGACTTGCATTTGAACACTATGACATATTTATAACTTTTCTAAATCTCTTTATGGAGCTATTATCTGCTCAAAAGTGACCCAAGACTCCATAGGAAGATGTCTGCACATATGAAAATGCTGCCCTTTTCATCTGTGACTTCATGTGGAGTAAATGTACCCACTTGTGCAAAAATAAAAGCTCTTTTCATACATAAAAATGTCTTTTATTTGGAATCCAAGATTTCCATTAAATGCTTTTTCATTAGGGAGCTTGGGACCTCCTTTCATTTCTTTTTTAAGTATTTTTTTCAGTGGCATCTAGCTTGGTTTCTTGGTCTGCAGATCCTCTAGACATTGGACAGGAAAGCTGTTAAATTTCCATTTACAATAATTTTATTTGGCTTATTGCTTGCAAGAAAAACAAAGCTACACAATTCAGTCATTATAAAAGGCCATTATTAATTTATTCCTGTTGCGCTAGAGCTTGATAGTCTGTCTTGTGTGCTTAAAATGCTTTTGTATCTTGTTTTTTGTTATCTCCTAGGCATGTAATCTAATTAACACACATAGACTGCTTTGAAGATGTAAAGCAATATATGAATACTTAAAACACCACATTAAGGCTTTTAGAGGTGAAATCATGGGGCAGCAGGCAGGAAGCACAACACACAAGCGGCAATGCCTGAAGGAAATCACTCTTGTAAAAGGCAGGAGCAAGTACAGTACCCCACAATTCCTATGGGGAAGGGAAAAAAAAGTGTCAACCATTGAGAAAGAACCTGGCTTTTGCTAGCATCCAGTGATAAAGCAGTGATAAAGAATTGGGGGTCTGCTGCTACCCTGATCTCTAGATCCCCTTAAATATAATAGATTATTTTTCATCATGACTTCACCTTGTGGTCCTGGGAATGAGGAATGAAGGTATCATAGAGGAGTATAAGACTTAGAAGTTTAGGTCCATATTCCAACAGCTGTTAAAACTGGAAGAAGATGGATTTGTTAAATTTGTGTGAATAAAATTAAACAGATTCATGTCTGTCAGTTATGTGTAGCACTGAGTAGAGTATAGGCTACATGACATCATTTTGATTAGTAAGTTACACATCTCGCCAGAGTTACTTTACAGTGAAGTGTCATATATAGCAAAACTAATTCAAGACTCCAGCTGCATCAGTAGCATCATGTTTTACATGGAATGATCATGTGGTTAGAAGATATTGGTGGGATGTGGTAGCTTTCTGACAGTTTGCAGTTGTCAGGAGCTAATTTCAGGCAGCAAGGATGGATTCAGTTGCCTAAACACTGACACTCCATGCCATTTGAAACACTGCATCTGAGTCTGGGTGTGATGGTTTGGGTATCCCCCTCCCCCCCACACTTTAGAAATCACCCAGACTAGACTCAGTCAGCTCTGGAAATTTGAATGAAGCTTATATTTACAGCTGGCACAATTTACAAGCAGATATTTACAGTAGATACAGATATATACAGAAATATACAAGGGAAAAAGGTAATACAAACACAACTGCCCTCCCAGAAACCTGAGTCCCCAGGAGGGGCTCTCAACCACCCCTCACCTTCCCCCTACCCCTCTCAACCTTACCCCAGTCCCAAGGAAGAATGGAAGTTTGGCCAGAGGGATTAAAAAAGCAAGGTGAAGCAGCCAAGCAAAAGGAGGGTGAGGTTAGAAAGCAAGATGGAGTCCAGCCAGCAGCCTCAGCTTCTCCCCAGCAGGCAAAGAGAAGAGGACAGCCCAGCACGAAGTGCAGAGCAAAAAGTGAGAGTGATCTAATCTTTGTGTTGCCTTTCTTTTGTACACATCTCAGCAAGACTGTGAGGGAAGTAGACCTCGCCATTGTTTTCATTTTGCAGCCTATCATCTAGTTCTTCTCACCAAAACATGCTAGCTAGGCTCAAACTAGCACACTGGGACAGCAAACTGGTGCAAGCTCTAAGGGACACAAGCCTTTCCAGAGCAGCAGCTGAAGCTCAGGAGAGTGCTGATCTGCCAGTCTTGCCTGCCATCCCTGCAGGGATGTTAGAGATGTTAGGATGTTTCAGATGGCATTGGCTGCCTATGTTTATGCAACCAAATCCCAGCCATTCAGCCAAGTGTCACTGTTTGGCTTCAGATAGAGTGAAGTGTCATGGCTTCTGCTCAATTTCCATGCCATTAATCTCTCTTTTTCTGGAAAATTTGCATGCAGCACATATAAACCCTATGCCACAACTGTTATTTACAGTTTACATTAATGTCCTGGTTTCAGTCTGCCCTCCAAGTGAAGCCCCCCCTCCAGATGGGAGGGAAAGTGACACATGCAAAAAACAAAGCTGGGTTGAGATGAGTAGTTTAATGAAATTATATGCTGTACAATTACCTAAGCCTATTGTGCAGAAAAGCACAGCAAAAAAAAAGCAGCAGCAGAAATCAGTGATAAAATGGTTCTACCCACATCCTCTCAAGCCCACATCCAGCCCAGCAGTAAAGACCAACACCTCAAAACAGTAAACCAGAATCATAGAATTATAGAAACAGTCAGGTCGGAAGAGACCTCCAAGATCATCCAGCCCTAACCAATCAACTAGACCATGGCACTAAGTGCCTCAGCCAGGCTTTTCTTGAACACCTCCAGGGACAGCAACTCCACCACCTCCCTGGGCAGCCCATTGCAATGGCAAATCACTTTCTCTTGGAAGAACTTCCTCCTAACACCCAGCCTATACCTTCCCTGCCATAACTTGAGACCGTGTCCCCTTGATTTCTTGCTCATTGCCTGGCAGAAGAGACCGCCATTGGGCTACAACCTCCCTTCAGGTAGTTGTAGACAGCAACGAGATCACCCCTGAGTCTCCACGTCTCCAGACTAAATAACCCCAGCTCCCTCAGCCTCTCCTAATAGAGGAGTGTTCCAGGCCTCTTGCCAGCTTCGTTGCCCTTCTCTGGACACCTTCCAGCACCTCAACATTTCTCTTGAATTGAGGAGCCCAGAACTGGACACAGTACTCAAGGTGTGGCCTAACCAGTGCTGAGCACAGGAGCAGAATAACCTCCCTTGTCCTGCTGGCCACACTGTTCCTGATACGGACCAGGATGCCATTGTCTTTCTTGGCCACCTGGGCACACTGTTGGCTCATGTTCAGTCTACTATCTACCAACATCCCCAGGTCCCTTTTTTCCTGGCTGCTCTCCAGCCACTCTGTCCCCAGCTTGTAGCACTGCTTAGGATTGTTGTGGCCAAAGTGTAGAACCCTGCACTTGGCCTTGTTAAATCTCATCCCATTGGCCTCTGCCCACCCATCCAGCCTGTTCAGGTCCCTCTGCAGGGCTCTCCTACCCTCCAACAGATCAACATCTGCTCCTAGCTTAGTGTCATCTGCATCAGGAAGCCTCTCATGTTACAATCTGAACTTCAAGTCCCATGGTGCTGTCACTACCATTTTGAATCTGGTATGATGCCAGCAAAAGAAGTAATTCTCAACTACATATTCAATTGGCTAATGCATGGCAACGGAAAAAAAAAAATAATCTAAATTTAAATGGAAAAAAATTAATTCCCCAATGCATTTTCCAGGTGAAATTACCTACCAATGCTAGGTCAATTCCATTTAGGCTTTGTAAAACACTTTGCTGTTATCTTGTGGCACCCTACTCCAAAGACCAGCCAATTAACACTGATGCCATGCTGTAGATTAATACAGAAGGAGCACCTATTTTGTCTCAGCTGGAAACTGTGCTTTGTTCATTTTATTGTGATCTTAAAGTTTGTTACCTGGTGTGAGATAATTTCCTTTTTTTGTTTTTAACTTGTTGTATCTTGGTTTGGGTGGAAGTGGAGAGGAATCAGCAAATCATCATATTTGCCACCCTGACTGACATGTTCAGTTCTAATGGGTTTTATCTCTCACATGTTTATTATATTATTCACAATAGGATCCCTATCACAAAGTGGATGAATGTTACTATTCTTTCCAAACAGATGCACATTAGGCAGCAGTCACTGAGTCTTTGCCTTTTATATGTCAAGAAAAACAGTACAAAGTTGACTGTTGCGTGACACAATTCATCAGTCGGTTTGCGAATGACAGCTATCCTTTTGTACCAACAATACCACCTACATTTCTACTGTATAGCTTGCTGCTGCCATGCTTTCCTACCTCGTTTTTTGTTGCTGTTTTAACAAAAGCCACCAGATATTGTGAAGCAAAATTAATTATTAGCTTTCTTGGTTTGCAGTGTTGTATCTTTCTCAATTTCTTTCTTTCCTGATAAATAGTGAACAGGCAGAGGGATTCATCTTTTATACAAATATGTAAAGCTCTGTTGCCACTAGTCTTCCAGTTTTGACTTGCATTCTAATTTCCCTGGGAAAACTATTTACAGATTTTAGTGGTTTGGTTTTTTTTTTTGTCTTTTTCCTCCAGAGATGTATAAATATTCAAATTCAGTCATTATAATGACGAACACGTGCTGATGAAACATACTGAAAGCAGCATAGATCTGTCAGGGAAATTTTTTTGGGTATATTTAAGTAAAATCTATCCTAATCACTGTATCAATTTTTCAAAGGCAACAGAACAACAAGACATTTATAGAACTGCAGTTAATGATGACAGCTGAAAGACATAATGGTGTGTGAAAAAGCCTATATGCAGATTCCCATTTTTTCTATTGCTAGTTCAGTGTATCTTGTGTATTCTCTTGATGAGCCTGTGTAGTTTTATTCTCTGTATAGGTTTGTATGAAGCTAAGGAGATGCTGTCATGTTGTAATCAGAAAAAAGTTTAGATTTCTCTCAAAGAAAATTCCCTCATATCAGCTTTCACAAAGCTCTGCTTTGCTGTCCTGTACACGTCTGAAATTTGACTCTAGCCGTTCACAGAATTTAGTTTCTTTAGTGCTTCTGTAGAAATACAAAGAGCAAATGCATGTACATGATCTAAAAGTAATCCATCTATACTGCCTACTGCCTGAATAGGTTGACTAATGATAACTGATGATTATCTGCTTGGAAAATAATGGGCAGATTTTCCTTGCTGTAACTCCACTGACTTCAGGCTGTTCTGTGTTTTAATTATAACATGTTCAACCGAGGCTCAACAAAGAACTAGTAGACTTGCTAAAGGGAAAAATCCTCTTTTGGTCGTGTGTCAGACTATTACTATTATTTATTTAAGTGCTTCTAACGTGAGAGTATTGACCTACTTGGTCTTTTCTTCTGCTAATGGCTGTGAAATTGAAACAATTCACTTGGCATTTTAGACTGTCATTAAAAAAAATGCCCAAGAATGCCAGAATGGAGACATTTCTTGCCCATTTATGTCACTACAAGTTGCTTAAAAGAGTTGCTTTGCTATACTGTTCATAGTGAAAAGGATGTAAAACACCTTTTGTGGCAAATTATTGTACTTGGAGTACAATAGGTAAATTAATTTCAGCCACTCCATGATTAGTCACTTTCGAAGCTATCAGACAGAATTTTGAACCTTGACATCAGTGGAAGGCTTCTTATTCAGAGGAGTTATGCTTGAATTCATAATCCTCCTGATCAGTTTCTTTTTAAAAAAATAATGGACTATCAGATCCCACAGTGGCAAATTCAGTGGATGCCATATGAACATTCAATAGCATTGGGGTGTCTTCTGGTGACAGTGTGTTTGGGGAGCTGTACAGAATAGTAGAGGAAGGAGCTGCAGGTCCTGATTCTGGTGTGAGTTTCATGTGGGAGCATTTGGAGGTAATTTTTCCTTCCTCCTTTTTTTTTTTTTTAATTACTTTACACTTTCAATTTTCTCTTTTGAGTCAAAGTGATGCTATTTTGGGATTTAGTCAAGCATTTGTCAAGTGCTTTATTGATGAAAAACACCATATAAATAAGTGTATATAGATCCACAGAGGTGAACAATTAACAAGCAAACAGGCTTCAAGGATACTGATGTAAAAGGAGGAAAAGAATGTAGATATTAAAATCTGCTCAGAAGTGCAAGAAGCCATATAGGAGGCAACTATACACAAAGAAAACAAGGACAGAACCCCTATGCAGCTACCTCTAGTTCATCTTTTGCTCTCAGCATCTCATTATACCTCCTTGTCTTTATCCCATCCCTTTCCCAGTGCCTCAGCCTATCCATTCACTGGGATCCCTCTAACCAGTACAGCTGAAGCCATTCTTAGGCTGCAGGCCTGCAACCAGCATTGCCTTCCTCATAGCTACTTATATCCTTTCCAATCCTGGTTGGAAAGGCAGTCCGAAAAAGATGCATTCTTTTGGCAAAAGTGCATGAAGAACAGGAAGAGACATTTTACCCTTCTGCAAAATGAACACCCTTCCTCTCTAATCCCTGTCGTTGTAGGCCTGAATAGGCCAAAATAAGCTTATACATGTCCTGGCGTGTCCAGACATATTCTTCCTTTCTCTGTCTCTCTCTTTTGGGAAGAAGCAACAACAGGAAAGAGGACAAAGAACCTGGAGCCACTGAGTCTAAGGACTCTGGCTTGCCAGACTTGTTTTACTCCTGTTTGCATCCTGTGGTAAACAAGGTGCATACACTTGGCTTGTGCCTGCCTTGTGCAAGGCCTACATTTTCCCAGATTTGGGTAAAGTAAGCCTATAGCTTCACCTAATATGTTCAAGCTTGGCTAACTGCCATTCTGATTGGCTAATTTGTGTCCAAAGGTCCATTAGTCTCAGGCTGTATTGAGAAAAGAAGATGAGCAGGTAACACAATATGCTCTGCTGTTGTATTTGTGCTTACTTGCCTGCTGCCATTGCGGTCTGTTTTTGGCAGTGTTCTGCCTCAGTGCATCCTGCCATGCTATGCTAAGCTATAAGCTAGCTCTGCCACAAAGTAACAAACCCTGATACTCAGGGTTTGTTTACCTGGAAACTACACTGCTTGGAGTTTACCAGGAGCAGGCTCTAAATGCCTTCAGGCGATTGGCCTGCATAGCCAGCGTGACATTATGCTGGGACTGCATATTGCAAGACATCTCGCCTACACCTGCCAAGACGAGGAACCCTGGAAGGGACACACAGATCATTCAGAGAAATCAGGATAAGGTCAGAGATCGTCTGCCTCCTTTCCCCAGCACCTTGGGGAGAATCAGAATCCTCAGTGGCTGACAAGACAATGACAGAATTCCCTGATAGAGTTTGGGGTACTGTCTGAAGCTGTAGCTAGCCTCACGAGTCAGGAGATAATTTTTGTGAGTAAATACTTAAAGCCTCTTGTAATTCACCAACTGCCTTCTGCCCCACCTGGAGTACTGTGTGCAGTTCTGGAGCCCCCAATACAAGAAGGACATGGAACTGCTGGAGCGGGTCCAAAGGAGAGCCACGAAGATGATCAGAGGGCTGGAGCACCTCTGCTATGAGGACAGGCTGAGAGAGTTGGGGCTCTTCAGCCTGGAGAAGAGAAGGCTTCGAGGAGACCTTAGAGTGGCTTTCCAGTATCTGAAGGGAGCCTACAGGAAAGCTGGGGAGGGACTATTTACACGGTCTAGTAATGTTAGGACGAGGGGGAATGGGTTTAAGCTGGAAGAGGGGAGATTTAGACTGGATGTTAGGAGGAAGTTCTTTACAGTGAGGGTGGTAAGGCACTGGAATGGGTTGCCCAGGGAGGTTGTGGATACTTCCTCCCTGGAGGTGTTTAAGGCCAGGCTGGATGAGGCCTTGAGCAACCTGCTCTAGTGGGAGGTGTCTCTGCCTATGGCAGGGGGTTGGAGCTGGATGATCCTTGAGGTCCCTTCCAACCTAAACCATTCTATGATTCTATGATTCTATAAACAGAATGGAGCTTCCTGAGTCATCTAGTGGGCAAGCAGTGTATTGACCACAGAAACCTTCTTTTCCAGTTCAATTAGTGTTTATATTTTTTGCCAATTATCTCTTAAACATTCTAGATCCTATGTTATCATCTGTATAATGTTTCCATGACCGTGTGAAGAACCAATTGTTATTAAAATTAGTGGTCAAGGGGATGAGACTCCTGAATATTGAAAATTAACAAACAAAATGAATTTTTGAAAAAATACCATCTTGCATTAATTAATTACCCCTCCAGTACAGCCACTTCAGCAGCGGTGACAACTTACCCTCTAGCTGCAGATCCCAATTTCTTGCTCTGCAGAACTCACCTCACTCTCTGTTGTAGTCCTTACTGAAGGAGGATGAGTCCAGTTGATGCTCACACAGTTGCTCCCTGTCTGTGGGGTACCAGATGGACTGTCAGTTGGCTTCCTCACAAATTCACATCCCCAGTAGAGTTGAAATATTTAGCTTAAGGTGCAGAGGACCAAGCATTGCTCCTTTTTAACAACCTGGAATAATTTTTCAATTTATTCAAGCTGTCCTCTCTGCAAGTAAACTGAACAATTAAAGGGCATTCACTTATTTTTCATGCACTGAAAGTATGAATTTTTCATTACATTCCAATTCACATTTTTTCCCCCAGCTTCATTAACTGTCTAGTGTGAACTTTATTGTTTCCACATTCGTGCACTTTAAGTAGCTGGTGTGTTTGGGGGAATATTTTGCAGACTCTGTCTTCGCTTCCTCTCTGTACAAGTCTTGTTAATCTCTGACAGGAAAAAGAGAAAGAAAGGGAAGAATAAATAGTAATCAAAAGAGATGTTTCTTTTCAGGCAGCGGCACTCAGCATTCCACTGCAAATCATGCTGTGTAGGGTCTTGTAAAGCTTGATTGGAAACATATTATTGTATTAAAAAAGTGTATATCTCTTCCTTTCCCCCTTCCCTCCCGCCCTTAGAATTAAGCAAAACATGAGTTTCAAGAGGATTTTGCTCTAGTAAACAGTTGTGTTCACTGCCTAGATTATTCTTTCTACAAAATCTCAAAGAATGAAGTTTTAAAGGCCTTGTTAAAGACAAATAGAGCAAACAGACTGGCGGTGCTGCAGCCATTTCAGGTGAGAAAGACAGGACTCTTCCAAGGGCCTGTAATGAAAACTGTTTGGCAGATATCTCCATTGTGAATGCCGAACTGCTCAACTCAGATCCATTGCACCAGTTCAGGGATGAAATAGAGAGTGACCTGACCCTATTAAACCTTGACAGTAACCTGCTAGCAACAATACGTGTGCCCTAAGGGCTGCCCCTGCTCACAAGCGTTTGTGCTCGCTGTTAATGTCTTGGGCTGTGTTTACAAAGTCATTGAAGTCAGCATGATGTTGGACAGTGGCAGGAACAGTCTATTCCAATCTAATGCACAAAAAGGCTGTCACACAGGAGGAGAAAGATTACATTTAGTTGCAGCATAGGTGTGAAAGTGGACTATTAACTTCTAATACAGTCTATTTTTTCCCCTCTGGAAAGCCACAGAGACTTGACATTAAACCTGTGGCTGCCAGAGAAAGAGAGAGCAAATAGGGGCGGATTGGGAGGTCTCAGGTCAGGGTGTTATGTCATGAGTGCAAGTCTTCCCTCTGGAGCTGACAACTTCTGTCCTCTGTCCTTCTCTGCCTTTTAATGTGGATATTTTAGGGGCTTGTCTCACTCAGAAAGGTATGTACCCCACTGTAAACTGGGCCCTGCATGCTAGGAAGTGGATAGAGAATGGCGGGGAGCAGAAAAAAAGAAGGTTTCTGAAATAAATCCAGGTGACAGTGTTGGGATTTTGGCACCAAATGTTATCCTTTTGGCAGTTCAAGATGATGGCATCTGGCTAATTAGGCAACGTCGATGCTACAAGGACTTGGATTGTATAAATGTAGCATGCTCAGTCTGGGACTTCTTGAATCTCGATCTAGTGCTGCTTGCTCTCCTAATATGTGAGTGGCACTGAATGCATTTTAATGTTTGTGGCTTTGCATTTTATTTAGTAACTACCTCTGAAGTTTGACAAAAAACTCAAATGACTGATAGAATTTGTTCCTCAAATGGTTCCTTTTCCATTTCTTAGATGTTTCATAGTACTGATTCAAGCTTTAATGTCTCTCAGCAGGGAGGTGGAAGAAGGGTTTAATAACCAGAGCAAAGCCATCCTAAAAATACTGGATTTATTTTGGGCTACCTAATTCCAACAAGTTCAATCTTCATCAGACTTTAAACATCTGTCTCTGGTGGCACTTCAAGAACTGCAGTCTTCAACCATATGCCAAACCCTGAAGTCAGCTCAGCTCACCTGGGACATGCATTTTGAAATACAAAGTTTTCTAGTATTTGAAACAGATAATCTGAATCAAATTGTTTTAAATGTTATTTAAAAGAGTAGAAAACTTTGAGAAAAAGCAAAGAATTGTGATTAATTATCTTGTCATAGAAATGTTTTAATAAGTCTTTGACCCAAGCCTTCCTCCTAATCTAAGTTCCACCATGTGATGGCAGAATATGACAGTCACATATCAAAGTTGCTGGCTTCTCATACTTACACTGTTTGTATGGGGTCTCTGGAATTTAAAATATCTCTCTCATTTGACCAAATTTAGTCACAGTTTGTGAAGATCATAGTTCCAATACAAAGAAATTGTATATTTTTGGGAATAATTCAACAAACTTTATGAGATAGGTCTGTAGTAAAGTATTCAGTTGTTACATATAATAGTTATATTACCCCTCAGAAACTTCAGCTGAGATGAGGACTTGCAGTGACAGCTCATCTACTTATCTGTTGGAGAAGAGACCTTTAAAACTTATTTGATGACAATAGAATGTTATTGTTGCCGTTTTATAGCAAAATGTTAAACCCATAGAAGTTAGAGATAGAACCATGCACTCAACCCAAATCTTCTGAGTCGTGGTTTGCAGAATTATTCCTGTTCAGATGTATAAATAAACCCTTTCCATTCAATGGGTAAATTCTCTGAGAACCTTAAGCTAGCTGGTATTTCAAATCTGATTACACATTGCAGAATGAATCTGAGATAAATAGGGGGAGAGAATGAGAAAAAAAATGTCATATTAATTGGAAGAGTTACCTCTGACATTTGTGGAACCTGTTTCTGACTCAAACACTGTCATGAAGTAATGAATGTTTATAATTTAGGCAAATGTTGGGAGGCCTGTTTGTATCACAGGGTGTGGTGAAATGAGTAGTTCCCTACGCGTGCTCAGGATGGGGCAAGGTCTGTGAGGGCTTCATTGCAGCCAATGCCACTCAGCCAAAGCCCCTGCCTGCTGCAGGGCTAAGCAAGCACTGTCCTTCGGAATTGATCTGTACAACCATAACGGGTTAGTATGCTCAGACATAACAAAGAACAAAATCTGGGTGCAATACATTAGTTACTAGAAATTATGTGTGCTGTGGAAAACAAACAAAGTTTTTTCCTAGTTCAGGTCAAATCTTCAGGCTGGCAGTTGAAAACAAACATCTTTGTGCATCAAATCAGTGAATTTCCTTTGGCTGTCTCTGAGGAAAGCAAATACAGAGCCACATGAATCCCAAAGCTGGTTTTACAAAATCAGCTTTTGAGCAGAAACACACTTTGACCCCAAACTGGTACAAAAGACATGCCAAATTACACATACACTATCGGAATAGGGAAGTTGTACTCTAATTGTTGAATATAAGCTTGACTGCCTTTGAATTAACAGTTAAAGCTGTATTCATTAATCTGAACAGGGAAGAGCGGACAGACTGTCACAACATACTTCAGTTCAGCAGTCACGCAGAGCAAGTGAGGGAATGCTAACCATTTACAGTGGGAAGCAGCTGATCTCCATCAGCCTCATCACTTAATGCTGAAGAGTAAAAGGCAACACACTTCAATATCCAGAGAAAGATTTATCATATATCTGAAAGTTCAGAGTCCCAGCAGATAATGTACAACCTATAATTACCCAGGATGATTAGACTTAATGCTTTTAAATGCTTTACTAACTCAAGACCAACTAAGGACACAATTAATAGATGTATTATGGCCCATTTGCTGTACATACAGTTTCTGGGGGAAAAAAAAAGTCATTTGGGAAATAAGCATGAAATTCACTGCTCCTGAGGAGAGCATTGGGAACAAGCATGTCAATGCAGAAAGAGAAGAACCTGACTCCAAACTAGGGATGATGTAAAGTGAGATGCAAGCTTTCTCTAAATAGGAGCTGATTAAGGGAACAACTTGGGTTCATAAAACTAGGTTGAACCCAATTTTAGTGCCTGCTGAAATTTTTACTTCCTCTTCATCTTTTTGTTTTCATTGAAGAGGCAGGTTGAAGGTTAGCAGAGCTGCCACTGAGACATCTGGGTGTTTACATTTCAGACAGTATTGTTTTTCAATGAAAACAACTATTGTGTTGAACTGTGACATTAAAACTCTGGCAAGTCATGCTGGGATAGCTTAAGATGTTACTGTTCCCAGTTGTCTGCCCTACCACTCTGCCAGAAAATACCACTGCACTCATGGAAGCTGATATAAAGATATTGCCAGCTCTTCAGCTGCTCTACTTTACATTTTGCATTTTAGCTAAATCCACCTTCATCAGCAGTGTGAGTTAAAACCATTTGGGTTAAGATACTTAGGCTGTGCTACTTTTTGGTTTGTTTCTTTGTTTTATTACTGATATATCTGCCAGAAGTTAGGTGAGGATTGGAGTTATTTGAGTCAACATTTTAAACACAGCCAGACTTATAAGAGCTAGCATATAAAAACCCTGAGCTTTTTTCAGTTTTTGGTTTGTTGGGGTTTTTTTTTGCCTTAATCTTGCCTACTGACAATGTAATGGAGTGGGACACAGCAGAGGCAGCAATTCCATAGATAATCATTGTGAGGAGGAGCATTCATCTGAAAGAAATTAAATTGTTTCTGCAAGTGTATCTCAACTGGAAGTACAGTCACACTAGGAAACAGCTTGGAAATTGCTGATCATAACAGTCTTGTAAACTGTTACTTTTGAGAGGTCTTTGCTAATGCACGTTGCTTTTCCAGCTCGCATGGGACAGGTCTTCAAGTGACCGTTTCATTGTGCTACTACTGAGCCTCCGAGCTGAAACACCTTTCAAGAGTGGTACATAGAGTGACTCCTAATGAAATACATACTTGTTTGCAGGTTTCCTACCTGAATGTTCCTGGTTAACTAATCAGAGACTCTGAGCAGTACCTTCTGTACTGTGCCTTTCATATTTTTGTGTGCAGCTCACCTGGGAAGAATCCAGAATATTGGTTGAAATTACATGTGCTGAAAGACAATGCTTGGCAATGAGATGAGGAATGAGAGATCTCACACAGGGCAAAGTCAGTGGGATCAGCCATGTGGAATCACCATTTCTTCAGTACAAATTAAATATTTTCTGTCTTCATTTTCCTTTACAAGAGAGGCTTTGTAAAATTTGCTTTCACTGATGGAACCCGGTTTATAGTTTCCCACTGTAGTGGGATCTGGATAGCCTGGAGATAGACATTATATGAAAGAAAAGTTTTCCAATCTATCTGAATAAAACACTTGTGAAACTTTCATGAGAAAACCTATGCTCCTTCATAAGAGATTTGGATATATCTCAGAAAGACTGCCTGCTTCTAAATGTGGAAATGACACAAGTAATATACACTATGCTATTTTCTGTTTTGAGATTAATAGCCAGCAGTCAACAAGCAGCCTAGAATCCAGGCACAGAAAAAGAGGCCCTCTTGCATGAAGAACGAGACATGAATAATCTTGCTGCTTTTTGAGATTCTTTTTTTGCCCAGTGGCAGAGAATTCCCTTCTCTAGCAGAAAAAAATAAATATAGAACCGTGAGGTAACTTTGTTGGAGGTGCTGTGGCATAGTTAGTCTGGAATATCAATCCTTTGACATCAGATTTTGTGGACGTTGGATCCATGTAATCTCAGATGTGTTGCTATTTCCTCTTTAACCTTTCACAGCTATCCACTAATCTCAAACATATTTGGACTTGTCATGGAATGAAGTTCTGTGGTACTCAAGAAGTCTGTGCTGCTTGAACCACAATTTCTTATGGCAGCACCTTGGCTCCTTACGTACTGACACCAAAAATAATACTTGTTCTGATACTCAGCCAAGATGTGTTGTATACCTTGAGATGTCAGTGACTAAGTGTGATGGTTTGGGTGTTCCCCACCCCCCCACACTTTGGAAATCACCCAGACTAGACTCAGCCAGCTCTGGAAATTGAATGAAGCTTATTAGTTACAGCTTAGCAGAATATACAAGCAGCTATTTACAGTATATGCAATTACATACAGAAATATACAAGGTAAAAGGTAATACAGAAACACAACAGCCCTCCCAGAAACCTGANAGTACAGCTTTTTAATATAGGTAGCTCAACATTTAAGCAACAGAAGTTATTCACATTATTAGCTTAACCTGTTAACATTCATGCAGAAATGAAAAACCTGAAGGGTGAATAAAATGTCTGCTTGTGAAATTTGTGACTGGTATTTCATTATCCTTTTAGACATTTATTTTTCTTGTTTATATATTTTTTTTTCATTCCAGAGCCAATGTGGGGTTTATAATTCCTTGTAAAATTTCTTTCTTTTCTCAACAAGTGACAACCATTTTCACTCTAAGCCTGTAAGGTGCTATAATATCTGATGTGTGCTGACTGAGCAATGTTTACATCACGAAGACAAGAGTGTAAGCATGTCAGGATAGGTAAAAATAGGCTATGGAAATCTGAGCCTATATGTGCCTTTAAAAGCCACAAGGTTGAAGAACTCCAGAAGCTAGAAAGGTCCAGGAGGTGTACCAGAAAGTGTAATCTTTGTATTTCTTCCCACAATCCTGCATCTCCATAAAAAACAGCTGCAAAGTCAGTATGCTCCTTCTCCTCCCTGACTCCCTTCCTGGTAGTACAGGCTTCCTTAGCTTGGGTTTTGGTATGGGGGGAGGCTCACAGCCTGGCTAGGCCTTGGCAGAGCCAATTTTTACTCCACCATTTGGGCCTGGGTAGTGAGGCATAGAATCGTAGAATCATAGAATGGTTTAGGTTGGAAGGGACCTCAAGGATCATCCAGCTCCAACCCCCTGCCATAGGCAGGGACACCTCCCACTAGAGCAGCTTGCTCAAGGCCTCATCCAGCCTGGCCTTAAACACCTCCAGGGAGGAAGCATCCACAACCTCCCTGGGCAACCTGTGCCAGTGTCTTACCACCCTCACTGTAAAGAACTTCCTCCTAACATCCAGTCTAAATCTCCCCTCTTCCAGTTTAAACCCATTCCCCCTCATCCTGACATTAAATAGTAATGACCTTGTAAATAGTCCCAGCCCTTCTGTAGGCTTCCTACAGATACATGAGGAGAGGCAAGGCATTGAGGCCTGTGGAACTGAGGCCTGCTAGGGGGAAGGCTTTGGAAGGTTCTAGCCTAATGAGGGTGTTGTAAGCCCAGGTCGCAGGACTGGGCCAGGGCTGAATATGAGCTTGTGTATTTTAGGTGCTTTGCTATGCTCACCACTGTGTAGAACTGTAACATTGTAGCTTGTGAATTGCTTCTCCATTTAAACTTTCCAACTCTTCAAACCTTTGTGTGTGAGTGCCATTCTTCTGCCCCATTTGGAGCAATAGCTCAATTTGTCTGCTCATTAAAATAATAGCATCATAGAATCAACCAGGTTGGAAGAGACCTCCAAGATCATCCAGTCCAACCTAGCACCCAGCCCTAGCCAGTCAACCAGACCATGGCACTAAGTGCCCCATCCAGTCTTTTCTTGAACACCTCCAGGGACGGTGACTCCACCACCTCCCTGGGCAGCCCATTCCAATGCCAATCACTCTCTCTGTGAAGAACTTCCTCCTAACATCCAGCCTATACTTCCCCCGTCACAACTTGAGGCTGTGTCCCCTTGTTCTGTTGCTGGTTGTCTGGGAGAAGAGACCAACCCCCACCTGGCTACAGCCTAATACTGTGAAATATGCTGATTTTGGTGTATACTTTCCCTGGTCTCCATTACAGTTCTGCTCTAGGGCTACTCACCTAGCTCATTGATGAACTGACAACATGAGGATAAAAAAAGAAAAAAGAGAAAGGAGCACATGAGCTGATTCATTTTGAGAGTAAAAGGGATGAGTTAATTTCTGAAGTCAAAGTCTAGGTGCTTAGCTGTACATCATAAATTATCTTCATTAATCTACTGTAACGGAAAAGGAGCAGAGTGGTGAAGCATACTTACTCAAATCTCAGATACGCTTCTTGGGCATAATGACTGAACCACAGCATTTAGTGCTCCCATTTGTATTCCTGCCTGCTAGTTTGAAAGCAGGGAAAGAGGGCTGAGCATGTTTACATGAAGGCAGATCTGTAAGCAGCTGCATTGGGCATTGTGTGATTTAGAAAAATGCCAGATTATGCCAGTGGTATTAGTCAAGTCTTTACATGTGTTCCCATGTAATTTTTAGAGATCTAGAAGCAAAGTGTTGGTATAGATTTTGATTCTCAAACTGAAAGATGAGTGGATGATGGATTCCATGCTGAGCTTGGACGTAGTTCCCAGCTCCCTCCTACTTTGTGAGAAATGACTGCAATCATAAACCCACCGCATAATGAAGACTTCAATAGGAGCAGGAAACACTACCGCACCAGGAATTTGCAGGACATCTGGTAAATCAACAACATTATCACAAACATCATGGCCAACAGTCTGAGCTGTAGCAACAGTAGATTCATTTTCCAAATGTTCCAACTGAGAAAGCTGCTCAGACCATTCCCACTATATGCCAGATGGTTGATTGGTAAGCCAATATTTTCTCTATGCACAGAAGCTTACTCTTTTATCATTAAGAAACATTTTGTAGGGGGACAAGATACTTTATTAGAGGCAGGATTTTATCTGGCCCATGTTTTACTGGAAGAAATTTATATACTGTACAATATACACACCACAATATAGACTAGACTAGACTAGACTAGAATAGAAAAGAATAGAATCAACCAAGTTGGAAGAGACCTCCAAGATCATCCAGTCCAACCTAGCACCCAGCCCTAGCCAGTCAACTAGACCATGGCACCAAGTGCCTCAGCCAGGCTTGTCTTGAACACCTTCAGGGACGGTGACTCCATTCCAATGGCAAACCACTCTGGACAGTTGCAAGAATTGGAAGTGTCTACTTCATTTATTCTTCTGCTATTCACAGACATTTAAGATGTCTATGACAAACTGCCTCCCTTTCCTTTTGAATGATGGTAAACATTTTACGTGACATACAATGCATTAAATAGTATTGACTATGACACAATATCAAATCCATATGAAGATTATACATGAGTGTCCAAGAGTCACAAAACTAGTCAAATGATATAGTAGCTCAAGGTAGTGATAATTTAAGATCCAAGTAATAGCATAGCACAATTTCTAGTACCTTAGTCAAGCAAATCTGTCTGCAAAATCAGTGGAAGTTTTGCCTGCTTGAATATGTACCTCAGATAAAACTTAAGAATAGAAAGCGGAATTGACTTTGTGTGTTGACTTTGCAAAATGCTCTCCAATTTGTAATAGTGTCTTTATCCCACACAGAAATAGAGAAATCCTTGTATTGCTAAAACTTCCAGCCTTGCTATTGGTCTGATAATAAAGGTTTTGATGTAAATGTTCATTTTTCTTCTGCTTATCTGTGTCATTGCTGTAGTTGTAAATCATTGGACGAGTTCCTAGCTCCATTAATTTAAGTTTTGACAAATATCTTACAAAGGTAGAGATTTCCTTAAAGGAGCTCCAGTCTGATATTTCTTTCTTCTACGAAACCAAAGAGAAATACAGTATTTATATATAATGCAGATGATATGGCCTATAATCACAGCTACCTGGTATTCTTTTTTAAACATGAGGAGTTTTTTTTTTCTTTGCAACTTCACCAAACTCATGCTTGACCTCGATATTTATATGATAAGCATGAATTTTGAGGAAACAGCAGCAGCAACAGTAAAAAAAAAAAAAATCTCTAAAGGGTTAGGAAAATATATTGTCCTCTTATTTCTAAGTTCTCCTGGAGTTTAGCAGATGAATTCTAGTACTACATTTGAGCCAAGATCTGAAATAAAGCAGCGGGATTATCTTAGATATTAGGAATGTGCCATCTGCAGAGACTTGGTAGAGATTTGGACCTACATTCTGTGAAACATGTACACCTTGTGAGCATTTCTGATCAAGATATGCATAGGATGAGCTAGATTTGTTCTGAAACTGCCCCTCCTAGCACTTAGAAGTGGCAGATTGGTCACTGAAGTAGGACAACGTTGTGACATATTTCAGTCAGCATTCAGACACTTGTGTGTGGTCACCCAGTATAATATTTGAATGGACACCTATATACTCACATATGTGACTCAGAACCTAAGCTTCATTTCAGCTTCCAAAATGTTTCAACTTTTCCACTTCATCTCCCTAAACTGTGGTTGTCCAAAGCCATATTCATTTGTTTAACCTGAGAACAGTAAGGCTGCTGCTGCCAACAGAACTTATGTATGTAAAATTTTGTTTGCAGAATTAAGTATTAAACTTTAAAACTGAGATCTCTGAATCCAGAAGTCTAAGAGCTTCATGACCTTTCAAGCATGGATTATCCTTATTTTCTATAGAAATGGTGCTAGAGGTACTGCTTGTGCTTAGAAATAACAAAGACTCTCTAGGGGAGTGCTGGCTTCCTTTGGATGGAAGTGTGGTATTACTGTGATTGCAAAAGGTGAATAACAGAGACAGCACAGAAGATTCTCCAGACTGCATCAGTTCAGAGAAAGTAGTTCAAATCCTGGTCTCAATAAAGTAAATGGCAGCTATGCCCTGTGACTTTAACTGTCAGTGAAGAGAACGACTGTGTAATGGCTAAAATCTGATGCTGAGCTGGCAGCAAAAAGACTGCATTTCACCATAACAGAAATGGGGTTTGGTTTGGATTTGCTTTATTAGAAACCACCACAACAAACTCCCCCAACAAACCAACGGACCTACCAAACCCAACAAAACCAAAGACAAAACCAACTAACCAATCAAACAAACCCAACACACAAAGCAACCCAACAAAAAAAACCCAAACCAAAACAAAAACAACCCCCTAACTAAACAACAGGAAAAGGCAGCTCAGTGGACTAAATATGGATTTTACAGAAGGAGTTAATTTTGGTCATAGCTGTCTTAAAAAAAAAAATAGATTTAATATACTTTTCAATCATTTCAACTGAAATGCAACTTCCCCCAACGATAGACTTGCCTAGATCTATCACAAGGTAAACAATCTGTGCTAAAAGCATAAAGACTTATTTCTCCTTTATTCTTATCTCAGTGAAACAGTCCACTGACAGAAATGCCTTTTGTCTCGAAGAGATTTGGTTGTGTTTCACCCTAAACTAATGCAGAAATAACAGTGTAGTAGAGAACTTTCTAGTGCCACTGGTGGTGGAATTTGTTGGCCATTATTTTGCTCTCTAAAAAATAAACATACCGCGTGCTGGGCTGCAGCAAGAGCAGTGTGGGCAGCAGGGCAAGGGAGGGGATTCTCCCCCTTTACTCTGCTCTCCTCAGACCCCACCTGGAGTACTGTGTGCAGTTCTGGAGCCCCCAGCACAAGAAGGACATGGAACTGCTGGAGCCAGTCCAGAGGAGAGCCACGAAGATGCTCAGAGGGCTGCAGCAGCTCTGCTATGAGGACAGGCTGAGAGAGTTGGGGCTCTGCAGCCTGGAGAAGAGAAGGCTTCGAGGAGACCTTAGAGTGGCTTTCCAGTATCTGAAGGGAGCCTACAGGAAGGCTGGGGAGGGACTATTGACAAGGTCTGGTAATGTCAGGACGAGGGGGAATGGGTTTAAGCTGGCAGAGGGGAGATTTAGACTGGATGTTAGGAGGAAGTTCTTTACAGTGAGGGTGGTGAGACACTGGAACAGGTTGCCCGGGAAGGTTGTGGATGCTTCCTCCCTGGAGGTGTTTAAGGCCAGGCTGGATGAGGCCTTGAGCAGCCTGCTCTAGTGGGAGGTGTCCCTGCCTATGGCAGGGGGTTGGAGCTGGATGATCCTTGAGGTCCCTTCCAACCTAAACCATTCTATGATTCTATGATTTACTGTTGCCAAATAGCTACACACAGATTTGCAGCTCCTTAAAAGTGACTTATCAGCTTCATCAGAAGTTAAAAAGTCATTAAAAACAGGTGCTTGCAGAGAGAAAAGCAAAAAGGATAAAAAGACATTAACCTAGGGGACTTTATTTTGACCAAACTGAGTGACAGGAAGCAATATTGCTGGAGGGATGATCATCCAGCTGTTGAAACTCTAAGACAAGAAACATTTGGCAGTTGTAGCAGTGTAATGTCAGTTTGAAATTGGTGGGGTGATATTTTAAGTTGGGAGACAGAGTTGCTTCATTTTGTTTTGGTCTCTTACAGAATCAGATATCGTCATACCAGACTTCCAAGAATGCAGGCAGCTGATGAGTAAAGAGTACACAAGGTAAAGCTGTCACTTCTTGGTCCCTGACAGTTGGTGTGATAGTTTGAAGCTAGCTAGAATGTTTAGGTGAGAAGGATTAGATTACAGGCTGTGAAAGAGAAACAATGCTGATGTCTACTTCACTCATAGGCTTGCTGAGAAGTATAAGAACAAGACTATGAACATAGAATCGGCATTTGGGGACAGCCTGGGCTTTGAGCTTCATTCCTCTCTAACCTCACCCTCCCTCTCTCTGATTAATCCACTTGCTTCCTAACTTCCCTGGCCGACCCTCCATTCTTCCCTGGGGCACAAGGCAACGTCTGGGGTAAGGTGGAGAGGTAGGGGGAAGGTGAGGGGGTGGTTGAGAGCCCCTCCTGGGGACTCAGGTTTCTGGGAGGGGAGTTGTGTTTCTGTGTCACATTTTACCTTGTATATTTCTGTATATATCTGTACCTACTGTAAATATCTGCTTGTATATTGTGCTGAGCTTTAAATAATAGGCTTCATTCAATTTCCAGAGCTGACTGAGTCTAGTCTGGGTGATTTCCAAAGTGTCTGGGGGGCAGGTAACACCCAAATCACCACAATTGGAATCTGACTGTACTGACTGAAGTCTGGAAGAATCAGGATGGAGATAAATAGCTGAGTTCCTCTTGCAAGCCTTTGCAAGAGTGTGAATTGCTCATAATAATACATCACAGTCTCACAGTATCACCAAGGTTGGAAGAGACCTCATAGATCATCAAGTCCAACACTTTACCACAGAGCTCAAGGTTCGACCATGGCACCAAGCGCCACGTCCAATCCTGCATCTTACAACCTGGTTGATTCTATGATTCTGTGATCTAGGGGCAAAATTATTTTGGCTCATGTCAGTCTACTGCAGTATGAAAATACATTTACATTATTCTTAATTTCTTTTATATCATCTCAAGAATGTAGCTCCTGTGCCATGATGAGGAGAGAGACGGGGAGAGCAGCTTGATGCAAGCTAAGTTCCATTTATTGTACTTTCAGCACTTGGTTATATATCTTAACATACAAGCTAAAAGATCATGCCAAATCCTAATTGGTCATTAAGACAGTCCTCAGTACATACCTCATTAAGACAGGCCTCATACATTAGCAACTAGATAAGCAAGGATTAACAAAAAAACAGTGAGTTCACGCTTTACATTGTTTCTGTCTGCTGCAACATTCTCTAAGGTCATTTCGACCCTCTATTTACTTAACTCAGTACTTTTCCCCTTTATACATTCTGAACCCATGGCTTTATGTCCCAGTATGCCAAGATCAAGCAACTGTGCAGCACTAAAAGTCCTCCCATTCCCAACACTCCTGTGTTTGTTTGGAATCTCATTTCTGTACAAATGACTTGAGTTCCTTCTCATTTTCACATTGCACAGTAACTTTCAGTTGTACATGGTTACTCACTGAGTAAAAAGAGTAAAAAAAATCAGTTTGTTAGTTTTTCTACTCAATTTCATCAGGTATTGAATATTCAACCAGCTATAGGTATGTAAGCCGTAGCATCACAATGATAAGAGTTTTTCAAATACTGGAGTACTAACATATCAGGTGCACAGCAGATTTGACTAACACAAACCCTATGAGGAGAGGCTGAGGGAGCTGGAGAAGAGGAGGCTCAGGGGTGACCTTATTGCTGTCTATAACTACCTGAGGGGTGGTTGTTGCCAGGGGGAGGTTGCTCTCTTCTNGAGGCTCAGGGCAGACCTCATTGCTGTCTACAACTACCTGAAGGGAGGTTGTAGCCAGGTGGGGGTTGGTCTCTTCTCCCAGGCAACCAGCAACAGAACAAGGGGACACAGCCTCAAGTTGTGCCCGGGGAAGTATAGGCTGGATGTTAGGAGGAAGTTCTTGACAGAGAGAGTGATTGGCATTGGAATGGGCTGCCCAGGGAGGTGGTGGAGTCACCGTCCCTGGAGGTGTTCAAGAAAACACTGGATGAGGCATTTAGTGCCACGGTCTGGATGACTGGCTAGGGCTGGGTGCTAGGTTGGACTGGATGATCTTGGAGGTCTCTTCCAACCTGGTCTATTCTATTCTATTCTATTCTATTCTATTCTATTCTATTCTATTCTATGTAAATATGGAAAGAGTAGATAAATTTCATGGAGCCACTTTTTAAACACAAAAAGTAAATTTGTGTCAGCAGTATAGTAATAAAAAAAATTCAAAATCTATTCCTCGCCACTCCCTGTAAGCAGAGAACTATGAAGTGGAGCTACACACCTACCTTTGTTCTTAGCTTAATTATAGCCTTTGACACCTTCTTAAAACACTCCTTATTTTCAGCCTTTCACCCTCTCCCTGCAATATCTTAATTACTTTTTCAAACAGAAGATTAAGTATGATTGCCTTGACCTCCTTTTTTTCTCCCCATTCCTCACAGTCTTCCTAAAGCTTCATTACATTTCAGATCACATTTTCCTTCTCAGTATTCTTTCCCTTTGTAGGGTATTTTGATTGTTCACTATTGGCTTTCCAGTTACTTCTCTCACCGCTCCTCTTAATGAAAATAAAATCCTTTCTCTTTTATTTTGTTAGACACAGGATTTTCTTAGGGACTAATACCTCTTTAAGAGATCATCTGAAGACAGAACTTCATTTACTGTTTTTACATCAATCACTCTCACATCAACATCTTCATTGTCATCTCTCCTTTCATCAAACTTGCCTGCGTTGTTTCCCTTAAGACTTTCTGTATGTTCTGCCTCTCCTTAAATGTAGTGGAAATAAAAGCTATCTCCTTACCCTTCTTCTGAAACCCTGTCAGCTGCCAATTCCCTTCCAATGCCACTAACAAAACTCGTTGACATATATCATAGCTGTGGAGGTCATTTTAGACTCTTGTTCTCTCTTGCTCTGCGCATGAGAAAGTATCTCTCTGTGTAGTGATACTGCTGTTACTGCTGCTTCTATAAAATGTCTAACATCCTTCACTTTCTGAACAGTGAAAACACTCAATTCACACAATTTAAACCATTTTGGGTTTTGTTATTGCTTCATTTCCACATTCTTTTGGAAGCATATTTTTCCTGCAAAACAAGCAATCACAACATTTTCCTCAACAACTATTTTCTGTCCCTGACTCCTATTGACTGCTTCTCTCTCTGCTTCAGACTTTTGTTCTCCCAATCCTTTCTGAATCTCATCTCATCCTAACTTTTAGGTGAATGGTGGAGTATGAGCAAACATGTTTGGTTATGGGGGTACTAGGTATGTACATGCAGCTGAAATCCTAGAACCTGGGTCTCACAGGTTAAGGGAGGTGCTATAAACACCTGAAGAAAACAAGGTGGTGCTGAGAGAATGAAATACACTTTGAATATTATTTTTGCACAGGTGTCAGTTTTTAATGTAAATACTTAACTAAAGGAATAAATGTAATGTAAACAATGTTTTACTAACTGTTGTACATTGCCAACTGGACAGGTAAATTTCCCTCATTTTATATATTTGATCCCTGGACATATTGTATGACTTTATGTGTTACACTTCCAGAACAAGATGTATAAACCACTCTTTTTAATGGTTAATTTAATCACATTAGATCTGCATTCTTAACCTCAAGATCCTAAAAAATAAACATTACAACATTTAAAGCCCTTTCTTGAAAACCAGGCTAGCTTTTGGAGCTGTGCTACCAGACTGATTTCATTCTCCCCTTCTCATCTTTTCAGAACCATTTACTTTCCTGCATCTCTTCCTATTTCAGCTACTTTTAATTGCCTAAAAGCGAGCTTCTGGACATTAGCCAGAGATGGTCACAGACATCCAGAGGTGTTTTCTAGGCTGAAAAAGGGTAGTCAATTTAGTAAGGGAGAATCAATAGAGAGGCAAAGTAAATTCAACAATTAGTTTACACTAGATACCTATCTTGTAGGTGTCTAAAGTTAGATGAGTTTGATGATTGTCACTCTGAGACATTAAAATTATTTCAACAGAGTATTATATAAAGGAATTCATCCAAACTCAAGAAGAAATATAACATCATTATTATGGTAATATTATTACAGTAATGGTTCCAACTCTGCTAATGTATCTTTTTTCCCTCTGGGGATAACAAGCTTTGGGGTAATCCCACCATGCCTTGTACCATACTTCTACTAACTTTCTGTTTATGACTGCCAGTAGACAGGGCAACACATGAGTAGACCATTCTTTGTACTGCTTAACAGGTAGTTAAGTTTCACTTGGGTCAGTCAGCACTTCCTAGACAATGCCAAAAAGAATGTCTGTTCCTAAGAGGTAATGCTGTACTTTATCTTCAGAAACAGAGAATGGGGCTGGATATGATCTATTTAATGATGTTCCATGGACTCTGCTGCCAGCCTAGCTAGTTGTTCATAGGATGACATTAGTAACACTAACAGCTTGTAGGGTCCCACTGAAAACTTTAACTGCAACTGGAGCTGACTTAGCCTTCACATCTTCTGTGATGGCTAAGTAGGAAACTAAATGCAGCAGCATGACCAAATCACCATTATGTGGTCTTGTCACATAGAATAGTTTGGGTTGGTAGGAACCTCCAGATGTCACCTAGTCCGGCCTTCTTTCAGTGAGCAAGGACATCCTCCATTAGATCAGGTTGCCCAGAGCCCTGAGCTGCCATCTCAACACTTGTCATTGGAAGACAGGGAATTTTCTATCTAATTGTAACATTGTTTTTTAATGTTGGGAAATAACCTGTTTGAGGAAGGGGATTTTGTTACAAGACTTCAGAGCAGAGAGAAGAGTGATAAAAAGGAATTATATTCCTTGGAAATCAAGCCAAAAACTATGGGTTTCTCCTATTTAAGACTGAGACAAAAACACAAAACTGGTCCCAAATTTCTCTCTTAGTGTCACAGCCTAACCTGATAAGGAGTTTTAGGAAGTCTCATTAACTCAGTGCTCCTCTGACTAACAACTTTTCTTGCAAATAGCTTAGCTTGTGTTGCTAAACTAAATGCGAATAACCTCCAATAGAGTCATTTGGAAGGTAATTCTAACTGTCTTTATTTATATTTGTATAGATTGGCTTCATGGCAGGATCTCTTACAATAAAATGCAGCATAATAACTATCTACTAATGATACTTTGACTTGAAATATTGCCAGGAAGTTTAAATTGGTATCCACCTATTTTTAGCAGAAATAGCTGCAAACAGTTTGCAAAATAAGCCCCAGCTGTAATAACAAGAAAAATTGACATAAACCAAATGCTCACCATGGGTGAATTTCCACCTACTCTTCACAAATAGAATGAGATCATAAACAGTGGGAGGCTGGCCTGTCTCTAATTTTAATTGTTTTATTTTTCAGTTCACAGCCTGATTAGATTGAGAATGGTAGGCAGGTATAATTTAATTTTAGCACTGACCCCCTACAGGATGGATTGCAAAAGTGATGAGCCCAAGTTAGAATAGACTGTTTAGCAGTTCATGTGCATGTAAAGAGCTTGTTAAACAATTTATCTTCTGCAACTTCTTTTTGCAGTGAAACTTCAGTTTGAAGTGAAGTTCACCAAGTACCATAACATAAACCAACTGCTGATACTGACATATTGTTCCAGAGCACTCCAAATTCCTTGCTTCTTCCCGCCCCCCTCCACCGTGGGTTTGAATGGGGAGGAGAAGGTGGCACAAGAACTGCTTTCCTCCCCCTCCGCGCCCTGCAGGCTTGAAGAGGGAACAGCAGGAGTCACCTTTCCACACGTGTGCTGACCTGTGTGGAAGCCTGCGCTGGAATCGGGCTGGTGGTTGGCTGGTTTTTTGCACCCAGTGTAAAATGGCAAATGGACACTTTGTCTAGAAAAGGATAAATAGAGTAAGGGAGAAGATGTGAGTTGGTTCCTGCCTTGACAGAGTTCTTGACAGGACAGGTTCCTGCCATGACAGAATTCCCATTTTGGACCATCCCTGCTTTTGGATGGCTCCTACCTTTTGGACAGCTCTTGTTTTTACACCATCCCTGCCTTTGGATAGTTCTCCCCATTTTTGCACCATTGTGTGCACACTTGCAAGCTTGGCAAGTCCTGGGGTCCTTTTGAGAGAGCTGCTGGTGGCACCTGGACCCAGCTACTCTTGGGCCATATCACAGTCGATTTGCTGGCTGCTATTCCAAACGGGGGAGATCCTAGCAGTTTGGCTCTCCCCTGCTGGTGCTGAAGTAGTGTCACTTCCACGAATCTCTGTCTTGTGGAAGCTGTGTCCAGAGACACTTCTGAGTTTTCCATCTTTGCCACTTCTCTTGGGTTTCTGCCACGTGGATCCAGACTATTGGATATTGCTTGCAGCATCAGGAGGCAGCTCAGCTGAGCCGCAGAGAAATCCATCAAGGGATCATCACTGGATACCTATCTCACCTCTGTGAGTAAAGCCTGCTGTTCCCTTAATTCTCTGCTCAGCCTGATTGATAGTGGGGTAAAGCTGTGTTTATATCACAGTATCAGTATCACGGTATCACCAAGGTTGGAAGAGACCTCACAGATCATCAAGTCCAATCTGTTACCACAGAGCTCAAGGCTAGACCATGGCACCAAGTGCCGCGTCCAATCCTGCCTTGAACAGCTCCAGGGACGGCGACTCCACCACCTCCCTGGGCAGCCCATTCCAGTAGCCAATGACTATCTCAGTGAAGAACATTCACCTCAATAGCTTAGCCTTTCACCTTAATAGCTTAGCCTTTTCCATTTCCTGACTTCCTAAATCTCTAAATTTGTCCATAACATCCTTTGAAGAATTCCTGATCGAATTAGAATCTGTAAATAAACCTAAACTAGTTTTGTGTATAGTTTTGGGGGTGAGGTTTTCAGGAAAATAAAATAATTCCATTTTTATAATTCCTGAATCAGCCACATTAATTTCCTGCCTCCACGACACATAGAGATATCCTTCATGGATTTCACAAAGTGATCCAATGAAGGCTTTCCTTACATACCATGATATATTTTTGTAATTGATACAATCTTATGAGCAGATTGTTGACACGTTTCGTGGGTAGGCAAGGGAAATAAAATATGCAGAACAATAAAAATTCCATTGCTGAAATTGAAATGCGGCTTCTACTGTAGTTCTGATTCAAAACTTCAATTCAATTTTGTAAACAAAAGTCTACTTGTCTGAACATGCATAAAGCTCACCTGGGATTTTTTTCTACTGCATTTCAAAATTACTTACTTATGCATTCCTAAATCTGGTATAAGAAAAAACAATTGCTTGTCTTAACTTATAAGTAGGAGGGAAAGCAGGATGCTTCTGATTAAGATCATAGAATCATAGAATAAACCAGGTTGGAAGGGACCTCCAAGATCATCCAGTCCAACCTAGCACCCAGCCCTAGCCAGTCAACCAGACCATGGCACTAAGTGCCTCATCCAGGCTTTTCCTGAACAGCTCCAGGGACGGTGACTCCACCACCTCCCTGGGCAGCCCATTCCAATGCCAATCACTCTCTCTGGCAACAACTTCCTCCTAACATCCAGCCTATACTTCCTCTGGTACAACTTGAGACTGTGTCCCCTTGTTCTGTTGCTGGTTGCCTGGGAGAAGAGACCAACCCCCACCTGGCTACAGCCTCCCTTCAGGTAGTTGTAGACAGCAATGTGGTCCCCTCTGAGCCTCCTTTTCTCCAGGCTAAACAACCCCAGCTCCCTCAGATGCAGTGCTTCCTACAGTTTAGTACTGTTACAACAGTCTTCTGATAATTTTATCTTTTAACAGTTCAACAGTGACATGTCAATGGTTTTGCTGTATTCTCCTAAATCATGACACAACATTAGTGATTCAATTCCATCATGTGCTTGTTCAATATCTTCACCACCTGGTACCCTCCCAAGGACACATTGTTCCTTTGGATCTGTGGTCTAGTTGACTGGATAGGGCTGGGTGCTAGGTTGGACTGGATGATCTTGGAGGTCTATTCCAACCTGGTTGATTCTATTCTCTTCTATTCTAAATCTAATGAAGAGCAAGAGATGAGAGAAGAACATGAACTCTATGATAGCAGTAATAAAAAACAAAGAAAGTGTGAATTTTTATTGGACCACTAACACTTTGTAGGCCATTTACAATTTGTGCTCTTGCCACGTGTGTAAATGATTTTTGCTTTTGAAAACAGAATAAAACTCTACTGAGTGTAATAACTAATGAAACTTTAAAAAATACCCTTCCACTTCTGACTTGTAGAGATCTGGATTTGAGCACATGGATGAGCTCACTTCTGACATCCACACAGAATCCATCTGCAGAGAATGGGTTAAATATTGGTTAGCAATTGCTTCATAATTAGAATTATTTGATTTGGAATTAATGACAAATTCCCAAGACACCTTAGCACACTACGAAAAGGTAACTAAGGATGAAATTATTTCCTCACAGGACAGTTTTCATGGTCTGCTCAGGAGTGGAGATGAAAGGAAGTGAAGACTCCAGAATGTGCCAAATACCCACTGTGTACATACAGCATAGCATGAGATATTGTGTATGTGGCCTGGAAGTAATTTCAGTTGATGTCACGGATGGGAAGAGCTAAAACACTCCGCAGTTTGGCTAATCTCCAATGTCTCAAATACAACCTTCAACAGAGCTGTGGTCACAGTGCACAGGTAAGTACAAAAAGCATAAACTGTTCCATTTTCTACAGTTACAAGTCACTAAAAGTTTGCTTTTTTTCAGATCACAAATTTTATTAACTTGCTTACCTACTGTCATGAGACATCTGCTAGTCCTCAGGTCTGAATTTTCTTGAGCTATTACTTCCTCTTGCACCTCTTGGTTTTCCATTTGTACAGTAAACAACCCCGTTCTCACCTCACAGATTATTTGGGAGAGAGCAATGAGTGTGATTTTATGCAGTAGCAAAGTGAACTTCTATAAACACCCGGATTCATCTGAGACATTTCCGTATCCCAAAGACATAGCTATGAGAGCAGTATTAAAGGCTGAATACATTGCACAAGAGCTGAAATACAAAGATGAGGATGGCAGTATGCTTGAACTCACTCTTTTGGGGAAATAAGGTCCAACATCATAAATTAAAGATAGATTGAGGCCACCTTTTAAATGTTCTTTGAGACAGAAATAGAGGGAGTCCTGTATGAAAGCCTTTGAGTGGACAGGACTGTTAAGAACTGATAGCTACTTGAGCAAGTGAGGGCTAAAATATGCAGGGTAAAGCAGTTTAGATTCCTTTACATCTGATTTCTTTAAAATATTCTTACAATTTCTCCACTGATATGTAGATGAACCCCTAATGATTTTACTAAGATGCTGATGAACTGGTGACTGAATCAGGCTTGTAACTTCTGGTTATATATCACTATGGATTTGGCTTACATTCTGAGTTAGCTCAGCCTTCCTATTGATGTTTTCTTTATTAGTCCTAAAGTCTTGGTCTTATTATCATCCAGAAAAGCTCTGAAGTACATGGGCATCCCCACCCAGGATGTGTGCCTGGCTTTCCTCTGGGTGGAGAGAGGACATTTGGACATGGTAATGTTGGCTGTGAATCTCATATGATCTTTTGTCTGCAGCCTGGTCTGAGTTGCTGCCCAGTCCTGGCTGCTGGGATGTGTTCTCAGGAGAGAGTATGGACACACCCTGTAAGGGGACAACCACAGGAGATAGATGCAGAGGTTTTAGCAGAAAAAGAAAGAGATTTAACTGAGAAGCTCTGAATCTGTAAGAGCTCTGGAGGAGAGGGTGACCTGCTGAATGCTAGATGAAGATGTTTACGCTCACACATGACATTGGTCATGCATGACCCTACTAGTTTACTGCCACACGGGGGTCTTCTGGAGTGAGTCTTCCACACACGTCAAGCCAAGACTGGTTCTGGTGTTCAGAGGTGTGAGGCTGTGAGCTTTCTAGTCTAGCACCAGGCTTTCTGGGGCTGAGGTGACTTATGCAAGGAGTTGGCAGACCACTGTCAGTAGTACCATTGTTCAGAGTGGTTTACATCTCAATGCAAAAGTGTTTGCTGCCCTGGAGAAAAGTTCATCACTGCCACAGGACACTGTAGCAACCTCTGCTCCAGACATGAGCCTTCACATAGACTTTGCTTTTCAGAATCTATAAACATGGGAATGAAGAATGCTTTGTGGTCTTGTTGTCTGCCATAATGCTGCTGAAGGACGTCTCCTTTAGGATGGTTTTTTTTCCTCTCCTCGAGGGACTATTTATATGAGTTTTGCAAAGGTGGATTTCCCAAAATTATTTGAAGACACACATTTCCTCTTAGTTAGGGACTGCTCCTAGAAATTTTCTTTCTTTGCCTAAAAAAAGTTGCCAGTGAATCCACCATATCATTCCCTTGCTTCTTCTGAAGACTTGCATTGCTCAAGCTGAATTGCATGACTGAAAACCTCAGTACATCTGTTCTCTTTTAAATGCTGCAATATGCTGTTGGAGGGAGAGATTCCTTCTGCTGCCACAGCCACATTTAATAAGGCATGGAAAATATTCAGGAACAGGCAGAAATATTGATTTATTTTTTTTTTTTGGGGAGGAAGTAGAGTGCACCTAAAGCATTCCTGATTAATTCCACCACATTCATTTTCTGTGGAGGCACACTACACCCAGCAGGGATCCTAATATTAGTGACAAGAGGTTCAGGCTAAGAACAAAGGAAATATTCAATCCATACATCTGTTAGACAGCTTTCCACATTTGGTTTTCCACATCTCCTTTGTAACTGTCCAAAAATAAAACTTTGCAGTGTGGCAGCACACACTCTATGTGTGTCATTCTATCATGTTTTTGACTGCAAGTAGCCTCCACTCTTTTCATCCCAGATGAGGAGTTGATTTGCAGTGTTTTCGTTCTGCTGGGGGAACTTTCAGTAACGACAGGCTGAACAACTTGCAAATGTGAACTAAGTTGCCTATCTTTGGGACTCAGCAGGCTAAGTCTGAACCATATTTTTCAGTAACTGATAGCCTTGGAAGAGAAGTCTCTAGACTTTCTGTTTTGCTGTCCCTCTCTCCCAGTGTTAAAGAGTTCTCCTTCAATCTCTGTGATACAGCAGCATGAGGGAGGCAAGGCAGAGTGGCGTCAGTGTTGCAGCAGAAGGCCTTGAACTGCAGCTTTCTAATCCTACTTCTGAGAGAAATCAAACCAAATTGAAAACATCTCTGGGCTAGATCATGCTTAACATTACTCCTCTGGCTTAGAAGTACTGCTGAGGTGTGCAGCCCATCAAGAGTTCCTGGAGGCAATGTGCTGTCATTCAAGCCAGCACAGACACTGTTTAATGCCAGTGAGTGGCACGACATGGGATTCTGAGGATGCTATGTGCCCTCCATGTCTCTGTATGGTGGTAGGCCTGACAGGCCAAAGATGGGCTTATCCATGTCCTGGCTTGCCCAGACATGTTCCCCTGCTCCTCCTTCTGTGCTGGGGGAGGCAACTGTGGGGGGGAAGGGTGAAAGCCCTGGCTTTGCCTAACATGGTGAGGCCTGGCAACCTGCCATTCTGATGGGCTAATCTATGTCCAATGCCCCATGAGTCTCGGGCTGGACATTGATAAAAGGGATAAGCAGGTAGCAGGGGGTGCTGCTGCTGCTGCCTCATTTTGCACCCTGAATTTGCCTGGAGAGCTCACCAGGAACAGGCTCTAAATGCCTGCATGCACGGCCAGCGTGACATTGTGCCCAGCCTGCACTCTGCACTGTGTCCTGCCTGCCCCTCTGCAGGTCTCCTGCCAAGATGTGGAGTTACACAGACCATCCAGAGGACCAGGTCAGAGACTATGCTATAGACTCCCAGCTTCCTGAGCAAAGAGCCTGGGAAACTGACAGCAACCCCTCTATCTGCTTTGGGTACTGTCTGCCTTATACTTCGTGAGTAAATACTTAAAAGCCTCTTCCAGCACAATATTTGCGTTTGCCACTTTAAGAACTAAGTGCTCCGGTTTTGCCTGTGCCCTGCGTGTATATATTTCCAACCTGTGAATAAGTTTTCTAATGAGTTTTAATGTTAATAAACAGTTTTAATAGTTATTAACAATCATCACTTGGATATCAAAATTAATACAGATTATTAATTTTGCATAATCCACCACACTCTGGTAGTGAAAACACAGCTGTTTCCTCTGCATCTTTGGATAGGAAGCATCACACATTTGGCTCAAAACATTGCATTACACACAGTCCTTTCAGGACTTTTAATGTTCCCTTTTCTCATTCCCTGTCTTTGTTTCTCACTGACCCTGTCTCTTACCCCTGAGCACAGGCTTACAACAGTGCTTACCTTGCTGTGGAGTTTCAGCTTCTGGCTCAGAGCTCCTGCCATGGTCAAAAAGCACAAAATGCACCTGAGGATTTGGACTGAAAAAGAGGAATCAAGCTAGCTTTCAAGTCTCTTTATCTATGATTGCTTGAGTGCCTGGCTGGTAACCTTGGGTGTGTGAGAGTAGTCTGCAGGCAGAGAGCCTGAACTATCTTGTACCAGATTTTAGCAGCAGCAAGGGCAGCTGGATGTTTCTGGTGTATGAGGAGATCTTGGATGTCACCCAACAAGAAGTTTTCTCCCAGTTGTATGCCACTGGAGAATCCCCATCACCTTGGATGATTCTTCTTCACGATGGCTGCAACACAGCCAGGACCTGAAGCAATGTGCTAGCTCTCCTTTTCATGATTATAATGCATTAGACAGAATAGCTCTAGGACACAACTCTAAGATGCAACTACATTATGCTTAGGTGCTATGTTTAATTCATGTTTGTGCTTGCAAATGTGACAGGCAGGTTTCATTGTCAAAAGGACAATGAGCTTGTGCTCTGAGTTCCAATTAGAGCGCAATAACTTGAAATGCTCATGTATGTTGCATACCTACCTGCAAATTTCAAAGGCTATGGGTGCTTACTTCTACTTAGAAAGGTTTAATTGGCCACTACTTAAATGGAAATCAGGGTATGTAAACAGATATTTGCAAGAGTAGGCTCATCTCTGCGCTCATTTGTGTAGAGTTGCTGTGCAAGGTAAATAAATATAATCACTTCTAAATATAGAAGGTGTGATGTGGCAGAGTGCACCAGAGAATGCAAAATGTTTTGGAATCTATTTCCTGGATCAGCTGAGGGAAGAATGGACACATGTCCAGCTTGAGATTGTACTCTAAACAAAAAATAAGTAAGCAAGCAAGCAAGCAAATGAACAGCATTTTTGTGGAGAGATTTTTGCTAACAGGATATGAAATGAAAAATATGAGCAGCCATGCTGGGAAGTGTCCTTGAGTCCATCTTGGGCTTAAGATGCTAGGCAGTAAATAATAGCATTCCACACGCAGCTGCAGGGGGTGGAGTGCCAGCTGCATGTGGGCAGAGTTAGCCAGCCCCAGAGATTGTTATGGTAATATCACCCTATGTGCACCATCCTGGTCACCAAACTGGAAAAGCACAGACTGGATGGGTGGAGCACTCACTGGATAAGGAATTGGCTGGATGGTGGCATGCAGGGAGTGGTGACCAATGGCACAATGTCCACCTGGCGACCGGTGCCAAGTGGTGTTCCTCAGGGGTCAGTGCTGGGACCAGTGCTCTGTAACATCTTTGTCAGTGATATGGACAGAGGAATTGAGTGCACCCTCAGCAAGTTTGCAGATGACACCAAGCTGTGTGGCACAGCTGACTTGCTGGAGGGCAGGGATGCCATCCAGAGGGACCTGGACAGGCTGGAGAGGTGGGCCCAGGCCAACCTCATGACGTTTAACAAGGCCAAGTGTAAGGTCCTGCACCTGGGTCGGTGCAATCCCAGGCACAGATACAGGCTGGGTGATGAATGGCTGGAGAGCAGCCCTGAGGAGAAGGACCTGGGGGTCTGGGTCGACGAGAAGCTCAACATGAGCCGGCAGTGTGCACATGCAGCCCAGACAGCCAACCGAGTGCTGGGCTGCATCAAGAGAAGTGTGGCCAGCAGGGCAAGGGAGGTGATTCTCCCCCTTTACTCTGCTCTCGTCAGACCCCACCTGGAGTACTGTGTGCAGTTCTGGAGCCCCCAATACAAGAAGGACATGGAACTGCTGGAGCGGGTCCAAAGGAGAGCCACGAAGATGATCAGAGGGCTGGAGCACCTCTGCTATGAGGACAGGCTGAGAGAGTTGGGGCTCTTCAGCCTGGAGAGGAGAAGGCTTCGAGGAGACCTTATAGTGGCCTTCCAGTATTTGAAGGGAGCCTACAGGAAAGCTGGGGAGGGACTATTTACACGGTCTAGTAATGTTAGGACGAGGGGGAATGGGTTTAAGCTGGAAGAGGGGAGATTTAGACTGGATGTTAGGAGGAAGTTCTTTACAGTGAGGGTGTTAAGGCACTGGCACAGGTTGCCCAGGGAGGTTGTGGATGCTTCCTCCCTGGAGGTGTTTAAAGCCAGGCTGGATGAGGCCTTGAGCAACCTGCTGTAGTGGGAGGTGTCCCTGCCTATGGCAGGGGGTTGGAGCTGGATGATCCTTGAGGTCCCTTCCAACCTAAACCATTCTATGATTCTGTGATTCTGTGCTTCTAACCCTGGACCAACTGTGTGCTATCCACACGTACCAATCCTCAGCTAAGTTAGCTGTGCACACCTCTCCCAAGAAAGCACATAACTCACTCTAATACGGAAATAAAGGGGAGAATGATCTTCTAACCATATTGCTGAACCAAGAGTTGTTCATCCCAGGTGCAACACCAGCACATTTTCATTTTTTTTTCCTAGTGCTGGCTAGAAGAACTATTTTTAAAGGATCAAAAAGCATAGGCTGCATTTTGCTACCTTTCTGTGAAACTGGAATTAATTGCTGAGTACCGACAGCGGCGAGCAAAATTAAACAGAATTTCATCGACTGAAATGACTTTTAAGTGGAGTCAGAAGGTCTGAGTGATATTTCAAGAACAAATTTGCAGAACTTAAGAGGCCTGATTCATTCACGAGCCAGAGATGAGCCTCTAGCACTAAGTGTTTGATTGCAACTCTGAAAATTGCCTGTTAATCATTAACGATGATATAGTACCAGTAGGTGGGAAAGTGTTTGTTCATACTTTTTCTTTGCTCCTTCATTTTCCCCATACGGTTGTTTAGACAAATATCTCCTGGAAAGCAGCTGTGGATTTTTGGCTCCTGCTTTCCTTGAAAGCTTACACTGGCCTGCTACATATATTCTTAACATTTAGAGCATGATGTGTAAGTGGAAATTGACTTAAAACCATCATGACAGAATGGAGGTTAACAAAACTTATTAAAAACCCTAAATGAGTACGACTTAACATCTACAGCTCCAGGACATTTTGCCTCTGCAGCTCTTTCATTATTCCAAGACTTGTCCTTGGGGCCTTTCCCTGTCAACTGCCATGACTGAAACTGGATGCTGAACAGTGACCACTCTGAGAATTTCCTGGTGGAGGTGAATGTAAAACAGCTTTCCTTTCACCTGCATTTTTATCCAGAGATGTACCTTTTTTTTTCACAAGTTTTGGTACTCAGAGAGTTCTGTTGAAAACTCAGATGGATCATGAGGAGAATTCTTTTCACTGTGAGGGTGACAGAACACTGGGACAGGCTGCCTAGGGGGATTGTGGAGTCTCCTTCTCTGGAGATACTCAAAACTCACCTGGATGGGTTCCAGTGTGATCTGGTATGGGTGATCATGCTCTAGCAGGGAGGTCAGACGAGATATCTTTCAAGGTCACTTCCAACCTCTAGCATTCTGTGATTCAATCTGACACCTCAAAGGTCTGTTATTTCTGCTGTGCTTGAATCAAGGAAGCATGAGGCATTGCTTCTGTGCTTACTAAAGTGGTTCTTGTTACGTGAAGGGATTCTTTGTTCCTTTCCTCTGTCTTGTTTTCGTTAAAATCTTAAGTAATTCTCTCATGGACTCCAGCTTCTTCCCTTCCTCATGCAGATCTAAGAAACATTGTTTTCCCAAGCAGGCTCTGTGAAAAGAAACATGCATTTCATCATGCATATCTGACTCTATTTTCAAAGCAGATTTTCAGAAAGAAGTTGGTATTTTGAAACCTGCTTTGTTAAAAAGACTTGCTAATAAGGCCAGGCTATGTTCTGCCTGACTGAAAATCGAGGCTCTTCAGTTTTAATAATGGACAAACTGCAACCTAAGTCCACGAAGATAAATTTAACTATTAGGATAACAATATGGAGGCTTTAGAAGCAAACAGCTTGTTAAAAATTCAGACTTAGTCAAAATCCATACCTGAATGAAGGCACCTACTTTAGGAAGATAATCATAGAATCATAAAATCATAGAATGGTTCAGATTGGAAGGGACCTCAAGGATCATCCAGCTCCAACCCCCTGCCATAGGCAGGGACACCTCCCACTAGAGCAGGTTGCTCAAGGCCTCATCCAGACTGGCCTTAAATGCCTCCAGGGAGGAAGCATCCACAACCTCCCTGGGCAACCTGTTCCAGTGTCTTACCACCCTCACTGTAAAGAACTTCCTCCTAACATCCAGTCTAAATCTCCCCTCTTCCAGCTTAAACCCATTCCCCCTCGTCCTGACATTACCAGACCTTGTCAATAGTCCCTCCCCAGCCTTCCTGTAGGCTCCCTTCAGATACTGGAAAGCCACTATAAGGTCTCCTCGAAGCCTTCTCTTCTCCAGGCTGAAGAGCCCCAACTCTCTCAGCCTGTCCTCATAGCAGAGCTGCTGCAGCCCTCTGATCATCTTCGTGGCTCTCCTCTGGACCCGCTCCAGCAGTTCCATGTCCTTCTTGTGTTGGGAGCTCCAGAACTGCACACAGTACTGCAGGTGGGGTCTGACGAGAGCAGAGTAAAGGGGGAGAATCCCCTCCCTTGCCCTGCTGGCCACACTTCTCTTGATGCAGCCCAGCACAGGGTTGCTGTCTGGGCTGCATGTGCACACTGCCGGCTCACGTTGAGCTTTTCATCAACCCAGACCCCCAGGTCCTTCTCCTCAGGGCTGCTCTCAGCCATTCATCACCCAGCCTGTATCTATATATAGATGTCTTCTAATATACTGTGTCATCTGTGTCACTAGCCAGACATTTAGAATGAGGTCGTTACTTGAGGAGCTCGCTGAATCAGGAGAAGAAATAGAAAGTGGATTCCATGTGTTGCATTAATTGTCTGCAGAGTCTGTGGCACCATTGAGATTGTTTCCTAATGAGATTGAACCCCCTTCTCCCCCTCATTCACCCATTAAACACAGAGGAAATGTTATTATGCTGCAGACTAATTTTCCAATACACTTCACAAAGCATTTATATGATGTGTTTCTTACTATTTTAACCTTTCTAAGCGTAATGGGTACCACAGTTGTCCTTTAAACAAAGTCTCGCTAACATTAAACACACAAAAGAAGACAAATTTGTGTTTCTTCTTAAGAGATAAACATAGCAGCCTAGTAAAATACATTAATGTTCTCTCAATTAGCACATTCATTAAGAAATATTTTGAGCAACCTAATGAACTATTTTGCTTTTTGCACAAGATAAAATTTGCAACAGAAAAAGAGACAGTAGAGATGGTGTATAGATTATAGAGCTGTGTGAATGGCTCTAATAAAAACCATTTCCCCCCTGCTCAGAAATGATGGATTTTATTCTGCTGAACTTGAATAATAGCATTTGCTATAATGCACTCCTTAGCCCTCTAAGTGGCTAGTAAAAATTAATCTTCAACAGCAATGAACAGTACTAGGGTGATTCTTTGACTCTAAGATTGAATTGCTTAGGCTTTAAGTCCTTGTAAAAGAGAACAGAATATGCTACCTCCTGTTTACCAGGTGTTTCAGGAGCAATCATCATGAAGACATGGAAATTTAGCCATCCAAAATTAAGCAATCATGCTGTGAAAAAACAGGGAAGGGACTTATAATTCATACCATAAATTTTAAAAAGGGAGGGTTAATTTTTTATTTAAATTATCCTTTTTTAAAAACATTTAAATAGAATAATAAAATTCAATATGAAGCAATTACTCTCAGGCATTTTCCTACTGCACTTGCTAAGATTATCTAATTTTTGAAGGGCTCTCATATCTTCTGTTAAAGAAGCTGAGGGTGACCTTAGGTTCTTGGAACTGTAATGTAATGGTAATTTAGAAGTGCTTATGTCTTCTCAGTATATGGAGCTTAAACCATCTCTACTCCTATTCTAGGAACCTTTGTTGAGGTTAGGTGGGAGAAGTCTGACTTCATGCACAGAGATGAGGACAAAACGTGATTTTGGGTGGCATCCTCCCATAGTACATAATGGTGACTAGACACTATGTAGTTAGCACTGAAGAAAAGTAAGACCAATTCATCCTGGAGCTAATGAGATAATGAAATTATTTGCATAAGTTTTTCACTGTCAATAATCAGGCTGTCTCACACAGATTTCACACAGCAGAAAGAAAAAGAAACCAGCTGTGTGAGATTTCTTTCATTCAAAACTCTCTCTTCAGAGTGGGACGTCCAGGTTGTAACCTGGTTGCACCATGGTTGTTTGCACAGGGATTTCCTGGTTCCCACCACACACTTGAATCCAAATGAGCACATCTTACCTGAATGCTATGGGAAGGCAGAAAGGAAGGGAGTAACTAAAGGAAGAGAGGAAAAAAATGATAAACCAGAATTATATAACACATTTTTTTAGCATCTGTTTGTGTATGAGGGTACAGGACATAAGTAGTCATTAGCTGAGTAAGTCTCCCTATGAGAAAGAATTAATCTAGGAATTATCACTACTGTAATCAGGTTGTCTCACACGGAGTTCACACAGCAGAAAGAAAAAGAAACCAGCTGTGTGAGATTTCTTTCATTCAAAACTCTCTCTTCAGAGTGGGACGTCCAGGTTGTAACCTGGTTGCACCATGGTTGTTTGCACAGGGATTTCCTGGTTCCCACCACACACTTGAATCCAAATGAGCACATCTTACCTGAATGCTATGGGAAGGCAGAAAGGAAGGGAGTAACTAAAGGAAGGGAGGAAAAAAGGATACACTGGAATTATATAACACCTTTTTTTAGCAGCTGCTTGTATAGGAGGGTACAGGACATAGAATAAAACCAACCAGGTTGGAAGAGCTATGTCTTTCAGCCTGATATTCATCAGTGAATAAATGGTTTGGTTTAGTTGGGTTTTGGTTTTTTTTTTCTAAAGCTCATACAGTACAGAAACTCTTTTCTTCCTCTCCATAGACACTGTAAGTAGGGCTTTAAGGGGCTGCTCACCTTGTTCCTTAGAATCACAGAATCATAGAATCAACGAGGTTGGAAGGAGACCTCCAAGATCATCCAGGCCAACCTAGCACCCAGCCCTATCCAGGCAACTAGACCATAGCACTAAGTGCCTCAGCCAGTCATTTCTTGAACACCTCCGGGGACAGTGACTCCACCACCTCCCTGGGCAGCCCATTCCAATGCCAATCACTCTCTCTGTGAAGAACTTCCTCCTAACATCCAGCCCATACATTCCCTGGCACAACTTGAGACTGTGTCCCCTTGTTCTATTGCTGGTTGCCTGGGAGAAGAGACCAACCCCCACCTGGCTACAGCCTCCCTTCAGGTAGTTGTAGGCAGCAATGAGGTCCCCTCTGAGCCTCCTCTTCTCCAGGCTAAACACCCCCAGCTCCCTCAGCCTCTCCTCATAGGGTAAGTCCCTCTATGAGAAAGAGTTCATCTAGGAATTATCATTACTGTTTCAGTTATTGTTTCATCTCCCTTATGCTTAAATAACAATAGTCACCATCCCTGGAGGTGTTCAAGAAAAGACTGGATGAGGCACTTAGTGCTATGGTCTAGTTGACTGGATAGGGCTGGGTGCTAGGTTGGACTGGATGATCTTGGAGGTGTTGGACTGGATGATCTTGGAGGTCTCGTCCAACCTGGTTGATTCTATTCTATTCTAATCCTTTACAACATCAAACTGCAAGAAAGGAGAGACAGCGATTTCTTATTGAGGCTTTTAAGAACAAAGAAAACAAACCAGATTTAAAAGTACACAGAATGTTATGTGTGCTGCCAAAATGCTCTGTCACAGTTGCTCTACTGTGACCATGGGGTAGCTCGCTGCACACCGAATCTTAAGTATAAATACCATGTACCCTTCTGATGCCTTGCTAGGAGCATCTAACTCGGAATTTCCAGTTATTTTATTTCCAACAATCATTTCCCCCGCCCCAGTTCTGTAAAACCTTTCTCCTTCTCACTTCTTTTGGACAAAAAATACCCCAACAAAATAATGAGAAGGAGTGGGATAAAGCCTGCATGGATTTTCTCAGTTTCACTCAAAAAGGCTGTCTCTTCTGTGATCACCGATACGCTTATTGTGAAACGTTCTGTAGTTACAATGGACCCGTTCCAGAAGTTTCACTGAGCTGGTCCAATCCCTAATCCCTGCTCTAAATTGTTGGTGAGTTTTTTTGGTTTTTTTTTTTGGTGCCACATCACAAAATTAATCTTTCCATTTGCTTTGCCCTGAATCATTTAACAGTGTGTGAATCCATATAAAGAGCCACGAGGCAAAGCTTTTGATAAAGGTTAGCTGGAACTAAACCAGCTTGCATATCTTATTTAGGAACAGGAAAATAAAAGTTTCAGAAATGACAGGTTTGGCTACAACTTTTAGTTGTTCCTCTTCCCTGCTGCCAGAATACAGAGTCTATTAAATAGTTTCCTTCACTATTAATGTATTTTCTGTGTAATCAGGAAGATTGCAATGACCAGACATTGGTCATTCTGGACACTTGCTTATTCTGGTGATTTGAAATGACATTATAGCATCAATGTCCCACATTTAGAAAAGGAATGCTAATAGCAAGGTTTCTACTGAGGATCTAATGGTGAGTTTAAATGACAGGTTGTGTTGATGTTCATAGAAGCACTCTGGATACTCTGGGTACTCTGGATGGTAGAATAGAATAGAACAGAACAGAACAGAACAGAACAGAACAGAATAGAATAGAATAGAATAGAATAGAATAAAATCAACCAGGTTGGAAGAGACCTCCAAGATCATCCAGTCCAACCTAGCACCCAGCCCTATCCAGTCAACCAGACCATGGCACTAAGTGCCTCATCCAGGCTTTTCTTGAACACCTCCAGGGACGGTGACTCCACCACCTCCCTGGGCAGCCCATTCCAATGGCAAATCACTTTCTCTGGCAAGAACTTCCTTGGGAAGTTCTTGGTTTTGGGAAAAGGTTTACACTTTTAAGTAAAGAGTATCTTTTTGGTCTGGTGAAGAGAAGACATAAAGGGGATCTCATCACTGTTTGTAAATATATATGGGCTGCCCAGGGAGGTGGTGGAGTCACCATCCCTGGGGGTGTTCAAGACAAGCCTGGCTGAGGCACTTAGTGCCATGGTCTAGTTGACTGGGCAGAGCTGGGTGCTAGGTTGGACTGGATGATCTTGGAGGTCTCTTCCAACCTGATTGATTCTATGCTTTTATGGATGTCAAGAGAGAGGGGACAAACTCTTCTCAATTGTGTCATGTGGTAGGACAAGGGGTGATGGGTATAAGCTACACCACAGAATGTTCCACCTCAACAGGAGGAAGAGCTTCTTTACTGTAAGGGTCACAGAGCACTGGAACAGGCTGCCCAGAGAGGTTATGGAATCTCCTTCTGTGGAGATTTTCAAGACCCGTCTAGATGCATGCCTGTGCATCCTGTGCTAGATTTTGTGGTCCTGCTCTGGCAGGGGGGCTGGACTTGATGATCTATGGAGGCCCCTTCCAACTCCTAACATCCTGTGACCCTGTGATTTTAGTAGTTCTTTAAGTCAACTCTCACTGTAATTGTAGCAGCAGTGATAAATCCAATTGCTTACACAGAGCCACTCATTGGATTAGATGAAATTATCAGAGATGGTCTTTGTTGAATTTTTGCTCTGTAGGAGCCTGTCTTAGAACTGCTGCTCAAAAGGACTGAAAGCCCCATCAGTATTGTCAACAGGAGAAACTGGGCTTAGTGCTGGAAGTGTGATTTCTGTTCTGGGAATCTTAGACTCAAAAACAGCTTGAACAAGATGTGCTAAAAACTCCTAAATGCTGGAAATTTTCTGACCAAATTGTCCAGACAGTTGCTTTATTTTAAATAGTTCTGCATTCACTGACTTGATATATAAAAGAAAGACATCAGTTAGGCTTAATAATTGAAGTGTTAATTAACTTGTCTTGTTTTCAAGGTGTGATTCACTCCACTCCAGAGTGGAACACCTGAACTTAGTTTCCATATGTCAGTGAGGTGTTAATACTCTTGCTCCAGAACTTCACAGCTTTTCCCAAGACCAAAAACTCTCCTCACTCTCATGCTTTGGTCAGACTGTTCTGTTTTTTCTTCCCTAAGAATTACAGATGGAAAACATTCTTGGTTCAAAATACAGAGCACTGCAATGCTTTTGAAATACTGAATTCTGTTTACTTCTGGCTAAATCCAAGTGCAAGATTATTGCAATCAGCTTTTTGTTTGTTTGTTTTGTTTTTTTTTTCCTGTTTGGGTTGGGTTGGGTTGGGTTGGGGTTTTTTGGTGGTTTGTTTTCTTTTTTTTTCCTGAGTTAGACCAATCCATGATTTTATTTAACTCCTTGTGGAAGAAATGTCAATGTCAGGTGCAGGAGGAAATAAGTACTGAAAAATATGTAAAAAATAAATTGGTATTGGTAAAATTGAGGTTTTTTTTTTGTGACAAAGCTGAAGCCAATAATATTTTATAGCAGAATCCTAACTACAGTGTCAACACTTCTGTGGTTGCAACTGAACCATGCTGAGGGAAATCATATAAACATGGAGTGAATTCACACTTAAGCTAACACTCTTGGCTACCTGCAGCCAGTTATCTTTATGGTTGGGTTATTACTATGCTGGACTCCACCACATGATTTTACAAGTCTCTCACTGCACTAAGAAGAGCTAGAAACTAATCATAATACACAGCTGTCAACCTATCACAGAATAACTCAGAGTGAATCTTATCATCACTGCAGTTAGAAGGGTGCACATGTTCTAATACCAAGAAGACAGTTAAGCATCTGCTATATGTACAATAACAGAGTTAATCTCATTGGCTACATCTATTAGTTTCTTTAGCAAGAGTCCAAGGAGTACCAGCATACAGGGCAGGTCTGACCTTTCCTTCACTTTTTCCTCTTCTCCTGCATTCTGTCTTTATGAACCTGTGGAAGCTCATACCCTTGCATCCTTCCCCTCCCTCCCCCAATTTGTGTCACTGTAGAGACATTTAATTTGATACTAGCAACACAGGAAGTATGCAGAAATCCTGAGACAAACTGAATCAGCTGTCCTCCTGGGGCTGCTTTTACCAGTTCAATTGCAGGAAGAGAAGGAAAACTGGTTGTAAGAACATGACTTGTGGGAGATAAAGATGGAGAGTACTGCTGGGTCTGCTCTTACAATTTTAGTTTCTCAAAGAATAGGGAATCTGGTCTTAAGAGCATGACTTGTAGGAGATAAGGTTGGAGAGTGCTGATGAAACTACATTTCAGTTGCAATGATTTGATTTTATAATGTTGTTGTGTTATGTGCCTAGTTTGTTCAGTATATATAGCCTAGCAATATGGTTTACAGCCCTGAAATTCTTCTATTCAGTTCCAGAAGATGGGATCATAGTATCACAGTATCACAGTCTCACAGTATCACCAAGGTTGGAAGACACCTCACAGAT
>WAAF01012803.1:738848-793874 GCA_013400475.1 Tricholaema leucomelas
TGTCCAGGCGGTCAAGGTCCCGCTGCAGAGCCCTTCTGCCCTCCAACCCAGTCACATCTGCCCCCAGCTTGGTGTCATCTGCAAACTTGCTGATGACTGACTCAATGCCCTCATCCAGATCATCTATGAAGATGTTAAAGAGGATGGGCCTTACATCTTGTGATGAAACTTAATAACAGTATTGCAATTCTGAGATTGGGAAGGCTTGAAGTAAACTTGAGAAAGACTTTACATGCATGTCTTGTTGCATGGCAAATTTTGGTCCATCTAATTTAGTATTAAGCATCCTTCATTGGTAGAAATCTCAATGAGAGAGGAAGATTTCAGCCCCATAGATACTCTGTGTGGAAAGGAAGGTATCAGTTCTTAGATCCTTTTTAGCTCTTTCCCCTGTGCATCCATAAGGGATGTAAAGCACCTGCGAGAGATTGTCTGGAAAGTGCTTTATTACATTATTTTCTATTTAGAGATGAATTTAGGTAGTTAAAGCCTTGTCTGTTGAGCTGAAAATTAACTCCTTGGGGCATACATCTGATGCCAGCAGGAATGAGTAATTTAGAACTTGAAGCCTGTACTTCCTCCCCAGAGGATGAGGGAGAAATATAAAAGTGCTTTAAAAATTATCCCTCACATTTGTGTCTAGAGGAAAATACAACAGCTTCAATTTATTTGATTTGCCCATTAATTGCTCAGCTAATGCTTGGAAGAAAACACAACAGGGACAAAATGTAACCATGCAACTCACCAGGCAGTACTGTGAAAATGTTGAGCTACCAGAAGACTGGAAGGAACACAGAAAATGTGTTGCATAGCAATCTAAAAATAAACAAGAAAGGAAAAGTAAAATCATGTTTAGGTCTGTGATCTTTAGCAAATGTTGCACCACAGCATATAGGAAGGAGTAAATTAAAGTGTGCCTGTGTGGAACTGGGATGGGCAGCGAATATCATGCGCAAATCCCCCCGTGTCATAAATCTGACTTGCCAGCAACTTATACCAACAAATTTTTGGCATAGTCTTGCTGATCAGATGCAAGTGTGAGTTCAAAGGTGTGGAAACACTACCCAGACAGGTAAGGTGGCCTTCCTAGTTGGAAATCATCAGGTAATCCTATTTTATTGCTTCTGGAGTTTTCTTCCAGAAACACTGCGATGGTTTGGGTGTCCCCTGCCCCCCCACACTGTTAGATATTACCCAGACTAGACTCAGTCGGCTTTGGAAATTTGAATGAAGCTTATATTTACAGCTGGCACAATTTACAAGCAGATATTCACAGTATATACAGAAATATACAAGGTAAAAAAAGTAATACAGAAACACAATTCCCCTCCCAGAAACCTGAGTCCCCAGGAGGGGCTCTCAACCACCCTCTCACCTTCCCCCTACCCCTCTCAACCTTACCCCAGTCCCAAAGAAGAATGGAGGTTCGGCCAAGAGGGTTAAGAAGCAAAGGTGAAATCAGCCAAAGCAAATGGAGGGTGAGGTTAGAAAGCAAGATGGAGTTCAGCCAGCAGCCTCAGCTCTCCCCAGCGGGCAAAGCAGAAGAGAACAGCCCAGCACGAAGTGCCCAAGCGACGTGCAGAGCAAAGTGAAGAGCAAAGTGACTTTATCTTTGTTTTGCCTTTCTTCTTTACACATCTCAGCAAGACTGTGAGCGAAGTAGACCTCACCATTGTTTACATTTCCCAGCCTATGATCTAGTTCTTCTCACCAAAACATCCCAGCTAGGCTCAAACTAGCACAAACACTACACATAAGTTCTCAAGCCCTGCCCTCTCTTACTTGCCTTCTTTCAGCAGTAGCATTTCCACTTCACTTCTGACATAACAGCCTAATCTAGGATCGCAGCTAGCTGGTTCAAAGATCCTTTACATAAAGGTTACAAGGTTATGAACTGTAACTGAAATGAAAAAGAAATATTTTTCTAGTTTGTTGTTGTTGAAGAAGAGTTCCCAGCTCCCTTATGTTGTTGTAACCCATTGGCACCTCTGGCTCTACTGCCACTGATTTATGTTAGAATGAGAGTGAGAGTTATTTGACTAAGTGACTGTATCTACACCAAAGACATCTAAAAGAGAAACCTTGGACCTCTTTTATAGCTAGTAAAGAAAACTAGCAACTTACAGTTGCTCACTGAAGAGGACACTATACAGCAGAAACTGGTCAAATGAATTATCCTGAGTGCCTCATAACTGTTAAGAAAACATAAGATGGCTAGCTGGGATGCAGACAGAGAGTGGGATTCATTTGCTCATATACAGGCTTCTAGCAACACTGACAGATTTTATTGCTTTCAATATCCACAGAGACTGTAAATTTGTCAAAGATGGCATATCCCTGTCTTTTCTTTGGAAGCTGAAGGACAGAAAGGATACTCTTTGGAACTTAACTCAAAAAGGCTCTGTTCAGGTGACAAAATTGTACATGTAGTGCACTCCCTCTGAATTTTGCTTTTGCTAACCTCTCTTCCTCTTCTCTTCCCTTCCCATACCTTCCCTTCCCTTTTCACGTCATTTAGGTTTGTGATGTGTTAGAAACCATGGAAATATCTAAAAATGGTCACATAAAATAAGGGCTTCACCCTCCATAGAAGTGGTGGGATCAAAATTTCTACACAAAACAAAGAATTACTACTTCAGTGTGAGGATGCTTGTGCCTAGCAGTCTTCATTCAGTAATTTCTGGTCATGCACAGCATTGTGTGATGAGAAATTAAGTATTACCAGAAGCAAATCTTGTTGCCTGATATTGAGTCAGTCATCAGCAAGTTTGCAGATGACACCAAGCTGGGGGCAGATGTGGCTGGGTTGGAGGGCAGAAGGGCTCTGCAGCGGGACCTTGACCACCTGGACAGATGGGCAGAGTCCAAGGGGATGGCATTCAATGGCTCCAAGTGCCAGAGGCTGCACTTTGGCCACAACAACCCCATGCAGAGCTACAGGCTGGGGTCGGAGTGGCTGGAGAGCAGCCAGACAGAGAGGGATCTGGGGGTGCTGATTGATACCCGCCTGAACATGAGCCAGCAGTGTGCCCAGGTGGCCAAGAGAGCCAATGGCATCCTGGCCTGCATCAGGAATGGTGTGGTCAGCAGGAGCAGGGAGGTCATTCTGCCCCTGTACTCTGCACTGGTTAGACCACACCTTGAGTACTGTGTTCAGCTCTGGGCCCCCCAGTTTAAGAGGGACATTGAGATGCTTGAACGTGTCCAGAGAAGGGCAACGAGGCTGGTGAGAGGCCTCGAGCACAGCCCTACGAGGAGAGGCTGAGGGAGCTGGGATTGTTTAGCCTGGAGAAGAGGAGGCTCAGGGGAGACCTTATTGCTGTCTACAACTACCTGAGGGGTGGTTGTAGCCAGGAGGAGGTTGCTCTCTTCTCTCAGGCAGCCAGCACCAGAACAAGAGGACACAGCCTCAAGCTATGCCAGGGGAAATTTAGGCTTGAGGTGAGGAGAAAGTTCTTCACTGAGAGAGTCATTGGCTACTGGAATGGGCTGCCCAGGGAGGTGGTGGAGTCGCCATCCCTGGAGCTGTTCTAGGCAGGATTGGACGTGGCACTTGGTGCCATGGTCTAGCCTTGAGCTCTGTGGTGAAGGGTTGGACTTGATGATCTGTGAGGTCTCTTCCAACCCTGATGATACTGTGATACTGTGATACTGTGATACTGTGATATCTTGTTTATCTAGAAATTAAACATCTAATTGTGAGCTTCTGATATTCCCAGCAGAGGCAGAGGCTTATCCACAGGATCATGTATTTATCAGGATTTTATGAGTCGAAGGGTAAGAAAATAGTTACCCTAACCTATACATCCTGAGAATGGACATACAACTCTGATGAGATGACTCTCTACAGTTTCCTTAGTAGTTAATAGAGAGGAATAAATACCAGAAGTGGGTGATGAATTTTACCTTAAAATAGACCTATGAGATGAATCAGATGAGTCACCTTCTAAAAATGCTTACTTCTATTTGTTGACTAAGAAGGGCCCTTAATGCATAACTGCTAAAAACCTGGAGCTGATTGGGATGAACCCCACACTGAAGTATATTGCCTTAATTATCCTTAGAGGTATTTTTTTTCATCCTCTCTATAAAAGGTTTAGATAATTAGCTTTATATAGATACTTAATTTTTGAGTGACCCAATTTAGATGAACTGAATAAAATGTTGAGGTGCTGGAACGTGTCCAGAGAAGGGTGACAAAGCTGGTGAAAGCTGGAACACATAGTCTATAAGAGGAAAGGCTGAGGGAGCTGGGGTTGTTTAGCCTGGAGAAGAGGAGGCTCAGGGGGGACCTCATTGCTGTCTACAATGACCTGAAGTGAGGTTGTAGCCAGGTGGGGATTGGTCTCTTCTCCCGGTCAACCAGCAACAGAACAAGGGGACACAGCCCCAAGTTGTGCCGGGGGAAGTATAGGCTGGATGTTAGGAGGAAGTTGTTGCCAGAGAGAGTGATTGGCATTGGAATGGGCTGCCCAGGGAGGTGGTGGAGTCACCATCCCTGGAGGAGTTCAAGAAAAGCCTGGATGAGGCACTTAGTGCTATGGTCTGGTTGACTGGACAGGGCTGGGTGCTAGGTTGGCCTGGATGATCTTGGAGGTCTCTTCCAACGTGGTTGATTCTATGATTCTATGAACATTTCAAATGAAGCTCATATTTTAAATGCATGAATGATGTTTACTACATGTAGGAAAAGTAAGGAGAGAAAGGAGTAAATTAAGCATGCTCTATAATATTCCATACTGCTAAATCAGGACTGATGTCACAATAAGTTCCTACAATGAAAATGCAGTTCCCTAAAACATAATAATAAAATAAAAAGCACATTTTGCTTGAAGTGGGAGGTTTCTCCAGCCCTCTATTGTGCAGAAGGCATTGTTTAAAAACAAATCCTCAGTTAAAAACACTGAATTAATGCATTCATTGTATCAGGGTTCACATGTCTATGACACTGCTAATAGTAGGTGCTTGGAATCAAGATAAAGGAGATCAGCACTACTTATATGTGACAGGAGTTGTGTTACATGTATTAAGTTCAGGAAGTTAGCCAAAGAAGCATGTTTGGTTTGGGTCTTTTTTGTCATTAAAAAGGAATCAAATCTTCCTTCATGAATTATAGCTTGTATCACAGTCTCACAGTATTACCAAGGTTGGAAGAGACCTCATAGATCATCAAGTCCAACCTGTTACCACAGAGCTCAAGGCTAGACCATAGCACCAAGTGTAGTGTCCAATCCTGCCTTGAACAGCTCCAGGGACGGCGACTCCACCACCTCCCTGGGCAGCCCATTCCAGTAGCCAATGACTCTCTCAATGAAGAACTTTCTCCTCACCTCGAGCCTAGATTTCCCCTGGCATAGCTTGAGGCTGTGTCCTCTTGTTCTGGTGCTGTCTGACTGAGAGAAGAGAGCACCCTCCTCCTGGCTACAGCCTCCCTTCAGGTAGTTGTAGACAGCAATAAGGTCCCTTATTGGAGGGGAGTCTCCTCTTCTCCAGGCTAAACGATCCCAGCTCCCTCAGCCTCTCCTTGTAGGGCTTGTGTCTTAACTTGTGTTCAGTGAGTAGCTTGAAAAGATTTCTCAAAATGTTGGATTTGGTCTTGTCTTTTTTCTTTTGTCTTCTTTTCCTTCCTTCCTTCCTTCCCTCCTTCCTTCCTTCCTTCCTTCCTGCCTTCCTTCCTTCCTTCCTTCCTTCCTTCCTTCCTTCCTTCCTTTCCTCCCTTCTCTTTTTCTTCTCTCTTTTTTTTTTTGTTTCTTTCCTTGCTTTCTTCCGTGTTTCTTTCCTTGCTTTCTTCCTTACTTTCTTACCTGCCTTCTTGCCTTATTATTTCATGCCTTCTTTCTTCTTTTCTTCTTTCCTTCCTTGTCGAGAGTGGAGGAGGGCGATGTTAGAATCTGGAAGGGAATCTGCCACAATGAACTAGAAAAGTCCATTCTGTCAAATTGCATGTCCTGCTGCTTCATCACCATTATTATACTGAGGTTTTACATTAAAGTACCCTGGATTTTAAATTGAAAGTCAAATATAATTTGCCACTAGAAGCATGAAGTGAGTGACTAGAAAAGCTGATAGCTAGGCACAGCATGACAAATTGGTATCTATCTAATAATGAGCCTTACAAGGTCATGGATCACTACGAACCTCTCAGTTTTATGTAAGTAGAACTGGACCACATTGTATCAATTGTTGTTTCAGGGGAAAGGGCAATATGTTTTAGATTGGCCTATATATTTTCAGAGCTAAAACTAGACAGGTACAATAAGTCCCTTTTTGATAGGAAAAAAACCCAGGGAAAACTGCAGAGGATGGGAAGGTGTGAAATTTTGTAGCTAGCACACACACTTTGAGGATAAATTGTGGACAAACACACTGTTCCAGCGTGCAGGTTTAAGCTCTTAGAGAGGAAAAACCCAACAGATTCATACATTATTGACAAAAAACCCAAAATACCTTTCAGTAAGTGGTCATTTAATGGAATTTTTAGGGTAAATGATTACATTGATTTTGTGTCTACAGCTCTATCAACAAAAAGATGAGGGGAACAGGCACATTCCTACACCAGAAGTAACTTTATTAATAGAAGACTATTACAATAATTATAGACACATTAAAACTACTTCTCAGAAAATATTAATCAATAGGATCCTAGTGGAATTGATAGAGGTATGACTATTTATACCATGAGGGAGACAGTCTGAGAGCATCATCCTTTAATGACATATCTGCAGCTGGCAAATGTTGTCATTTGAAACTTAGACTTAGCTGAGATCATTTATTAGGAGTTGCTCTTCTGGGACACAAAGACCTTTATCAGTTTGTCTTACACTATTATTTTTGTGTGCCTTTATGAGACACTGTGTAGGGTCGGTGCAATCCCAGGCACAGATACAGGCTGGGTGGTGAATGGCTGAGAGCAGCCCTGAGGAGAAGGACCTGGGGGTCTGGGTTGACGAAAAGCTCAACATGAGCCTGCAGTGTGCACATGCAGCCCAGACAGCAACCCTGTGCTGGGCTGCAGCAAGAGCAGTGTGGGCAGCAGGGCAAGGGAGGGGATTCTCCCCCTTTACTCTGCTCTCCTCAGACCCCACCTGGAGTACTGTGTGCAGTTCTGGAGCCCCCAGCACAAGAAGGACATGGAACTGCTGGAGCCAGTCCAGAGGAGAGCCACGAAGATGCTCAGAGGGCTGCAGCAGCTCTGCTATGAGGACAGGCTGAGAGAGTTGGGGCTCTGCAGCCTGGAGAAGAGAAGGCTTCGAGGAGACCTTAGAGTGGCTTTCCAGTATCTGAAGGGAGCCTACAGGAAGGCTGGGGAGGGACTATTGACAAGGTCTGGTAATGTCAGGACGAGGGGGAATGGGTTTAAGCTGGCAGAGGGGAGATTTAGACTGGATGTTAGGAGGAAGTTCTTTACAGTGAGGGTGGTGAGACACTGGCACAGGTTGCCCAGGGAGGGTGTGGATGCTTCCTCCCTGGAGGTGTTTAAGGCCAGGCTGGATGAGGCCTTGAGCAGCCTGCTCTAGTGGGAGGTGTCCCTGCCTATGGCAGGGGGTTGGAGCTGGATGATCCTTGAGGTCCCTTCCAACCTAAACCATTCTGTGATTCTATGATTCTATGATTCAGGTACATAACTTTGGCAAGTAAAGTGTGGTTCATTGTTCTAAGTTGCTTTGCCTTGCTGCAGTGGAATGGGTGGATCACAGAATCATAAAATCAACCAGGTTGGAAGAGACCTCCAAGATCATCCAGTCCAACCTAGCACCCAGCTCTATCCAGTCAACTAGACCATGGCACTAAGTGCCTCAGCCAGGTTTTTCTTGTGGCAGCAGCCTCACCACCATGATGATGTGGTCCTGGTGGGGACATCTATCTTCCGAGGCGGTGGCCAGGCAGCTCTGCTAGCTACGTATCTCGGGAGCTCTCTGGCCGGTGGCATGGGGTGAGTACAGCCTGCCCTCTGACCGATAGAGCTACCTGGGATTGTTTGTCATGTCTTACTCAGCACTGTAGTTTCTCCCTGTGGCTGTGGCAGGTGAGCCATAGGTATTGTGTAGGTACCTTTCTCATGATGGTTTTAGTGTTTAAGCTATAATAAAGTATTGAAACTGTACCCAGAGAGGGGTACCCATGTGTGAGAGCCTTCCCTGGTCCCAAAGAACTCACTGGAACAACAACATGTGCAACCATTACACTTTTATTTCCTGTGCAGCAAACCCTTCAAAATGCTAGGAGTTTGTTAGCTGGAAACAACATTTTTTGTAACTCACAGAAGGGTGCTTTACCTCTTGACTCTTCTAGCTTTCTCTTTCTTTTGTTTTAACCCACAATAAAAAGTAGAGTGTGATACACAATCAATGAGAGAAAGAACTCAATCTTTGGTACAATCATTTAACCTAATATTTGCTGAAATAAATAGAAAAAGGCTGTTGCTAATCAGTGCTGAAATAGACCACTGGCCTATTGCTGGAGCCTAAAAGCAATGTACTGCTGAATGAATTTTCTTTTCAGGGGGCAAGTAGTCAAATCAAGAGTCAGTGTGTGGAAGAACTGCCCCTTACAGGCACAGCCTAGCCTCCAGACTATAAGAGATCCATGAGTAATAAGCAGCATGATTTATGAGAATAAATCTTATCAGACAAATTTGATTGCTTCTTCTGATAGCATTACCAAATAAGCAAATGAAAGGAAAATGGCAGGCCTAATATAGCTTGACTTCAGCTATTTGATATAGCATCCATGAAATCTTACACAATGAATCTAAACTGACAAATATGTGGACTGTTGCGTGGATTGAAGATTAGCTCAAAGGCCATAAACAAGGAATATTGATGGATCAAGCTGAAGGGAGATACACAGACATTTACTGCAATGCTGGTACTAAATCAAGGCTGGTTTAGCCTCTTCATTCCTGATTGGGAAAAGAGAATGTGTCAGCCCATTTACAAAATTTACCCATGACATAAATTGGGAGGAGCTTAGAATGCCCTTATGGGGAATGAATAATATAATATGTCAGAGATTGATGTGACTAAGTAGTAACTAAGCGGTAAAAGTGCAAGGCACCACCACTGGTATAATTTGAAGCAAATATTGAATGAGTATTTAACAACCTGGAGAAGCTGAGAGAATAAAATATAATTGTGGCAGATAATGGGCACAACTTGAAAGGGCAATCAAAAGGGCAAGTGAAGTTATAGGTGCCTATGCGTTATTGCCTCAAGGAATAAAGTGATATGGTACTATCTCAGAAGAGTAATTTAATATTGAACACAAAACCAGACCTAGTCTATACAGCTCTGGCACTCAAAGAATAAAATTGGGTTCTTGGAATGATTAATGAAAGAAACTATAAGAAACTGGAGTGATGTCTGAATGGTCAGGTGCAGTGAAGGAAGATTAAAATGGATAAACTATAATGGCCTAGATTAAAACCACTGAATTGGTACATGCATTGAAACACTTTTCTGCCATGAATTTAATAATCAATATGAAGAAGCTTAGACTACTTGATAACAAGCTCTCCACATATGCTTAACTAACAAACAGTAGGCTATCTGATAGCCTCCAAACATCAAAGAAGTAAAAATCTCAAGGATGGGGAGGAGTTTTGTGTGATGAGGAAAACTGTAAGCAAGAACAATGAGAGAAAGTTGAGAACAATGCCATTAAGGTGATTACAAACAACATTTATTTGCTGTATTAGAAGCGTATTGTGAGGGAGCAACACTGCCTGAGTAGATCATAGAATCATAGAATCATAGAATGGTTTAGGTTGGAAGGGACCCCAAGGATCATCCAGCTCCAACCCCCCACCATAGGCAGGGACACCTCCCACTAGAGCAGGCTGCTCAAGGCCTCATCCAGCCTGGCCTTAAACACCTCCAGGGAGGAAGCATCCACAACCTCCCTGGGCAACCTGTGCCAGTGTCTTACCACCCTCACTGTAAAGAACTTCCTCCTAACATCCAGTCTAAATCTCCCCTCTGCCAGCTTAAGCCCATTCCCCCTCGTCCTAACATTACTAGACCGTGTAAAGAGTCCCTCCCCAGCTTTCCTGTAGGCTCCCTTCAGATACACTTTGTCTTTCACCTTCCTGGCAGCATATTACACTTGCAATAAATTTGGCTTCTTTAAGTGAAGTTGCCTTTAATGGGAAGGGTGGTAGAGAGATAAAATATTTGGGACCATACTATCTCCCATATGCAGAGTCTTTACCACCCCAGATGGCACACCAACTGCCAAGTCCTAGAAATACTACTGAGTTATTACTTTCCAAACATGAAGCAGACTAAACCGGCACAGTATATATTATATCCTCCCGCAAACGCTTCCAAAATTAAGACTAGGTGCCTCTTTTTATATACAAAGCCCAGATGGTACACACAAACCAACTGTGAACTACATTTACTGGTGTGATGTTTAAACCTTACAAAAAGCTATGCTGGTGTAACAAATGGCCTCTATTTACAAATGGAAGACTGAATAAATGAGGGAGATGCAAAGCTTTGCGGCTTGCATCAAAGATGCTTAGCTAGATAGACTTTGGCTATCACTCTGTATGGCCATTCTGATATTAAAATAAGGTGCAGGACAAGTTTTGTTGAGGTGGGAATGTTTAAGATGGCAGTATAAAATTTAATGACTATGGTTGTAGAAGTCTAACTTAAATCCTAGCAGTGAGAACCCAGCAGTGAAGTTACCACCCAATTCATCCAATACTTCTATTGACTAAGTAGAGGGAAAAAAAGAGTAGAAGCAAGGAAACAATTTCCAATCTAACACTAGCTGCTAATTGAGTGTTTGCAGTAGTCAGTCAGACTCTTTTCAGTATCTGTGAAAGCCATTAGTTAGTCTCCACCAGGAAATGAATAGTTCTAAATGCAAATATTAAATAAAAGAGGAATCAGGATGGTCCATAGAATCATAGAATCATGAATGGTTTAGGTTGGAAGGGACCTCAAGGATCATCCAGCTCCAACCCCCTGCCATAGGCAGGGACACCTCCCACTAGAGCAGGCTGCTCAAGGCCTCATCCAGCCTGGCTTTAGACGCCTCCAGGGAGGAAGCATCCACAACCTCCCTGGGCAACCTGTGCCAGTGTCTCACCACCCTCACTGTAGAGAACTTCCTCCTAACATCCAGTCGGAATCTCCCCTCTGCCAGTTTAAACCCATTCCCCCTCGTCCTAACATTACTAGCCCGTGTCAATAGTCCCTCCCCAGCCTTCCTGTAGGCTCCCTTCAGATACTGGAAAGTCACTCTAAGGTCTCCTGGAAGCCTTCTCTTCTCCAGGCTGAAGAGCCCCAACTCTCTCAGCCTGTCCTCGTAGCAGAGCTGCTGCAGCCCTCTGAGCATCTTCATGGCTCTCCTCTGGACCCGCTCCAGCAGTTCCATGTCCTTCTTGTATTGGGGGCTCCAGAACTGCACACAGTACTCCAGGTGGGGTCTGACGAGAGCAGAGTAAAGGGGGAGAATCCCCTCCCTTGCCCTGCTGGCCACACTTCTCTTGATGCAGCCCAGCACAGGGTTGCTGTCTGGGCTGCATGTGCACACTGCTGGCTCATGTTGAGCTTCTCGTCGACCCAGACCCCCAGGTCCTTCTCCTCAGGGCTGCTCTCAGCCATTCACCACCCAGCCTGTATCTGTGCCTGGGATTACACCGACCCAGGTGCAGGACCTTACACTTGGCCTTGTTAAACGTCATGAGGTTGGCCTGGGCCCACCTCTCCAGCCTGTCCAGGTCCCTCTGGATGGCATCCCTGCCCTCCAGCAAGTCAGATGCGCCACACATGGTTTCACCAAAAGTGCCACCAGCTGGCTTCATGACAGCAGAGAAGGAAATACCTACATTTGCAGAGAGCTGCATCATGGAAGTCCTTGTAGCCTTCCCTCACTGAGAATGCAGGAAAAGAAATATTAATGGAATCAAAAGCTTTGTGAACTAACAAGAAATTTAGCTGGATACAAGAAGAATATTAGGGAGAGGTGTTTTTCCTGGGCATATTTTCTGTAGTTCGTGACATATGAAGCTTTTCCCATGGCACTCATAAGTTCAAGTCATGAAGGTTGGAAAAGACCTTGAAGGTCATCGAGTCCAACCGGAAGCCAGCTACCATCAACGATAAACTGGACCCTCAAGCGCAACATCCTCATGCTTCTTCAACTCCTCCAGGGATGGGGGCTCCACCACCTCCCTGGGTAGGCTCTTCTTAGGCATGACCTCCTCTCTTACCGTTCTTATCCACAAGCACAGCTTTCTGTGCTCTCAGCTACTGCTTTCACCCCATCCTCTTCATATGGGTCGTTCCCACCATCCCCAATGTCCACCCAACCACACCATCTCAACCCCAAAGGGAACCAGTTTCAGCCTCTCTTTCTTTTCCTCTCTCTGTCTCTCTCTTTTTAGTTTTCTTTCATTTCACTTCTTCCAACTCTTCTTGTGCATATTCTGATGCCCATTACCAGGTGCAGCCAGGCTGCATCTATAATGCAATTAATTTAAAAAGTCAGCTAGAGATAAGGTAGTAATTCAATGACAGCAAAGCAATCAGGAAGCTGGATTGAGTAGTTCTTTTCTGGCCTTGGGAGGAAACCAGGGAGAAAGCCATGAAGGATGCAAGCTGTTATCTGAGCTGTGGTAGGATTCAGTGGAAAGCCAACATTCATCACCGTGCCTTTGCACTTAGATATGGGAATATATGGAAGTTAGGACAGCCTCCAGAAGAGTGAGTGATGAGATAGTCAGGCCACACCTTGAGTACTGTGTCCAGTTCTGGGCTCCTCAATTAATTTGTGGGGTCAGATCCTGCCCCCTTGCAGCTGGACGCGGGGGTTTGTTTCATCGCCTTAGTTCCTGCCTCTGAGATGGGCTCAAGGACACTCTGCAGCATGGGTTGCTCGTGTTCATCAAATCATAAAATCATAGAATCATAGAACCAACCAGGTTGGAAGAGACCTCCAAGATCATCCAGTCCAACCTAGCACCCAGCCCTAGCCAGTCAACTAGTCCATGGCACTAAGTGTCCCATCCAGTCTTCTCTTGAACACCTCCATGGATGGCGACTCCACCACCTCCCTGGGCAGCCCATTCCAATGCCAATCACTCTCTCTGGCAAGAACTTCCTCCTAACATCCAGCCTATCGTGTCCTCTGTCAGCAAGAAATCCTTCCACAGAAAAGAAAAACTAGATTTATCCTCTGATCCTTTTGTTTTTTTTTTAAATTGAATGAAACATATAAAATCATAGAATCAGTCAGGTTGGAAAAGACCTCCAAGATCATCCAGTCCAACCTAGCACCCAGCCCTATTCAACTAGACCATGGCACTAAGTGCCTCAGCCAGGCTTTTCTTGAACACCTCCAGGGGCGGCGACTCCACCGTATTGTTGAGTTGTACTTCTGCAACAGGTCTAAGTATGCAGGAAGGGCATCCCTCACATAAAGTACATTTAGTTCACACTTTTATGTGCTTTTAAGTATATCAGCTTAAAAAGCACAGACTATCTTTAAGTATATGAAGTTCCATGTAAACATGATGAAGAAGTTTTTCACAGTGAGGGTGATGGAACACTCAAACAGGCTGCCCAAGGTGGGTTGTTGAGTCTCCTTCTCTGGAGATATTCAAGACCTGCCTGGATGTATTCCTGTGTGATCTGGCATAGGCTATTCTGCTCTGGCAGGGAGATTGAACTAAATGATTAACATTTTTAACATCTTCAGAGATGATCTGGATGAGGGCATTGAGTCAGTCATCAGCAAGTTTGCAGATGACACCAAGCTGGGGGCTGATGTGGCTGGGTTGGAGGGCAGAAGGGCTCTGCAGTGGGACCTTGACCGCCTGGACAGATGGGCAGAGTCCAATGGGATGGCTTCAATGGCTCCAAGTGCAGGGTGCTGCACTTTGGCCACAACAACCCCATGCAGAGATACAGGCTGGGGTCGGAGTGGCTGGAGAGCAGCCAGACAGAGAGGGATCTGGGGGTGCTGATTGATACCCGCCTGAACATGAGCCAGCAGTGTGCCCAGGTGGCCAAGAGAGCCAGTGGCATCCTGGCCTGCATCAGGAATGGTGTGGCCAGTAGGAGCAGGGAGGTCATTCTGCCCCTGTACTCTGCACTGGTTAGACCACACCTTGAGTACTGTGTTCAGTTCTGGGCCTCCCAGTTTAGAAGGGACATTGAGATGCTTGAGCGTGTCCAGAGAAGGGCAACGAGGCTGGTGAGAGGCCTCGAGCACAGCCCTACGAGGAGAGGCTGAGGGAGCTGGGATTGTTTAGCCTGGAGAAGAGGAGGCTCAGGGGAGACCTTATTGCTGTCTACAACTACCTGAGGGGTGGTTGTGGCCAGGGGGAGGTTGCTCTCTTCTCTCAGGTGGCCAGCGCCAGAACGAGAGGACACAGCCTCAGGCTGCGCCAGGGGAAGTTTAGGCTCGAGGTGAGGAGAAAGTTCTTCACTGAGAGAGTCATTGGCCACTGGAATGGGCTGCCCAGGGAGGTGGTGGAGTCGCCGTCCCTGGAGCTGTTCAAGGCAGGATTGGACGTGGCACTTGGTGCCATGGTCTAGCCTTGAGCTCTGTGGTAAAGGGTTGGACTTGATGATCTGTGAGGTCTCTTCCAACCTTGGTGATACTGTGAGACTGTGATACTGTGATACCGTGAGACTGTGTGATCTTTCAAGGTCCCTTCCAGCCTCTAACCTTCTGTGATTCTGTGTAACTTAAATTTAACTTCAGCTACTCTGAAGGGGTTTGAGTCATGTGTCATAACACCTGATGTTACTGAAGCACAGTCTGCTTACCTAATTGCTGAACATTTTGGATAATTTGAGCAGAAAGGTCATATCTTCATGCAGGGGCTTCAATGGAGGTACACCAATTTATACCAATTGAAAAAAAAACGGCCTTAAAGATTTTTTCTGCCCAGGATTTCTCATAATAAAAGACTCAGAAAATTGGAAAGTCATTATTTTAATGGCATTTCAGACAGCTATTGTTAAACATGGGGCACAGTTCTAGGGTAATGACAGTGTTATAACACTACTTTATAATTCAGCTATTCTCAGCTTAAATCACCATCATTCAAATGCAAGTGTTTGCCTTGCCCATAGATAGTAAAGTATCCTCCATGGAAAATGCAGAACAGGAAGAGAAGCTCTACTAGTCTATACATGTAGAGTTAGTACTTTGATTTCTTTGTTAGAAGTCTTATTTAGGAATAATGTAGTGGCCAGTTCTGTGAGTATTCATAGTGATAGGACTTTGCAACATAGGATTGCAACATTCTGCACCTTCTTGCCCTGGGCAGCACCTGGATTTTTCTACGTATAAAACTATCTACTGACTGTAGCTGAGAATGAATTGATAGAATGAAACTTGGAAAATGTGGAAAACTGTGATGTCTCACACAACTTAAAACTTGTATTCCAATGGAAGTTTAAAATGGGGGGCAGGGAGTGGTGCAATATATGTGTTGAACATAAGTCATGTGTCAGCTGGTAGAGTGTCTTTTTGGCTTGCAGATTGTATTTTTCAAGACATGAATAGAATCATAGAATCAACCAAGTTGGAAGAGACCTCCAAGATCATCCAGTCCAACCTAGCACCCAGCCCTAGGCAGCCAACTAGACCATGGCACTAAGTGCCTCATCCAGTCTTTTCTTGAACACCTCCAGGGACAGTGACTCCACCACCTCCCTGGGCAGTCCATTCCAATGGCAAATCACTTTCTCTGGCAACAACTTCCTCCTAACATCCAGCCTATACTTCCCCCAGCACAACTTGAATAAAGAGATCACACAAAGGGCATGCCTAGCATCAAGGTCCAGGAGCATCTTTCCTCACCTAGAGGCTCAGGTGAGCCTCATGTAGTCTTCTGATGCATGACCCAGCCAGGGTAGAGGACATTTCAGAACAGGATCTACTAAAGGAAGTCTGAACACTGAAAAGCTTTGAAGGATCTATGGTTTTCAGAAGTATATAGGAGAGCAGAGTTCTTCTCTATGCTCTGTAAAACTTGTATGTGGAGTGGAAAGTTAAAATCATGGCTGCTCAGGTAATCCCTTTTGATGGAACTGGCTAGAATTGCATCTGGCTTTTTGTCACTGATTTAGGTGTGATGTTTAAGGATTATCTGAAACAGCAAGTAAAGTCATCACCACCACAATGGAAAAAAGGCTCAGAAGGAGCAGCATATTACTGCAAAATGTGAGAATGTGAGATTTTGAGTTTTACAGGAAAGCTTTTGGGTCTGGTTTATCTGAACTTATGGGCTCAAAATGGGTCAGCTCTTTTTTTCTTTGTTCAGCTTCTATAGCTTTATGGAAAGATTTATTTGTCTCAGTGCAGCTCTACAAAAGTATACTGAATGGTTGCTTGTTCATGCATCCTGATTAAAGGTCTTACTGTCAGTTCTGTTTCTCTCTGCTGAGGCTTGAAGTGTTGATATTAAGCACTTGCTGTACCATCATGGTACTGTTGGTTTGAAATTGAGCTTGGAAAACGCAGATGAAATTGACAGACATTCTGGCAAGTTCTGAATTGCTTTTCAATTCAGTCGTATTCACTTCAAAGGGAGTAGTCTCTGGGGGGAAAATATGATTAGCAGCCAAATATTCTGGCTTGTCTTAAACATTGGAAGGGGGGCTGTAGGTCCACAACAGTGTGGGATACCTCACTGGGCTGAAAGAACACATGCTAAATCCACAATATAGAATCATAGAATCAACCAGGTTGGAAGAAACCTCCAAGATCATCCAGTCCAACCTAGCACCCAGCCCTAGCCAGTCAACCAGACCATGGCACTANTCCCTGTTTGCAAGACAATCTGGGAATGGGTCTTCTCCATCATTTACCAACAACCTGCCAAACCCAGACCCACCTTCCTATGAATGAAGATGTCTGCTATTTGCCACTGTTCTCCCACTCCATTTATGGACATCTAAAGCTGCAGGCAAAATAGTGAAGATGAAGTGCCATGAAGCTGAGATGGCTAAACAACAAATGATGTATGCTGGATAATCAGACATAATTAAACTAAAAATAATTAAACAGGCAAGCTGATTGAAAACTGTTTGCACAAAGCACTTCTAGTGATTTAAAGGGAATGAACATGGTTATGGGAATCACAATAGTTTTATTAATAAACTGACAACTGAAAAAAAGAAAGAGTCTAATTTAGTAGCTAAAATGTTTCCCAAGAATAGTTTACCCAGGCCTAGCATGAAATGACATACTGAATTCAACTCCACGTTGAATGTTCTACTCCATGTTGTAGGGAGACTCTGCAGAGGGACCTGGATAGATTGGCTCAATCGGCTGATGTTAACGGCATGAGCTTCAACAAGGCCAGGTGCCGGGTCTAACACTTGGGTCACAACAACCCCAAGTGATGCTACAGGCCTGGGGAAGTGTGGCTGGAAAGCTGCTTAGTTGAAGGGAACTTGAGGGTTCTAATAGACAAGCAGCTGAATATGAGCAAGCAGTGTGCCCAGGTGGCCTAGAAAGCCAATGGTATCCTGGCTTGTATTAGTAATTCTGTGTCCAGCAGGAGTAGGGAGGTGATTGTCCTCTTGTACTCAGCTCTGGTGAGGTCACATCTTGCATGTTGTGTTCAGTTTTGGGCACATCAACGCCAGAGAGATGTGGAGGTGCTGGAGCAAGTCCAGAGGAGAGCAACGAAGCTGGTGAAGGGCACGGAGAATAAATCTGAATGAGGAGTGACTGAGGGAGCTGGAGCTGTTTAGTTTGAGGAAGAGGAGGCTGAGGGAAGACCTCATTGCTATCTACAGCTACCTGAAAGGACATTGTGGAGAAGTTGCTGCTGATCTCTTCTGATAGGTAAATAGTGATAGAACAGTAACTGAGTAGGTTTAGACTGGACATTAGGAAACATTTTCTCATGGCAGGAGTGGCCAGGCATAGGGATGGGCTGCCCAGGGAGGTGGTTGAGTCACCAACCCTGGATGTGTTTAAAGGTCATTTGGACGTGGTGCTTGGGGATATGGTTTAGGATGAACCTTGTAGAGTAGGGTTGTTGGTTGGACTTGGTGATGCTGAGGGTCTTTTCCAACCTGAATGTGTTTCTGTGCTGAAAAATACTTTGCAGTTCACAAAGTATCCTGGGATCACCACAGGTCAGAAGCTGTGACCTTGTTACGTTACATGCCTTTTTACAGCTTACTTCCACTGCAGGTTGTCAGGGCTTTAAGTACCTGCTCTAACAAAAGGAGCTTCCATACTCAGCACTGAAAACCCTGACCATCTCCTTTTCCAGCTCAGTTAGTCAAATTGCCTTCTTGCATCCTAGCCCATTCTCTGGTTCATGCACCTCCTGCGGTGTTAGACGGTATCTAGCTGCGTCAGTTGCCATATTGTTTCATCAAACTTTTTTTTTTTCATTGCCTGTATATTTGCAGCATTTGTCCTATTTGTAGAATTTGTCAAAGTTCCAGAACAGACATACTGAATCCAAGTGTCTAAAAATGCCTATGTTACTTTGGGAAAATGCATTCTGGCCATTTCTCATTTCTAGTCTTCTCAAATCTCCTCAGGGTTTATAACTCCAGTCTTTTTTTTTTTTCCCACCAAATGTGCTTTCCTTTCCTGCTTTTCCATTTAATTTGAACAAATTTGGTAGCCATGGGCATTTTCTTTTACCATCTGTTTTCCATTTTTATTAAATAGTTACAGTTTATTGTTAATTGAAATTGCAAATTGGCCATATTATGTTTATGTTATAATAATAGAATCTGGATTTAAAACTGTGAGAAAGATTGCTTCCCAACTGTTCTCACTACCTATGGGCCTAGAGTCTTGAAATTACACCTGTCCTATGGGGGATTTCCTGCCCTCAGGTTGATCTCCTAAATAGTCAAGGCTTTGCTTGAGAAATAAAAGCTCTCTTTTTCAGTTTAGGCAGAGAAAAATTAAGGTTCCAGGATAGTAGCCTCAAATATTTTTGATGATTAAAGTCTATGAGATGGGATATCTCCCCAGTAGATAAGGGATAGATCCCAATAGATGGGATCTTTCAGTACCTAATCCCAAAACTGCTCCTCTTTTCTGGAGAAAAGGTAGCTATACAATCTATTCTGAACTGGAAGGTGTCCAGAGAAGGGCAACAAAGCTGGTGAGGGGCCTGGAACACAGACCCTATGAGGAGAGGCTGAGGGAGCTGGGGTTGTGCAGCCTGGAGAAGAGGAGGCTCAGGGGTGACCTCATTGCTGTCCTGAAGGGAGGTTGTAGCCAGGTGGGGGTTGGTCTCTTCTGCCAGGCAACCAGCAACAGGACAAGGGGACACAGTCTCAAGGTGTGCCAGGGGAAGTATAGGCTGGATGTTAGGAGGAAGTTCTTGCCAGAGAGAGTGATTGGCATTGGAATGGGCTGCCCAGGGAGGTGGTGGAGTCACCGTCCCTGGAGGTGTTCAAGAAAAGCCTGGCTGAGGCACTTAGTGCCATGGTCTGGTTGACTGGATAGGGCTGGGTGCTAGGTTGGCCTGGATGATCTTGGAGGTCTCTTCCAACCTGGTTGATTCTATTCTATTCTACAGTTAACTGCAAATATCTTCAACCAGGCTTGAGAGAGGTTTTGTTCTGTAGTCTTTGACAGTCCAGTGTGCTATTTCTAGAAACATTAGAGAGGCATTAGTATGTCTCGTGGGGTTATGGAACACTCTAAACTTCCCCAATGTATCACAATGACAGGAACACCTGTTCTAAGTAACGTTTTGCTGAGCCACCACAAGAATTCAGTGCTCAATAACCCTCAAAATTTCTCATTTCTTCCCTGTGGTGAGGTGCTTTAGCAGCTTCTCTCTGGACTGTAAGAGAAAACTCTTAAGGTCAATGATTCAATATCTCTTGAAGAGCCCCCACCCTTCCTGCTGCCCGTTTCTCACCAGTGGGGCTTTCTCAACACAACTGTGATTCTTTGTTTACAAGTGTCTATTTTTTTCATCTCTAATTTTGTTGTGCTGCACTGAAAAAGAAAGCAAATAAGTAACAAATTAGTTTCTGATAGAGTCTACTTCAAAGTACGCAGGTGCTAAGAGGAAGGAAAGAGAATTTATATGAGAGACCCAATGTATGAAAACAATTGTGGAAAAGAAAAAAGGACTGTGAAATAGGAGCTGAGTCTTGACAAATGTGGAGAACTCTGGTGATGTGGGTGAGAGCCCTGCCCCTGAATGGAGTTTGTGAGAAATACCAGTGCCCTGCATGGTAATGGCCAAGATTAAACTGTAGATCCTACAGATGAGGTGCTGGAATGTGCCCAGAGAAAGGCAACAAGGCTGGTGAAGGGCCTGGAACACAAACCCTATGAGGAGAGGCTGAGGGAGATGGGATTGTGCAGTCTGGAGAAGAGGAGGCTCAGGGCAGATCTCGTTGCTGTCTACAACTACCTGAAGGGAGGCTGTAGCCAGGTGGGGGTTGGTCTCTTCTGCCAGGCAACCAGCAACAGAACAAGGGGACACAGTCTCAAGTTTTTCTGGGGGAAGTATAGGCTGGATGTTAGGAGGAAGTTCTTGCCAGAGAGAGNAGAGTCTTATAATAAAGGGCTAAGGTTTTAGAGAGCAGGATGCCAACTGGTGAGTGATGCTGAAAATCACTGTCTCTCTTATGTTGCAAATTCAGGTATTCTGGCTTGTGTCTAGAGCACTAAATGAAGATTTGACCTTGGGTTTTTTTTTCTTTTTCTCTCTCTTTTTTTTTTTTTTTTTTAGTATGGGCTTGAAAAAGAAAACTGTTAACAAGTACATTAATCAAAGGCACTAGGGGAAAAGTCACCATAAAGCTGTCTAATAAGAGTAGATAGGATGAAGAAGGCTTGTCTTGGTTCTCATGCTATCTTGGATAAGATAACTCCTTCCTCCCCCCCCTTCCTGTCCTTTGTTTTGAGCTTGTTTATGCTAAAAGATTTGAGGATAAAGACTGCTTTTTCCTGTGTGTTTGCACACTATCACATATAAATCTTACTTGGTCTCAAGATACACTTTTGCACTTAGTATCTTCCATTACTAGATGAAAGGCACAAGAACAGACAGGGGGAGAAAAATGAACCAAACACGGGAAGATGCATTAAAAGCAGTAAATAGTCACCTGTGGTGGGCACAATCACCTACTTCTTCAGCACATGACAAATACCACTTGTTCTGCCAGCTGTAACTCTAAAGTGAATGGGCCCCAAACTGAAACTAGGTGAAGTGAAAACCATCTGTTTGACTAACATGTGTCACCCATTCCTCTCTTCCCAGACGATCTGTGTGCAGGTCTGGGTTCGAGTTAATGCATTCCTAATGTCTAATTGCATGAGGAAAGATCTTTGTGCATGAGACCCTTTGAACCTACTAGTGTGTGAAGGGCTGGGTTAATCACCTTACCTTGGGAATTTAGGAAGGAGGGAGCACAGCAGGTGAGAATACTGCTCTGTGAACACTACTAAGTATATGTTTGTGCTAGTTTGAAGCTAGCTAGAATGTTTTGGTGAGAAGAACTAGATTGGGCTGTGAAAGAAATAATGGTGATGTCTGCTTCACTCATAGGCTTGCTGAGATGTATAAGAACAAGAACACAAACATAGATAAGAATAAGAGTATAAATACAGATAAGATACTTGCTCTCTGTCTGAGCTGTGGGCTGCATTTTTCTCTCTCTAACCTAACCTGATTAATCCTTCCTAACCCCCCATGCCGAACCTCCATTCTTCCCGGGACACAAAGCAACGTCTCGGGTAAGGTAGAGGGGTGGGAGAAGGTAGAAGGGTGGTTGGGAGCCCCTCCTGGGGACTCAGGTTTCTGGGAGGGTGTGCTAGTTTGAGCCTAGCTGGGATATTTTAGTGAGAAGACCTAGATCATAGGCTGGGAAATGAAAATGTTGTGTTTCTGTATTACCTTTTACCTTATCTATTTCTGTCTATAACTGTGTATACTGTAAATATCTGCTTGTGTATTGTGCTAAGCTGTAAATATAAAAGCCTCATTCAATTCCCAGAGCTGGCTAAGTCTAGTCTGGGTGATTTCCAAAGTGGTGGGGGGGCAGGTAACACCCAAACCATCACAACAAGGGTCTGTCAGATAGTTACAGGCAAAATAAAACCTGTCTTTGCATTTTTATGCCTCAGCAATCCTGGTCTTTGTGTGTGTGTGTGTGTGTGTAAGACCCAAACTATCACAATGTTTAAAAGCAAATAGAGATTTTCTTACATATTCATGTCCAAGAGTGAAGATTATGAAGGTATATCCCTCTTAAGACTGCAGCAGAGATAAATTCAAGCAGTGTGAAACCTGAATACTTCTGGTAACAATGATCCCCAGAAAACAGCAGTAAAAAACATTATGGGAGAAGATATTTTCTCTACATTTCTATGAAAAGCTACCAGGCAGATTAACTTTGATTCCATAAAGCAGTTTGTTAAATAATGTTATAGATTCCCCCTTGTAATTATGAAAGAAACAATAGATATTACTAAATTACCATGACTTTTTTTTTCCCCTCCACAGTGTTTCAGTGATGCAAGGAGTTCTCCTCAGCCACAAAACTATAGTCACAGTAGCACAGTCTCACAGTATTACCAAGATTGGAAGAGACCTCACAGATCATCAAGTCCAATCTGTTACCACAGAGCTCAAGGCTAGACCATGGCACCAAGTGCCACGTCCAATCCTGCCTTGAACAGCTCCAGGGACGGCGACTCCACCACCTCCCTGGGCAGCCCATTCCAGTAGCCAATGACTCTCTCAGTGAAGAACTTTCTCCTCACCTCAAGCCTAAATTTCCCCTGGCGCAGCTTGAGGCTGTGTCCTCTTGTTCTGGTGCTGGCTGCCTGAGAGAAGAGAGAAACCTCCTCCTGGCTACAACCACCCCTCAGGTAGTTGTAGACAGCAATAAGGTCTCCCCTGAGCCTCCTCTTCTCCAGGCTGAACAATCCCAGCTCCCTCAGCCTCATTACAGTGTATCATGTTTAAGATTACTGTCTCTTGGAATCCACTGATCTGTGCAATTGCTGTCACACTGGAGAAGGGAATCTTTGACTTGACATTAGTTTCTTGTCCTTCCATATTGTATGTGACATACTGTCTTTCTCTTTGCATTTTACTTTCAGGATCATGACATTTCAAAGAAACAGAAGAAAATCTTGTTGGGCTGTCAGTCATTGACCAGTCTTGGAAGACTTTTCTTCTGTTCAGGGAATCATAACAGGCACCATTTCAGGCACCTTGGCTTTTCAAGCACTTCAGCATAAGTATTGTGTGAAGTTTTGTTTGACTCCTCACAGTGAGCACTTGAGCTATTAGTTAAGATCTCAGTTAGGTTTTACAATTTCTGGGGTATATTTCTACCTTGTACACACATTTTCTGTGGTGCTGTCGTCTCCTCTCCCTCAATATTTCTGGGAGAGATTAAAAATCCTATGATTCTCACTGGAAAAAGAGACTCTTACAACACCTCCCTCTGAAGAATAAAGCAGCTATCTGATGAGTATTAACTTTTATGGGGATGAATAAGGGATCCACAATGAAACAGCTCTTCTTTTCTAGCTTCTGCAACCTGGGAACAATAGTTTCCTAAGTTAGAAAACACTAGGACAAAAAAAAAAAAGCTGAGATCTTTATAGAGGCTACATTACATTCCTTATTAATTTCCAAATCTCTCAAGGTCCTGTAAAAAATCCCAGCCAAATTCATTAGTGTTCAGGTCTGCTCAGAAACAATCGTGATGGAGAGCAATATGGCCATAATTCAACATGTCTGGGGTGGGGTAGGGAACGCTTTTAATTTCCCTTTACTGCTGGTGATGGATTTTTGCAGCTTCACCTTTCTGTGCTACTGATCCCAGCAGCACCAGGCTCTAAACAACAAACAACTTGACTTGCAGAAACTTTCCACTCCCTCTGGGAAGGACCAGAAACTTAACAGCATATTTTAAGTTGCTGTTCGATTTTCTGAGGGGAGAGAATTGTCTCCAGGCACAAATTAGTGCTACCCGTGGAAGATGCAGTTCTGCTGTTTATATACTAACGTGCAGCAATTATGATAAAACAAAACTCATTCTAAAATTCTGCTGTAACTATGGTAACCTACATTCAATGTATTCCATTAAAAATAGAAAAAAAAAAAAACCCAAAACTCCCCAGCAGGAGATTATTTATTACCTATTATTGATTGATGAAGGTTCCAGAAGGTGCAAAGAGCTTAATATATATATTTTTTGTGGTGAAACACATAATGCTAAACCTTCCTTTTTATTGATGAGTTTTGTCTGTTTAAATAGCATCATTAATTTTTTATATCTATTTTGAATCATTTGCTGCTTTCATTAGAAGGTCTCCATTTTACAGAGGATCTCTGGGAAATTCCTTTATTAAATTTCTTTTATCTGATTTCTAGTCTGGGACATTTCCATTAGTATCTGATTGAAACTTGACAAAGAGTTTACAGCCCTGACTGCAGCTGGTATATACTTGCATGATTTCCATTTCAATAATAATAAACCCCCAAGGATTTGTCTGTTTAAGGAGGGATGAACAAGGTATGTAGACATTTTCTTGCTTTAGTTATGGCTACCAAGTTAAGTTAATGTTGGAATCACAGAATCAACCAGGTTGGAAGAGACCTCCAAGATCATCCAGTCCAACCTAGCACCCAGCCCTAGCCAGTCAACCAGACCATGGCACTAAGTGCCTCAGCCAGGCTTTTCTTGAACACCCCCAGGGACGGTGACTCCACCACCTCCCGGGGCAGCCCATTCCAATGCCAATCACTCTCTCTGTCAAGAACTTCCTCCTAACATCCAGCCTATACTTCCCCTGGCACAACTTGAGGCTGTGTCCCCCTGCCCTGTTGCTGGTTATCTGGCAGAAGAGACCAACCCCCACCTGGCTACAACCTCCCTTCAGGTAGTTGTAGACAGCAATGAGCTCTGCCCTGAGCCTCCTCTTCTCCAGGTGAAACAATCCCATCTCCCTCAGCCTCTCCTCATAGGGTTTGTGTTCCAGGCCCTTCACCAGCCTTGTTGCCCTTCTCTGGACACGTTCCAGCACCTCAACATCTCTTTTGAATTGAGGAGCCCAGAACTGGACACAGGACTCAAGGTGTGGCCTGACCAGTGTTGAGTACAGGGGCAGAATAACCTCCCTTGTCCTACTGGCCACACTGTTCCTGGTACAGGCCAGGATGCCATTGGCCCTCTTGGCCACCTGGGCACTCTACTGGCTCATCTTCAGCCTACTATCTACCAGCACCCCCAGGTCCCTTTCCTCCTGGCTGCTCTCCAGCCACTCTGTCCCCAGCCTATAGCACCGTATGAAATAAAAACTTTTGAAATTGAGATATCAAGAATAATGTCAAATCATAATGAGATGTGTGGCTGGAAATGAGAGAGAAAAAAATGGTAGCACTGGGTAAGTACATTAGTAAAAAGCTTCCTATGTGCAGAGGGGCTGCCCTGCTTCTTGCAGCTCTCTGCAGAGATCCGTGCATAAAGATGCTGTAGGGGTAAGCAGGATGGTAATGCTGCAGGACAGCCCTCTAAGAAGACTAGACTAGGACTTAAACTTGATTTTTTTTCCTATCAAAACAGATTCCTGTGCAGAGCCAGTTCACCTGTGTCCACAGGACTCTTCTTCACAAATTAAGAGAAACTGAGAAGGATTCACATGGAGATTTGAACCAATAAATATGAGCTTTGTCTCCTAGCTCATGCTGAAGTCAATATAAATTTAATCCATGCAATTAACAGAGCCCAGAAAATGGGTCAAACAAGGCTTAAATTTGGCTGCCCGAACACACACAGAGCTGTTTGAGAAGCTTTGGGTGTATCTCCTTGCCGCTGCTGGTCTAGCAAATAATATTTCAAAGCATATATCATACTTATGCTATATATTCCATAACTTTGTGGGCATGAAGCCAAACAAGGGAGATTGTTATCAAACTGGTAATGGCAGACAAAGAGAAGGCTGAGGTACCCACCAGCATTTTTTCCTCACTCTTCGCTGGCAACTTCTCTTCTCACACCTCCTGAGTGGATGGGCTACAAGACAGGTACTTAGGGGGCAAATTCCTTCCCACTATGACAGGAGGTTTTGTGACTGCCTGAGGAACCTGAGAATATGTAAGACTGTGGGACCTGATGAGATGTACCCCAGCCTTGCAGGAACTGATATGGTTGACAAGCCATTTTTCATCATACTTGAAAAGTTGTGGCAGTCAAATGAAATCCTTGGTGATTGTAGAAAAGGGAACATCTAATCCATTTCTCAAGAGCATAAAAATGAGGGCACTTGGAACTACTAACCTGTCAGTCTCAGAATGTTGTGAAGGAGGACTCTGGAAATTACAGACCTGTCAGCTTGACCTCAGTGCCCTGCAAGATTATGGAAGAGATCATCCTGAGTGCAACCCCAGGACACCTTCAGGAAGGCCAGGGGATCAGACCCAGCCAGCATGGATTTAGGAGGGGCAGGTCCTCCTCAACCAAGGCTTTTGACACTGTCTACCGTGGCAAACTCCTGGCAAAGCTGGCAGCCCATGGCTTGGACAGAGGCACTGCTGTTTAGTATCTTGATCAGTTACATAGAAAATGGGATTGAGTGCACTCTCTGCAAATTTGCAGACATCACTAAGATGGATGGTGTGACTGACACGTGAGGGATGGGATACCATTCAGAGAAACCTGGACAAGATTGAGAAGTGAGCCTGTGTGAACATCATAAGGTGCAACATGGCCATTGGAATGGGCTGCCCAGGGAGGTGGTGGAGTCACTGTCCCTGGAGGTGTTCAAGAAAAGACTGGATGAGGCACTTAGTGCCATGGTCTAGTTGACTGGGCAGGACTGGATGATCTTGGAGGTCTCTTCCAACCTGGTTGATTCTATTTTATTCTATTCTATTCTATTCTATTCTATTCTATTCTACAAGCTTCTGCACCTGGATTGTGGCAATCTTTGATATCAATACAGACTAGGGCATGAAGCGACTGAGAGAAGTCATGTGGAAAAAGGCTTGAGAGTATTGACAGATTAAAAGTGGAACATGCCCTGGCAATGTACACTAGCTTCCCAGAAAACCATTCACACCCCAGGCTGCATCAAAAGTTTGGTCAGTAGATTGAGGGCTTTGATTCTGCCCCTAGCACCTTCTCTGGTGAGACTTCACATGGAGCACTACTGTCAGCTCTGGAGTCCTCAGCACAAGAAAGGCATGAATCTGTTTGAGTGAATTCAGAGGAGTGCCACAAAAACGATCAGAGGGTTGTAACACCTTTCCTATGACTTAAGGCTGGGAGAGTTGCACTTGTTGACACCAGATAGGAGAAGGCTCTAGGGAGAACTTGTCATAGCCTTTTGGTACATAAAGGGGGCCTAGAAGAAAGATGGAGACAAGGGTTTGAATAAAGCCTACAGTGGCAGAACAAGAGGTAATGGTTTAAAACTAAAAGAGGATAGATTTAGACTATAAATACAAAGCTAGATACAAAGAAGAAATTACATTGAGAGTGATGAAACACAAGAAGTAGTTGCCTTGAGAGAATAGAATAGAATAGGATAGAATAGAATAGAATAGAATCAACCAGGGTGGAAGAGACCTCCAAGATCATCCAGTCCAACCTAGCACCCAGCCCTGTCCAGTCCACCAGACCATGGCACTAAGTGCCTCAGCCAGGCTTTTCTTGAACACCTCCAGGGACAGTGACTCCACCACCTCCCTGGGCAGCCCATTCCAATGCCAATCACTCTCTCTGTCAAGAACTTCCTCCTAACATCCAGCCTATACTGGATGGTAGTAGACAGTCTTTCTGTCTCTGGAAACTTTCAAGATCAGGCTGGATGAGGCTCTGAGCAATCTGATCTTGTTAAAGATGTCCCTGCTCACTGAAGGGTTGAACTGGAGAAGCTTTAAAGGCCCCTTCCAACACAAAACATTCTATATAAGTTTGTAATTTCCCTGTTGGGAAATAAGAGTATTATCTCCTTATCAGAGAGAATATTCTGGCTTTTCTTGTCTGTATTTAAACCAGATATTTCCTTCACCTGAATGAATGCAGTTTAGTGAGGTGTATCAGAATTAGAGCATTACACAAGCGATAGCATGCTGCTGCGATAGCTGATACATGCTGTGGAAGAGATACCAATGGAGATAAAAAACAACATTGAAAAAGGATCATGGAGAATTATTTTCTTGGTGGCAGGACTTTGTGAAAAGCACATATTGGTATTGCTTCTTCTATAGAACAAAAGCCTAGGTCTTCAGCAAAGTATCCCACAACAAGCCATAGGCGAGGGAAAGCTAGACTCTAAGCTATGCCTACAGGAATGCAATATGGTGATTCTTATTCAGAGCCACTTAGCTTTATCTGTACCATTTTTCTTTCTCAGAAGGAGAGGAAAAAAAAATGGAAAATAATGACTACAGAATGTGGAAAAAAGAGAAAAGATTTTTTTTTTTTAAATACATTTTATTCACAGCCTAAACTGTCTATCTGCTTGTTTGGTTTTGTTGTATGAACTCACTCTGAAGTGATGATACGGATTACCAGGCTGTTATCCTGAATAAAAAGTGCTGTCATTAATTCTCTTTTGCTGCAGCTATGGGCCATTATTTCCAATAGCTGTAGCTGTCACTTCTAGTACTGCGACCCATCAGGAAATCTCTCAGGAAACTGAAAGAGTTTACACAATGGCCTGGCAAGAATATAATTTACAGGGCAGCAGAAGGTGCAACTGACTACTAGTCTTAGATTTATTCCTTATTTCTATTGCAGATCTTAAATAGGTAGCAGGATGTGCTCTTTTCCTGCTGTAGAGCTGTCCTCTTGCCACTCCACAGTGAGCTCAAATACCCTGAGATGGTATATCCTACATCCATTTACTGCTTACAGGTGTTAGAGCTTGTGTCAGGATTGCAGCCTTCTGCAAGGCACTGGCAGAGCAGCAGCCAGGAAGTGTCCATTGCATTGGAAAGACTAGAGGTGAAAATAAAGATGGAAAACATAAGGATAAAGGAGGGATTTGTGTCTGGCTAATAGCAAGCATGAAGGGGAAGGAGAAGAGAGAGACAAGAAGCAGCATCTGGTAAATGTCTGGGAATAGTTATTCCATCAATTGAAATTTTAAATTAATTTTCTTTTTCCTGGTGCACTTGCACTTTAAACAAAATATAGCTGGATGCCAGGAGGGAGTTCTTCAGAGAGAGAGTGATTTGCCATTGGAATGGGCTGCCCAGGGAGGTGGTGGAGTCACTGTCCCTGGAGGTGTTCAAGAAAAGCCTGGCTGAGGCACTTAGTGCCATGTCTAGATGACTGGCTAGGGCTGGGTGCTAGGTTGGACTGGCTGATCTTGGAGGTCTCTTCCAACCTGGTTGATTCTATAATTTCAGCCTCTAGATTTTTATGTCAATCATGTTAATTTCAAATGAGTCATACATATTTCAGAGCTATTAATTTCCTTACATCATTGGGAAATATTTGGATGCCACATAGGAACTTGTGATGCTCATACTTAGACAGCACAAAGTGGTAGGAAGAGTACTTCTTCTTGTATTTGTGCTCCAAATAATGGGTATGACTCTGAAGCTGAAAGCCAAGCTCTTTTTTGTTCAGATCCCTGGAGCTGAACAAATAACTTCTGATTAGTATCTTTCTTGGAAAGTTTTGCCTTACTTTCTGCTTGAAAATAACCTTTAAAACATCTATAAAGTCTGTCTTCCTCCCCCTGCCTATGTATTCACTATTCTGTCATTTTTTGGAATATATGTATAATGGCTGTCATGTAATTATTGAGTCTGCCTTGATGATTTCCAGTATCACCATGGATTCCATTGAAAGAATGGAAGAAAAGAATCTGAAATTGCCAGGCTCTTTATTTTTATAGACCTTCCACTGATTTGGATAATGGCTCCATATAGCTCCTCAAACACAAGTAATAGCTTCCAGTGTATAGAACTATATCTGTGTTTACCTTTACTTCCCCCCAAACATATTGTGTTTCCTTAATAGATCCATTTGGTTCAGAAATCAAAATGTATCGCTATAGGAATTAACTGCTACTTACTAATCTAATTGCAGTCTCATTTGTTTCCCTCTTTCCACATTATCCAGTATATATTATTCTTTCTCTACAGTGCTTCTGTTACAGCTGAAGAACAATCACCAGCCATGCTATGTTATAGAATCATAGAATCAACTAGGTTGGAAGAGACCTCCAAGATCATCCAGTCCAACCTAGCACCCAGCCCTAGCCAGTCAACCAGACCATGGCACTAAGTGCCTCAGCCAGGCTTTTCTTGAACACCTCCAGGGACGGTGACTCCACCACCTCCCTGGGCAGCCCATTCCAATGCCAATCACTCTCTCTGGCAAGAACTTCCTCCTAACATCCAGCCTATACTTCCCCTGGCACAACTTGAGACTGTGTCCCCTTGTTCTCTTGCTGGTTGTCTGGCAGAAGAGACCAACCCCCACCTGGCTACAGCCTCCCTTCAAGTAGTTGTAGACAGCAATGAGGTCAGCCCTGAGCCTCCTCTTCTCCAGGCTGAACAACCCCAGCTCTGTGAAAACTGGAAGGGCCAAAGCTCAAGAATAAGGTACTTAATGCCTTCTTTGCCTCAGTCTTTAGTAGTAAAACTACTTGTCCACTAGATACCCAGCCCCCTGAGCTGGAGATAGGAATGGGGAGCACAACAATGCCCCACAGTCCAAGAGGAGATAGTTAGTGACCTGCTGCACCACTTACATAAGTCTATGAGGCCAGACAGCATACACCCAAGGGGACTGAGAGAGATAGCAGAATTGCTTGCCAAGCCTCCTTCTATCAATTGACAGCAGTCCTAGCTAATAAGGGAAGGTGCAGCTGACTGGAGACCAGCAAACATGACAGGAAGGAATAAAAGGAAGCCCTGGGGAACTATAGACCTGTCAGTCTGACCTCAGTGCTAGGAAGGGTTACTGAGCAGGTCATCTTGAGTGCCATTGTGCAGCATGTGCAGGGTAACCAGATGATCAGGCCCAGTCTGCACGAGTTCATGAAGGTCCTGCTTGATGAACCTGACCTGTGACAAGGTGACCTGCTTAGCAGATGAAGAAAAGTCTGTGAATATTGCTTGTCTAGACTGGGTCTGGGTTAAGTACTGTTTGGATGGCTGGGCTCAAAGAGTGGTGGTGAATGAAGTTAAATCCAGTCAATGGCTGGTCACAAGTGAGATTCCCCAGGGCTCAGTGCTCTTTCATGTCTTTATCAATGATCTGGACAAGGAAATTGAGTGCACCTTCAGTAAGTCTGCAGATAACACTAAACTGGGTGGGAATGCCAATCTGCTTGAGAATCAAGAAGGAGGCTGAGCAGACACCTCATTGCCCTCTACAGCTATATGAAATGAGACTGTAGTGAGGTGGGGGTAGGTTTCTTCTCTCTAGTATCAGGTCATAGGATGAGAGGAAATGGCCTGAAATTGTGCCAGGGGAGGTTTAGATTGGCTGTTAAGAAAGACTGGGTAGGCATTAGAATAAGTTGCCCAGGTGGAGTCAGTAGAGGTGTTCAAGAAACATGTGGACATGGCACTTTGGGATGTGTTTTAATGGCCATGACGGTGTTAGAGTGATGGTTGTACTGGGTGATCTTAGAGGTCTTTTCCATCCAAAACAAATCTGTGATTCTATTTATTTATATATATATACATATATATATAGTATCAGATTGTAGCCAAGCTACAAGAGGACCCTTCTATTCTTTTTTTTAACACTGCATAGTTTTCCATTGATAATATTACCCCTGAAGTACTGTTATTATGTTTTTGTCATGGAAGTCAAAGAGGCATAACTGAGAGCCTCAGGCAACTGTGCATTACCAAGGACTTTCCTATAAGTGAGTGAAACATAATTACTCTTTTCGAGATGTGACACGAAATACATCCTGGATAAAGAAAGGAAGGTAAAGATGTATGTGAGACAAACTGGTTATGCTCTGTGTTTATCATGAGGAAGAAAGGTAAATTGAGGATACAGAGAAGGCAGAGTTACTGAATGCCTTTGTTTCCATCTTTACTAGTAAGAGAGAAAGCCTGGAGGAAGAAGACTCTCCCTCAGGAAAGGGAGCCAGGTTAGAGATCATCTAGACAAGGCAGGCAACCACAAATCCATGGGCCATAATGGGATGTGCCCACAAGTGCTGAAGGACCTGACTTGGGGTTGTTGCTAAGCCACTTTCCATAATCTTTGAAAGGTCATGAAGAACAGGAGAGGTGCCTTAGGATTGGATGAAAACCATTGTCAAGAAGAAGGACCCAAGAAACTACAGACCACCTCCATACCTACAAAGTGATGTAATAGCTCATTCTGGATGCTATTGCTACGCGTGCGAAGGCAAAGATTATCAGGAGTAGTCAGCATGGGTTCACAAAGGAGAAATCATGCTTGACCAATCTGATAGTCTTCTACAATGGTGTGACCAGCTGGGCAGATGAGGAAAGAGCAGTGAATGATGCCTAATTTGACTTTGGCAAGGCTTTGGACACTGTCTCCCATAACATCTTCATAGTAAACTTAGGGTTAGATGAGTGCATGGTGAGGAAGACCGAGAACGGGCTGAACGACAGAGCACAGAGGGTTGTAATCAGTGGCATAGTCTAATTAGAGGCCTGTGACTAGGGGTGTTCCTTTGAAATCAGTACTTGTTCAATGAGACAAGGAATTACTGGAGAGAGTCCAACAGAGGGCCATGGGAATGATTAACAGACTGGAGTATCTGTTTTATGAGGAAAGGCTGAGAGTCCTGCAATTCTTTGGCCTGGAAAAGAAAAGATTGAATAGAGATATTATTGATGCTTATAAATATCTGTCCTAGGTTGAGGCTAGAGGGTTAAAATTTTTTTCTGGGGACTAGAAGGTTGTTATTCAATCCCATAATTCTGCTATCTCTTTATAGACTCACAACAAGGTCAGTTCGTTCTCCTTTCCTCCTCCTCCTGCCCTGGGTGTGTGGCAGGAGCCACTTTATTGGGAACATGTAAGCAGTAGGCCTCTTGGATGGCAGAGGTGTTGGGGAGGGGGAAGGGGATTGGAGCACTGGGGAAGGTAGATTTAGGTTTTTTGGGATGGGGAAAACTAGAAGGGGCTTTGCCATGGTAATTGCTTTGTAATGTCTATCACAGTATCAGAGTATCACCAAGGTTGGAAAAGACCTCACAGATCATCAAGTCCAACCCATTACCACGGAGCTCAAGGCTAGACCATGGCACCAAGTGCCACGTCCAATCCTGCCTTGAACAGCTCCAGGGACAGCAACTCCACCACCTCCCTGGGCAGCCCATTCCAGTGTCCAATGACTCTCTCAGTGAAGAACTTTCTCCTCACCTCAAGCCTAAATTTCCCCTGGCGTAGCGCTGTATTCTCTCTCTCTAAATACAATTCTGTATTTTCTCTCCAATTTGATTTGAGAGTTTAATTTCTCTTAATTGGGATGGGGAAAACTTCAATTATTCTGTCGTGTTTTTTTTAAAGAGAGACAACAGAAATTAAACTCAAGTCCTCAAGTCTTCTTAGCTCCAGGCTAAACAGTCCAAACTATCACCAATATGTGACTTTCTGGCACTGAGGACTCCAGAGCTGGACATAGTACTTCAGGAATAGAATAGAATCAACCAGGTTGGAAAAGACCTCCAAGATCATCCAGTCCAACCTAGCACCCAGCCCTAGCCAGTCAACCAGACCATGGCACTAAGTGCCTCAGCCAGGCTTTTCTTGAACACCTCCAGGGACGGTGACTCCACCACCTCCCTGGGCAGCCCATTCCAATGCCAATCACTCTCTCTGTCACAAACTTCCTCCTAACATCCAGCCTAGACCTCCCCTGGCACAATTTGAGGCTGTGTCCCCTTGTTCTGTTGCTGGTTGCCTGGGAGAAGAGACCAACCCCCACCCAGCTACAGCCTCCCTTCAGGTAGTTGTAGACAGCAATGAGGTCCCCCCTGAGCCTCCTCTTCTCCAGGCTAAACAACCCCAGCTCCCTCAGCCTCTCCTCATAGGGTTTGTGTTCCAGGCCCTTCACCAGCATGGAACACAAGGTCTCACCAATGCTGAGTGGAGGGGAACAATGATCTCCCTGATCCCAAATCTAGTATTGTGTCTTACTGCAGCCCAGCATGTCGTTTACCTTCTCTGATGCAAGGACATATTTCTGGCTCATGCTTAACCTGGTGTCTACCACGACCTCCATGTTCTTTCCTGCCGTGCTGATTCCAGCAGAGTGACTCCCAGCATGTACTGGTGCCTGGGGCTGTTCCTTCCCAGATGCAGAACTTGGCAGATCTCCTTGCTGAACTGCGTAACTGTCAGACTATTTCTCCAGCCAGCTAATGGCCCTCTGGCATATCAGACACACCTTCCAGTTTGTACCTGTGCTGAGGGTACGCTCTCCTCCATCAATATTAATCACATCATTATAAAATAGTTTGGGTCTGAACAGATCTTAAACATCATCTAGTCACAGAAGCACAGAATGTTAGGGCTTGGAAAGGACCTCAAAAGGTCCAACCCCCCTGCCAGAGCAGGATCACCTATATCAGATCACACAGGAACAGGTCCAGGCAGGTCTTGAATATCTCCAGAGAGGGACACTCCATAACCCCCTTGGGACAGCCTGTTCCAGTGTTCTGTCACCCTCACAGTGAAAACGTTCTTCTTCATGTTTACATGGTACTTCCTATGCCTCAACTTCTACCCATGGAGATGAGCTGCACAGCTCAGTGTTTCCTTTCCCGTTTGTGACGAGCATTGGCCAGTGTGGGCTTTAAACTGGCATCTCCATGTGAGGTGAGAAACCTTCTGCTCCAGGCAAAGACATCTCCCCATGACACAAAGTCAAGTCCTTAGGTCAGCATCAGGAGGAACTAATTACCAGAGATTTAGCCTCACTGCTAGCCAGAAGGTTAGTATTTAGTCTTATCCTCACTTCCTAATGAAGATGTTGGATAGGATCAGACCCAGTACTGGCCTATGTCTAGTCACCGGTTTCAAACTAGACTTTGTGTCTCTAGTCACCACCCTCAGGACTTGATAATTCAGTCTAGTTTTCAACCTACCTCACTGTCTGCTTACCTATCTCATGCTTTAGCTTCTCCGTGAGGATGTCTTATGAAAAGACAGTGATGACATTAGACTGATGAAGTCCAGATAGAAAATATCCAATGGTTTCCCCTCATATTATGAGACTGGTCATAGAAGCTAATCAGGTTGATGAGGTATAACTTCCCTTTGATGAATTCATGCTGACTACTCCTGATGATTCATCACTGTGAGCAGGAGGTCCATATTTTTACCTCTGCACATTGACTCCTCTATCACTTGGAGAGGGAAGTTACCAATTCACTCCAGGAACCTCCTAGATTGCTTATGTCCAGCTGTGTTTTCTCTCCAGCATATGCTGGGGTGCTAGAGTCTGTTAGGATCAAGGCCTGTGAGCATAAGGCAATTCCTCAAAAACCCTACGAGGAGAGGCTGATGGAGCTGGAGTTGTTTAGCCTGGAGAAGAGGAGGCTCAGGGAGGACCTCCCCTGAAGGGAGGTTGTAGCCAGGTGGGGGTTGGTCTCTTTTCCCAGGCAACCAGCAACCGAGCAAGGGGACACAGCCTCAAGTTGTGCCAGGGGAAGTATAGGCTGGATGTTAGGAGGAAGTTCTTCACAGAGAGAGTGATTGGCATTGGAATGGGCTGTACAGGGAGATAGTGGAGTCACCGTCCCTGGGGGTGTTCAAGGAAAGCCTGGCTGAGGCACTTAGTGCCATGGTCTAGTTGACTGGCTAGGGCTGGGTGCTAGGTTGGACTGGATGATCTTGGAGGTCTCTTCCAACCTGGTTGATTCTATTCTATTCTATTCTATTCTATTCTATTCTATTCTATTCTATTCTATTCTATTCTATTCTATTCTATTCCTCTCTGTCTGTAGAGGACCTAATAAGGAAAAAACTGCCTGAGTCCTCTGATTAGTCAGAAAATCTGTTCAGTACTCCACATTAATGATATACACGAATTTGGAGAAAGGGCACAGTGACAGGAAGTTGCTGACCAGGAGTGAGACAAAAAACATCCTCTGAAAAACACTGTTCTCTATGAGGCAACTTGGTAATTTCATTTTGCTAGTTTCAATGTCATTATGACACTTGGGCTAGTCATACGACAAATAGATTTCACACTTTGATGAAGAAAACATTACTTTTGTGATTTAACCCCCTCCCCAAGCCCCCTATCATTCATGCAATTTATTCATTCTGGCAACGTGAAGAAAACAGTCTTTAAACTTCAGTCTAATAAGAATGGAATCCAATGTAAAAATAAATTGGAGACAGAACTTAATTATTGCTTTTCTCTGCATGATTTGCTCTCTATCCCCTCCACAAACTTTCTAACACTTACTTAAAATTCTTCTTTTATCCTTCATCTGTTGACATTATTTACATACAGAACTCTGATGTGTTTACCATACAATTAGAATAGATCTTGATTTTAATTAAATATCAATTCAGGATCACAGCCTCAAGCTATTTGCCAGCACTGGTAGTGATCAATAGAAGGAGATGCTGAACAAAGAAGCCAAATAGATTTTTTTTTTAAGTAGTCAAATATCTTTCATTTAAATTTCCTATGTCCCATTTTTTATTAGAGGATGAAGATATTATATTTCTTGCATCCTTTTAGTTATGCTGTGGCACATATTTATGAAGTTAAAATCAGAAGCTAATTGCTACATCATTATGCTTAATTGACATGCTACCTTTTCCTCTGTAACTCACCATGACAGCTTCGTTTAACTGCAACGTGGTGACTGCCTGTCCCAGGAGTAAAACATTCAGTAGCTGTGGGTAAATTCCTAAAAATAAGATTCAGTTATGAAGCTAGCATTCACACCAGACCCCTAGAGACCATGTCTCCACTGCCTTGCCATTGCAAACTCCACATCACACGACCTTCTCTCTGCAGCTTAAATATGTATCATAATCCCTTTGCGCTTGTTTATGTTTATACTGACGGAATTTTTCAGTTTCTGTTGTTCTTTCACCCACTGGCATCTGTCTCTTCATCAAGTTTATAGTCACATCACCTCTTAGTCTTCTTTTACTACACTGAATGAGAAAAGATCTTTTATTGCTCCCTCTTGAAGTAGTGTCTGTTTTCTGCTCAGTATCCTAGTAGTTCTCTGTGCTTAAATTTACCTTCACTGAACATGATGAATAAGGTTCAGTGGGGGTGAGCCAATTTAGACACATGGCTACTTTTCTGTCAACACTTTAGGTTGACACATTTTCATCAGAGTTTCCTTTTAATCTTTGTGTTGAGTTGGAGACACACTGGATACTGTGTGATTGAACATTATACCCCATACCACTTCTCAGGTCTCTTTTTAAGTATATGGTCTCATGGTACTACAGAAATTCTCACTATTAGTCCCAGAATATGTCATAATTCTTTTAATCTTTAGATTTAATCCCTTTCTGAGTCCTTCCTTCCTCCCTCCCTTCCTCCCTTCCAAATTCCTTCCTTCCTTTTGAATTCCTTCCTTCTGAATTCCTTTCTTCTTTCCTTCCAAATTCCTTCTTCCTTGCTTCTTCTCTTCCAAATCCCTTCCTTCTGAATTCCTTCCTTCCAAATTCCATCTTTTCTTCCTTCTGAATTCCTTCTGAATTCCTTCTTCCTTCTTTCCTTCTGAATTCCTTCCTTTCCAATTCCTTCCTAATTCAGTCCATTCTTCCAAATCCCTTCCTTCTGAATTCCTTCCTTCTGAATTCCTTCCTTCCTTTCCAATTCCTTCCAAATTCCTTCCTTCCTTCCTTCTTCCTTCCTTTCTTCTTTCTTCCTTCTTTCTGAATTCCTTCTGAATTCCTTCCTTTCCAATTCCTTCCTCATTCCTTCCCTCCTTTCTTCCAAATCCCTTCCTTCTGAATTCCTTCCTTCCAAATTCCATCCTTTATACTGAATTCCTTCCTTCCTTTCCAATTCCTTCCAGAAGAGGAGGCTCAAGTCTTCCAACTCCCTTCCTTCCAAATTCCTTCCTTCTGATTTTCAATGTTACAATGCCTTCATTTTACAAGAGAAATGAACTGTGGGACAGAATAAAGGGAAATACAGTAGAAGTATTTCTAATAACACTTTATTGGGCTGTCACACTGGGATAATAGACAGGAGACCAGAGTTTCATGGAGACACTGTGAGATCAGACAAAAATGAAGTTCACTAATGGAAAGAGCTTCTTATTTTGTAGTAGGTGCAAATTTTTATTACATTTCTAGACACCAAGACATTTAATAATGCTCTCATCTTTAATAGACCCAAATTCTAACAGAAAATTTCTAATAATTTATGTTTGTTTTAATTCTATGTCTACTGAGTATCAACCTCTGTAGAACGCATGCTATGCTAGTAGTGATACTGATATATAGGTGCTAGGTATGTATATGTATATGTGCCTGAGAGAGCTGGGGTTGTTCAGCCTGGAGAAGAGGAGGCTCAAGGGAGACATTATTGCTCTCTACAACGATCTGAAAGGAGGCTCTAACCAGGTGGGGGTTGGTCTCTTCTTCCAGGCATCCAGTGACAGAACAAGAGGACGCATTTTCAATCTGCACCAGGGCAGGTTTAGGCTGGAAATTAGGAGGAAGTTCTTCAATGAAAGAGTGATTGGCATTTGGAATGGGCTGCCCAGGGAGATGGTGGAGTCACTGTCCCTGGAGGTGTTTAAAAGGAGCCTATATGAGGCACTTAGTGGCACGGTATAGTTAATTAGAAGGCGTTGGGTGGCAGGTTGGACTCGACGATCTCAAAGGTTTTTCCCAACCTGGTTAATTCTGTGATTATGTATATGTATAAATTCTGTGTGTCTATGTGTATGTATATACACAGATATGCTAAAAGACAGTTGCTTAGAAAGTTCCATAATTTTATCATCAAAGATTTAACACAGTGAAAAATGAGATGGATGTGAAAGAGGAACTGAAAAGACAAGCGAATGGAAAGGCAGAAATGGTGTGTCAGTTGGTAACTAACTAGCTAAGCTTTCATTTAGCAAAGCTGTGACTGAGGAGTTCAAGAACTTGTCCTGATATGCCAACAAGTGTTTGATCCTTAAAAAAGGTATATTTGATGTAGCATATGCAGCAATGTTGTTGCTGGGACTCAGTAATATGTGCACAGTTCACTCTGGATGCAAAGAGTATGATTGAAATTCTTTTATGGCTCATTAAAGGGCTTCGACGAACCAGCTCCTTTATCCGTGTCAAACGCTATTCCCCTTCATTTATAAACACCATATTCATATGTGAATATTTGCGTGCCCATGTTTATCCTTCACATTTTCATGAGTATTCAAGCATGAGAACTAATAATTTTCCAGTAGCTTTTTTATAGAAAGCAGATGCTGAAATTGGGAAGCCTGAGAGAATCCAATGAGTCCGTTGGTTTTTAATGTTTACAGGATTTCTGAATCTTTGCTGGGGAGGGGAAATTAATTGATGCGAGATGATATTTTCCAACATTACTATTGTGTATTGATTTTGCTATTCAGAACTCTCCCCACCCCCAACCACTCATTTTAATAATATTTTGGGTCTCACATGGCTATGGAAACATTCTATGGATAATATCTACATCTAATATAACCAGCAAAACATAGAAACATTAATAGAACTGGAACAGACTATTCCTGTGGTCAAATTCCGCTTGCCCATTAGGTGGGCTCAAGCTCTTTCTGCTCCATGGCAGGAGGCAGTAGAGAATTACAAAGAGGCATTGAGCATTTGCTCACAGATTATTATTATTACCCACTCAGGGGCTAGCCACAGTCCAGACAGTGCCCAAATGCTCTCAGGGGACTCTGTCTTCTTGGACATTGAGGCTTGAATCTTCCTGGCTTCTGGGGAAAGGATGCAGACAATCTCTGACCTTGTCTCCTGGCTTCTTCTGGACTATCTGTGTATATGTCCAGGGATTCTAGGCAGGACCTTCAGGTGCAGAAGGCAGATGTGGTGCAGTCTCAGCACGATGTCACGCTGGCCACACAGGCTGATTGCATGCAGACATCCAGGGTCTGCTCCTGGTAACTGGTGGCAGTGGAGTCTACCAGGCAAGCAATAAGGCAGTGTGCAACAGCAGCAGGGCTGGGCACAGCAGAGAGAGCACAGCAAAGAGCAGGGAAGCAAAGCAGTGAAGCAAAAGCAGGTTGTTCACCTGCATATCTCCTTTTGTCAATGTGGGCTGAGATGAATTGCCCTTTGGACACAGAACAGCCAATCAGGATGGCAGTTAGCCAAACCATACCACATTAGGCAAAGGCACAGGCTCACTTCTCCCTAATTTGGGAAAAGCACAGGCCTGGCACTAAGCAGGCACAAGCTAAGTGTGTGTACCTTACACCACAGGACCCTGGGCAGGCCAGACTCTCTGGCTCCAGGTACTTTGTGTCTGTTTCCCGTGCTTGCCCCTCTGGTGGAGCAGAAAAACATGCCTAGGCGAGGCAGGAGATGTATAATAGAATAGAATAAATCAGGTTGGAAGAGACCTCCAAGATCATCCAGTCCAACCTAGCACCCAGCCCTAGCCAGTCAACTAGACCATAGCACTAAGTGCAGAAGTGTGGCCAGCAGGGCAAGGGAGGGGATTCTCCCCCTTTACTCTGCTCTCCTCAGACCCCACCTGGAGTACTGTGTGCAGTTCTGGAGCCCCCAACACAAGAAGGACATGGAACTGCTGGAGCGGGTCCAGAGGAGAGCCACGAAGATGATCAGAGGGCTGCAGCAGCTCTGCTATGAGGACAGGCTGAGAGAGTTGGGGCTCTTCAGCCTGGAGAAGAGAAGGCTTCGAGGAAACCTTAGAGTGACTTTCCAGTATCTGAAGGGAGCCTACAGGAAGGCTGGGGAGGGACTATTTACACGGTCTAGCAATGTCAGGACGAGGGGGAATGGGTTTAAGCTGGAAGAGGGGAGATTTAGACTGGATGTTAGGAGGAAGTTCTTTACAGTGAGGGTGGTAAGACACTGGAAGTGGTTGCCCAGGGAGGTTGTGGATGCTTCCTCCTTGGAGGTGTTTAAGGCCAGGCTGGATAAGGCCTTGAACAACCTGCTCTAGTGGGAGGTGTCCCTGCCTATGGCAGGGGGTTGGAGCTGGATGATCCTTGAGGTCCCTTCCAACCTAAACCATTCTATGATTCTGTGATTCTATGAAAAACCACTTATTGATCTATCTGATATCAATCATGGACATAGGCACTTATCCAACAAAGTATTTAGACTCCTTACTGTTATTTAGGCCTTGAAAGTTCTTCTGAAATCTCTTCCACTGATGTTTATTGCCTCACAACCGGGGTGGACTAAAAGCACGCCCACGGACAATTAAGGAAATTTAGCTAATGGCTGATAATTTATTAGGCCACTGTAATTCAATTCCATCCTCTTATGTGCCTTAGCTCTTAGCAAGCTATTCCAAATTAAATTAATTCAAAGGCTTTACTTAGTATGTTTATGGTGGCATAGACAGGTCTTATCAAATTTCTCAAGGATATGTTATTACATAATGTTTTAAACAGAATTACAGCCTTCCTATCTATCTGCACAGGGCAGAAGTGCTACATAAAGTTGTTTTAAAGAATAAAAAACTCAGTTTCCCCATTTTCAGAGAATCATAGAATCCACCAGGTTGGAAGAGACCTCCAAGATCATCCAGTCCAACCTAGCACCCAGCCCTAGCCAGTCAACCAGACCATGGCACTAAGTGCCTCAGCCAGGCTTTTCTTGAACCCCTCCAGGGACAGTGACTCCACCACCTCCCTGGGCAGCCCATTCCAATGCCAATCACTCTCTCTGGCAAGAACTTCCTCCTAACATCCAGCCTAGACCTCCCTTGGCACAATTTGAGTCTGTGTCTCCTTGTTCTGTTGCTGGCTGTCTGGCAAAAGAGACCGACCCCCACCTGGCTAAAACCTCCCTTCAGGTAGTTGTAGGCAGCAATGAGGCCTGCCCTGAGCCTCCTCTTCTCCAGACTGCACAATCCCATCTCCCTCAGCCTCTCCTCATAGGGTTTGTTTTCCAGGCCCCTCACCAGCTTTGTTGCCCTTCTCTGGACATGTTCCAGCACCTCAACATCTCTCTTGAATTGAGGAGCCCAGAACTGGACACAGTACTTAAGGTGTGGCCTGACCAGTGTTGAGTACAGGAGAAGAATAACCTCCCCTGTTTTAAGAACAAATGTGTTATAAATAGAGAGGGTGACCTTTAAAATGCAATCTTCCCCACACAGGGTGATTCCAGGCTTGTTAACTAAGAAGTCTAAATGTTTTCCAGAGTTTCTTGTGACCAGCTGTGTGTACAGCGTTGGAGCAGCTGGTGGGTAGCAACTGCCAGGTAATGATATACTTTGGGCCCAGCCTAGTAAGCTCTTGCTCCTGTGAGTTAACTCTTGCATGTGACTGTTCCCTGGTTGCTGAAAATTCACACACATAAAATTTGTACATTCTGCTCCTGACCAGCTTTTGCTTTGGGTAAGAGCTGAAACAGAAAACCTGACACCAAGCTGTGTGGCACAGTTGACTTGCTGGAGGGCAGGGATGCCATCCAGAGGGGCCTGGACAGGCTGGAGAGGTGGGCCCAGGCCAACCTCATGACGTTTAACAAGGCCAAGTGTAAGGTCCTGCACCTGGGTCGGCGCAATCCCAGGCACAGATACAGGCTGGGTGGTGAATGGCTGAGAGCAGCCCTGAGGAGAAGGACCTGGGGGTCTGGGTTGACGAAAAGCTCAACATGAGCCTGCAGTGTGCACATGCAGCCCAGACAGCAACCCTGTGCTGGGCTGCATCAAGAGCAGTGTGGCCAGCAGGGCAAGGGAGGGGATTCTCCCCCTTTACTCTGCTCTCCTCAGACCCCACCTGGAGTACTGTGTGCAGTTCTGGAGCCCCCAACACAAGAAGGACATGGAACTGCTGGAGCGAGTCCAGAGGAGAGCCACGAAGATGCTCAGAGGGCTGCAGCAGCTCTGCTATGAGGACAGGCTGAGAGAGTTGGGGCTCTGCAGCCTGGAGAAGAGAAGGCTTCGAGGAGACCTTAGAGTGGCTTTCCAGTATCTGAAGGGAGCCTACAGGAAGGCTGGGGAGGGACTATTGACAAGGTCTGGTAATGTCAGGACGAGGGGGAATGGGTTTAAACTGGCAGAGGGGAGATTTAGACTGGATGTTAGGAGGAAGTTCTTTACAGTGAGGGTGGTGAGACACTGGCACAGGTTGCCCAGGGAGGTTGTGGATGCTTCCTCCCTGGAGGCGTTTAAGACCAGGCTGGATGAGGCCTTGAGCAGCCTGCTGTAGTGGGAGGTGTCCCTGCCTATGTCAGGGGGTTGGAGCTGGATGATCCTTGAGGTCCCTTCCAACCTAAACCTTTCTATGATTCTATGATTCTAAGTGGCTTCCTCTTGAAAAAGATGAACTTGCTGGAACATTTGAAATGCCAGATCCAGCAAGAAAAAAACAAGAGATCCCTGTGGGTGAGTGTGACTCAAGTCCTAAATTACTCACAGTGAAAAAGGTTGGCACTGTCATTTACCAAAAAAATAAGCTGGTGTGGTGGCACAATTATAATACTTCACTTCCCAGTCCCACCCACCACCTCACAGTCAGAGACCAGTCGCCTCTCAGCTTCTGCTGGGGCTGATGCTTATAAAATAGGAAGAAAAAAATGCTAAGGAAACTAGACGCTGACTTTGCATTAGACTTGTTTCTCAAGAAAGGTAGGAAAAGATTAAGGCAAGGAAGTGCTCTAAATGGTTTGTGTAACGGTGTACTTTCCAGAGCCACCTGGAGGGTGGGATTCTGATGCGCCCAGAGTTGTTGAGCAGGTGGTGGTAAATGCGGGGTGGGAAAAGCCAAGCGACAACCCAATATGAGTTAGCACCAAGGCTATTCAGCTTTACTGGGAGAGCATCAGGGTTCAAGTTACAGAGGACTAATTTTCTCGTCAGGGTGACAGAAAAGTAAACACATCCAACATGTAGTGTGGCACATCCAAAGATTGGAATTTGCATACTCCCCCCCACCTCTGGTGTCTTTCATAACTTCTAATTACGGTGAGTAAAAGTGACACATCCAGTGTGCAACACGGTGCTGTTCATCTGCGTATTCCTCCCACCTGCAATGTCTTTCAGGGCTAACTTCCCTCCTAATCTGGACACAGTCCCAGGGAGCTGCTTATCAGAAAGCTCAAGGACACATTCCTTTGACCTTCTTCACTCACAGTGCTGTGGCTTACTGCATTTCAATACTCAAACCTCACATCCAAGGCTTGATTAGACAAGGTTCTAGGGGTTCATGTCCCTTTTCCTTCAGCCAGTTCCCAACAGGTAAAACTGATTTCTGTTTTCAGGATAAAGAAAAGCCAAAAATGTCTGCTAGCTCTCACAGTTGTAAACAGTTTCAAAGCATAGGAAAAAATCAGTAGTAAGGAGAGTCAAAGCATCCATATGTATCAGAAACAGAGTAGCACAGGAAATTTTCTGCAGTTCACCCTTCTTCGCTGTTTGTGTGAAAGACATTTTGCTACCAAAGCTGTTTCTTTCTGTTTGTCAAAGTTAGGAAATACAAGCTGTGACATGGAAAAGAAACCACTCTGAACTGAGGCCTGAGTAAGTGGAAGTTCTTGACAGAGAGAGTGATTTGCCATTGGAATGGGCTGCCCAGGGAGGTGGTGGAGTCACCGTCCCTGGAGGTGTTCAAGAAAAGCCTGTCTGAGGCACTTAGTGCCGTGGTTAGATGACTGGATAGGGCTGGGTGCTAGGTTGGACTGGATGATCTTGGAGGTCTCTTCCAACCTGGTTGATTCTATGATATGATTCTATGATATGATTCTATACAGCTTTCTTTTTGACAGTCACGACATTAAGTAATCACGGCTTGGTGAAGAAGGCCATCTGTGTACCTGTGACAGAGACTGTGTTCCAATAACTGTAAGCCAGAACAAACAATTCTCTTTAAAAGAAGTGGTAGCTGAAAACACTACAGCTACATCAAAGTGATACTGAAGGCTGTATCTCTCTTGTCCACGTGGCTGCGATTTTAGACTTGGTTTTTTTTGCGTGTGTCCTGTGCCTGATTTTGTATGAGAGAAAGCACAATGTAAATGGATTAAAAAAGAAGGGATGACAGGGTGAATCAGTTACACAATATTTGCAAATGGAATTTTTTTTTTCAGTAATTTGTTTTCAATACAGTTTTCCAAATAGTTTTCCATTATTTGTCCAGTTCAAGTTGAGAGCCAAGTGATATATTGGTCTCTTGAAAACACTCGAGCTACTATGAAAACTCTCAAGTACTATAAAAGCATATCCACTGTACAGTTGGAGACAATAAAGAGGTGATCAACTTAGTGTTGAAACTGTTTCAGAATGGAAAACTAGATTTTCAAGAAAACCTGGCACCTCAGAGGTGATTGAAAAGGAGATGGACTCTTGAAAAAAAACCCAGTAAGTAATCTATTACTAAGTATTACATACTTAGGTCTGTGGCTGAAGTGCCTCAGGAAGCTGCAGTTACCTGGGGTAGGACTTAGCCCTTATATCTACATGTAAACATTGATGTGTTGAAGAGCTTTCATGCAAGTGTGTAAACACAAGTATCTCATGCTGCTTCATCTTCTCCATTTGCCAATCTAGATGCACAGAGAGCCTCTCCAATGTAGATATGTATTTATGGATGTGTTGCTTACCCTGGCAAAAGCTTCAATATAGATAAGGGAGATTCAGTCAATAAGGTCAGCGAAGCCTGGAAATTTGGCTTAGAGAATGCCACCAAGCCTATCAACTAAGATTTCAGTTCAGTTTCCTGAACACAGGTGTCTTCTGCCACTTTCAGATATCATAAAATATCCAGAAAATTCACATAAGCTATAGCATCTTAGAGGAAAGGGGAAGGGAGCTGGAGGTCTGACCTCGTGAAGGATTCCTCTGGCACAGCACTTTGCACAAGGATGGTGTTTCTGCAGCACTCAAAAATACATTGCTTATTTCACTTTGGAGTAATAATTTTTCTGCTCATAGCTAGATTCTAATTAATTGAGTTCCTGCAATGTTAAGATAATAGCAATGTAAACAAGAACTGAACCCTGGTCGTAGTATGTGGGCTGTGCTTTTCACTATGCTCCTCACTACCGTTATTCCTCTGTATTAGCTATTATCCAGTCCTGAAATAACAATCAGGCCATCTAGCTTAGAATTTACTGGAAAATAAGGGCAGAAGAAAACCAAAGGTTTTGTCTTAATTAGGAATAGAGATGGGCTTCCAGACAAGCTGTGAAAGAAAAAAAAATCTCCAAACTTTCAGCCTTTGTCAAGAGGATTCCTGAGGAAACTCTGGGAAAAACATCAAAATTGTCTCTGCCAAATGGAGACCCTGAGGCAAGGTATTTGGTCTTCCCATGGCATGCCTTCTGCCAGAATTAATCTTCTCAGGAGGATTAGATGGTGCAGGGAGATATAAATCTTATATAACTGTACCACTTTGTGGAAATTTGGTCTTTGCTGTCAAGTCAGACCACTCTGGAAATTTCCTGCTCATTTTTATTACCTACTAAACTGGTTTACTGTAAGGCTGGAAGCGATAAGTTTTTGATGTCAGAACTCACAGGATAATACCTTCTTGAATGGCTCACAGCTGTGTGAATGATGATATTGTCTGCTACTAAAGAAAAATCAGAGATATGGTCAGTGTTTGTTATCATGTCATTTTATACATCATTTCATCACTTGCACTATCTTCAGCACCTAGAATTGTCTGCTCAGAGCTTATACTCCCTTACTCTAACTTGCTGAGTTATTGCTTGTGAAAATTGCATTTCCTCTTGAAAATGTGTAGTGATGTAGTTAATCAAAGTAAACAGTGATGGGATGGTGAACTTCACATAAGCTAAAGGTCTGATTCTGCCACTTATACTTCCATGGAATGGCTCTTACTGAAGTAAGTACAGAGGATAATTGAACTATTCAGATGAAAAAATGTTGTCTGCTGTGTACAGGCATTGGAGAGTTTGATTCTGTATGCTAGATGCCGGGAGAGAGCTTGAAAAGAATTATGAATTACAGTAAACAGAATTGATAAGCAGGGCTATTTTTAATATAAACCACCAACAGTTGAAATGTTAACACTGAAGTTCCCTTAGACTTCTTATGTCTGTCATGTAATGGCTGTCAAGGTGCAGCTGTATCTGCCTAGTGATGCTGAACAGTCAGTCCAGCTTATCTCTTTAATAGCAATGAGGTAATTTTTAATAGCGACTAATAGCTGCTGCTGGATTTTACCTGTCCTGTAGAGCAGGTGGAGAGATGATTTTATGAGAGACACTGGCACTTCTGAGAGTCTGTTTCTGTGATAACTTCTAGTCAGTACTGACAAATGACTTTGCTGCCTGCATATATTTGCTAGGCAAACCAGATTTGCAGCACATATAAGTATACATTTCAATATTTGAAATCTAGCAGATGAGGTCCCTGGGTTGTTAAAAGAAAATTTGGATTCCAGCATATGTTATAGCTTCCAGAAACCAGCTCTTAAATTAACCAGTCACTGAGTTCTTCAAAACTTTTCCAAGTGCTGATTAACAAGGCAATGCAAACCCTTTACAACTTGTTGCCCTTTCCCTTTATTAAATGCCTGACATTTAGCAAAATTAGTTGATGGAATATGATGAGTCTTACTATGTGTGCTGTGTGATGGAACGTGATGCAACACCAAAGACAAAAATCTGAGCTGAAATATTGCCATTATTTGGGACACCTACTGTTTAATGGGACTTTTTTTTCCTGTTTTTTTTTTCTTTTTCCTGAAGAAAATTCCTCACAGGAGCAAAGTGTTCTAAGAGGATGTGGTATTGCAGGAGGGTGGCACAAGCCCACATTAATCTTTTTCCAATTAGAATTTGGGAATGGTTCTGGTGCCTGGAGAGCTTCAAGATTTCTTCAAATGTTACCTCTCCACTAGCAGATTTAAGGTATTTACTCAGAAAAAAATACTTTTTTTTTTTTCTCCAAAGGATTGAAAAAGAAGATGGAAACGAGAAACAGTTCAAATGTTTCAACCGTAACATAACGAGCCAAGGCAACAAAACAGAGCCGAAAGAATTACTGGCATGCTGGGTAGATGATCAGCAATAACAGGTGATAGAAATAACAATGCAATAATTATAAGAATCATAGAATCAGTGAAGGTTAGAAGGGACCACAAGGATCATCTACATCCAACCACCCTACCCTAGATCAGGCTGGCCACAGCCTCATCCAGCCTGCCCTTAAACACCTCCATGGATAGGGCCTCAACCACCTCCCTGGGCAACCTATTCCAGGCTCTCACCACTCTCATGCTGAAGAATTCCTCCTCATGTCCAGTCTAAACCTATCCACCTCCAGATTTGTTCCATTCCCCCTAGTCCTGTCGCTACCTGATATCCTAAAAAGTCCCTCCCCAGCTTTTTTGTAGGCCCCTTGCAGATACTGGAAGGCCAGAAGAAGGTCACCTGGAAGCCTCTTCTCCAGACTGAGCAGTCCCAACTCTTTCAATCTGTTCTCATGGGAGAGGTGTTTCAGCCCTCTGATCATCCTTGTGGCCTTTCTCTGGACACGCTCCAGCATGTCCACATCCCTCTTGCAATAGAGGTTCCAGAACTGGATACAATTATCCCAAGAAAAATGAAGCTGTATGTTTTAGAGGAATAAAAACTAAGGTAAGGAGAGAAGTAATATAATAATATTGTGTATTGATGCTGTATAAAGACAAAAAAGTGGAATGAATGGAGAAACATAAACTGCTAAGGGTACGCAATGTGAAGTGGAAGGATCTCAAGGCAGGATCTACTCAGGTAATGCTAGAAATGAAATATAGATGACTGTGCTGACATTGGACAAGCAGGCAAAATAAAAACTGTATCATGGTATGCATTTAAGATTCAATCATGAGCATATTTGGGGAGAATAAGCTATAGAAAACAAATCTGGATCTGGAGCAGTCTCAAATCACATCAGATGAACAGAAAACATAATTGAGCTGTTTCTGTTCTATTTAAATGTTGGTTCTATTCCACAGAACTGACACTGACAAATTGAGGAAAACAGTTTCTTGAAGTCAGCTAGGCTGAAACACTCTTGACCATTAAAACAGCTTGATTTGGAACTGCAATGGCTCCTCATCTATTTTTTAATGCTGATTTTGGACGTGATTTCCAGACATAAGTAGAAAATCAGATATCGCAGATCGGTTGTTGTTGGTCAGCTAAGAGTGAAAGAAGACTGGAGAAAAAAAATATCAGCAAAGAAAGCTTCAACTTAGAAACCCTGAAATGTAAGATTTGCCAAAATTCAAGTGGATTTTGTACTTCTGAAGGGAAGTAATAAAACATTGGCTAATTGTTTAAAAGAAAAATGCGGAACATGAGCCAGCAGTGTGCCCAGGTGGCCAAGAGAGCCAATGGCATCCTGGCCTGGATCAGGAACAGTGTGGCCAGTAGGACAAGGGAGGTTATTCTTCCCCCGCACTCAGCACTGGTCAGGCCACACCTTGAGTGCTGTGTTCAGTTCTGGGCTCCTCAATTCAAGAGAGATGTTGAGATACTGGAATGTGTCCAGAGAAGGGTGACAAAGCTGGTGAGGGGCCTGGAACACAAACCCTATGAGGAGAGGCTGAGGGAGCTGGGGTTGTTTAGCCTGGAGAAGAGGAGGCTCAAGGCAGACCTCATTGCTGTCTACAACTACCTGAAGGGTGGTTGTAGCCAGGTGGGGATTGGTCTCTTCTCCCAGGCAACCAGCAACAGAACAAGGGGACGCAGTCTGAAGTTGTGCCAAGGGAGGTCTAGGCTGGATGTTAGGAGGAAGTTCTTGCCAGAGAGAGTGATTGGCATTGGAATGGGCTGCCCAGGGAGGTGGTGGAGTCACCGTCCCTGGAGGTGTTCAAGAAAAGCCTGGCTGAGGCACTTAGTGCCATGGTCTGGTTGATTGGCTAGGGCTGGGTGCTTGGTTGGACTAGATGATGTTGGAGGTCTCTTCCAACCTGCTTGATTCTATGATACCATGAGAGAGGAAAGAAGTACAGTATTTCTATTGAGTGAACAGCACATAGGTAGCATTAGAACCACCTGTGACCTAATTTGCCTGAGTATCAACACAAATGGTAAAACTTTAGGGCCAACCCAGGATGGCCTCTAAGAATGAAGGGTAGAAATGGCAACATTTATTTCAAATAAATTAATGCACTTGTTTGCATTATCTTAGTAGCAGATTAACTGTAAAAACTAGCACATAAAATTAGATAATAAGGATCCAGATAATGAGTCTATTTTTTGAGGAATGGTACTGTTCCTCACAGTAAGTCAAAAAGCCAAAACAAGTTGTGAAGAACAAAACTGAGAATGCCAAGCAAATCTAACCCACTTTTTGCTAAGGTAGTGAGCTTTCTTACTGGAGGAAAAAAAGCCAAGTAATCTTTTTGATCTAAGAGAAATGGATATGCTACATGGGAAACTATTAATTCATTTGGAGAAGGCAGCTGTAATTATGCAATAATTAACAAATTGCCCCAAAGTTTAACAACATGGAATTATGCTAGAAAGTGAAATGCCTCATTTGAAAGGGAATTCTTGACAGAGATCCTCGAATGGGATTTGAGAACTGATGTAAATGTTAGGTTTGGGTTTTGTTTTTAAAATCACGAGGAGAAATGTGAAGCTACCAAACTGGGAGCCACTGTAGTTCAGAAGGCTGATTTACCAACACGGGAAGAACTGGATGTCTTTGAGGGCAGAATCATAAAGTAGGATTGCACTAAGTGCCCCATTCGGTCTTTTCTTGAACACCCCCAGGGATGGTGACTCCACCACCTCCCTGGGCAGCCCATTCTAATGCCAATCATCCTCTCTGCCAACAACTTCCTCCTAACATCCAGCCTACACTTCCCCTGGTACAACTTGAGACTGTGTCCCCTTGTTCTGTTGCTGGTAATTGTGATGTAATTTTATATCATTCAAGGGCATGCACATAGTTAGCGTCAGGTATAAATTCACCACCTGGAAATGGTAAATTGCTTGATTTATGACTATAAGGATGCCTCAAAGCCATGAATGAGATGTAATTGTGAAAAGGACAAATATGGTAGTAGAATGCTAAAGATCCTGATGAAAGCACCGAAACATTAATTATGCAATATAATAGGAAAAAAAAAAAACATCCTTCCAAATTGTGGAGAAAGATTATTCTGATCATCTTGTATATGTGAACATCTGTGAAGAAGGCTACCAAAATAATGAAGTTAACTTTGTGAATTAACTTTTTTGCTTCTGTGAATTAACTCCTTTGCAAAAGGAGAAGCTGGATGACTTGCCAAACAGACCAGCTAAGGCCATATTTGCCATTGGAATGGGCTGCCCTGGGAGGTGGTAGAGTCACCGTCCCTGGAGGTGTTCATGAAAAGCTTGGATGAGGCACTTAGTGCCATGGTCTGGTTGACTGGACAGGGCTGGATGCTAGGTTGGACTGGATGATCTTGGAGGTCTCTTCCAACCTGGTTGATTCTATTCTAACCGCTGTGCCGTCATTTTGAAATTATAAAGTGAGTGGGAAAACAAAAATGTGTTCAGCTGACATTACCTGTCTGAAAGACCAGAGTCTTTCATCTGATCTGAGGGTATTACCCATCTAGTAGCAGCATCTGAGATTTTTTTTTTTATCTTTCTTTATTGGCAGAGAGATTTCCTGGCATAGAGATCCACACTCAGCTGATTTGTTGACTAAGATGTATGTACACCAATTGATAGAGATTATGCTTTAATTATGAAGCAAGGGGGTGATGTAATTGAAATCTCAGTGGTTACAGTATCTGCAAGCAAGAAACTGCCTTCAAGTATCATATTTCTGAGAAAAGTCTTCTGGAACAGTCTATATCAGTTGAATTAGACAGCTGTGAGCTGTCTCAGATGTGAGGGCTCCGTTGGCATCAATTATAACTACAGCAAGACTTGGAGATTTCTTAAGTTCAGAGACAGGACAGATTTTATGGGATCTGTGATATCTCTTACACTAGAAGTCCTGCTAATATTGATGGATAACAGTGTAGCAATAATTTTATTCAAAGTAAACATTAGTGCATAAGTAAAGTGCTTGTGCTCAGTCCTGGGAATAACATTAGTCCTTTGAAATTCCTTCCAGAAGCTCCTTCTTCTGCAAAACCATGAAAACATTAGCATGCTGGAGATGTCTTCTCTCTGGCCTCAACAAATGTCTTTCAATTGAAAAGACTCTTAATCTCTTCTGACTTCCTGTTAAATCTGGTCTGCAGGATCATAGTATCATAGTATCATAGCATCATAGTATCATCAGGGTTGGAAGAGACATCACAGATCATCAGGTCCAACCCTTAACCACAGAGCTCAAGGCTAGACCATGGCACCAAGTGCCACGTCCAATCCTGCCTTCAACAGCTCCAGGGACAGCGACTCCACCACCTCCCTGGGCAGCCCATTCCAGTAGCCAATGACTCTCTCAGTGAAGAACTTTCTCCTCACCTCAAGCCTAAACTTCCCCCAGCGCAGCCTGAGGCTGGGTCCTCTCGTTCTGGCGCTGACTGCCTGAGAGAAGAGAGCAACCTCCCCCTGGCCACAACCACCCCTCAGGTAGTTGTAGACAGCAATAAGGTCACCCCTGAGCCTCCTCTTCTCCAGGCTAAACAACCCCAGCTCCCTCAGCCTTTCCTCGTAGGGCTGTGCTCGAGGCCTCTCACCAGCCTCGTTGCCCTTCTCTGGACACGCTCAAGCATCTCAATGTCCCTTCTAAACTGGGGGGCCCAGAACTGAACACAGTACTCAAGGTGTGGTCTAACCAGTGCAGAGTACAGGGGCAGAATGACCTCCCTGCTCCTGCTGGCCACACCATTCCTGATGCAGGCCAGGATGCCATTGGCTCTCTTGGCCACCTGGGCACACTGCTGGCTCATGTTCAGGCGGGTATCAATCAGCACCCCCAGATCCCTCTCTGTCTGGCTGCTCTCCAGCCACTCCGACCCCAGCCTGTATCTCTGCATGGGGTTGTTGTGGCCAAAGTGCAGCACCCTGCACTTGGAGCCATTGAATGCCATCCCATTGGACTCTGCCCATCTGTCCAGGCGGTCAAGGTCCCGCTGCAGAGCCCTTCTGCCCTCCAGCCCAGCAACATCTGCCCCCAGCTTGGTGTCATCTGCAAAGTTGCTGATGACTGACTCAATGCCCACGTCCAGATCATCTATGAAGATGTTAAAGAGGATGGGGCCCAGCACTGATCCCTGAGGGACACCACTAGTGACAGCTGCCAGCTGGATGTGGCACCATTCACCACCACTCTCTGGGCTCGGCCCTCCAGCCAGTTCCTTACCCAGCACAGAGTGTTGCCATCCAAGCCGTGGGCTGACAGCTTAGCCAGCAGTTTGCTGTGGGGGACAGTGTCAAAGGCCTTGCTGAAGTCCAGATAGACCACATCCACAGGCCTCCCCACATCCACCAAGCGGGTCAGATGCCAATCTCTGTTCAAATGAAAGCACAACGACGCCTTTCTGAATATCACCTAGGATTAGTAAGATGAACTAAGGGATAGCCACTAAGGTAGAGCTTGTTGCAGCACTTGGCCAGGTCCTCCAAGTATTAGAATATACATTGCAGATGAATACTTCTTAGTTTTCCAAACCTTGAAGACGTCTCTGTACAGAATGCCTTTGTAAGGTGCCATTCCCCTGGACATGCAGAGAAACTTGTTACATTCAGCCAAGCTTCTTTGCCTCTAGACAGGAGGGAGGTCAGCTCTTGTCACCTTTTGCACCCAGATTGATTGCATCACTTGAGAAGAGCAGAGAACCAGCGATAAATTGTAAAGCCAGTATGATTTCATGGCTGAATTGTTCGCTTGATTTGCTTTTATTGAAGATCAAGAATTTTAAAAGCAAGAGAGTAAAGAGGTCTGGAATATTAGACAATTCACTGATGACATTTTCCCAGTTAAATGATGTACAAGAGTTGTGCTTGATGTAATCTGCTTTTACTTGCTGGCAATGTTTTCTTCTATCTTAGTTCTGTTCTGTTAGGCTTTCTCTGGAGATAGTAGAAAAAATGCAGTCACTTCTAGGGGTGTAATTGGACTGGAAGGTTTGAGAAGAAACATGCTCCAATTTGCAGTTTTGAGTCAGACTTATTATTCTGCTGCATTTTCATTTAATTTGCTTGACATTCTACTCTGTATTCAGAAGAATATCTATTTGCTTGAGATGAATTTCAATTACCTTCTCATCAGTTGTTTCTTAAATATTATATTTCCTCTTCTTCAGGAGATTTCTCATACATTATAGAATTCCTATCAGCATTCCTCAGAGCATCCAGCTTTTTTTTTTTCACTGTCCTCTTTCTCAAAGTCAAAACACTTTTAGTACACAGCATCCTTTCAAATTCAATGATAAGCTGATAAGTAGATCCAGCATGCTCTGTATCTTAAACATGATTTCTTATTTTTATCTAATTTCTTGGGACCAGGCATGGAATGGCCTTGGACTGTCAAATTTATCCATGGAATTGCTGGAAACAAAGTAAGAAGTTGTAACTTTTAAGACTTTGTATTCCAGTTATCCTAATCAATATCAGAGTAATTAATATGTCTCATGGTCAATGCTTCTGTTTTGTTCAGGAGGTGTCTCTTATCTCTAAAAGGTTGCCATGATCTACTTGGGATGGCATTCAATAGCTCCAAGTGCAGGGTGCTGCACTTTGGCCACAACAACCCCATGCAGAGCTACAGGCTGGGGTCGGAGTGGCTGGAGAGCAGCCAGACAGAGGGGGATCTGGGGGTGCTGATTGATACCCGCCTGAACATGAGCCAGCAGTGTGCCCAGGTGGCCAAGAGAGCCAGTGGCATCCTGGCCTGCATCAGGAATGGTGTGGCCAGCAGGAGCAGGGAGGTCATTCTGCCCCTGTACTCTGCACTGGTTAGACCACACCTCGAGTACTGTGTTCAGTTCTGGGCCCCCCAGTTTAGAAGGGACATTGA
>WAAF01012803.1:793951-807118 GCA_013400475.1 Tricholaema leucomelas
GGGTTGGACTTGATGATCTGTGAGGTCTGTTCCAACCTTGGTGATACTGTGAACATCATACTTTTTCTAACCTCACTAAGGTTCCTTGCCAAAAGTCATTTGACTCTCTTTTTGGCTATAAATTGCTCTTAAAGAGCCCCAATTCTCAGACAAAATAGTGCAGTTTTTCCTTTCGTGGTACATATAATGGCTATGCAACTTCATTTTTCTATGAACTGCATGGTATTCTCACTGCAAGAATATTTTAACTTTTTATCAGGTACTTTTATTATCCTGAATCTAATATCCTTCTTCCAGCCTCAGGGAGACTTTTACTATTTGCATGTGTTTTTAACTACTCGCTCTGTACTTACTTCCCAACCGGCAAGCATTTGTCCTGTTCCATGCTGTGAGTTCTGCCAGGAGATAAAGCACAGCATTTCAGACACTGTAAAAGCTGAATAATCCTGGCTTGATTTGAATGTCTTTTCCAAGTTGTATACCTAGGCAAAAGCCCTGCATGGAGCCCATCTGACTTAACATGACAATCTAAAAGTTACACTTAAAGCTCCCTTTTTAGTCAATGCAGGGAGATACTTACTTCCAGAGAGCTACTGAACTCATCCTCATAGTAGTACCTGGGAAGGTCAGATGATTCATCCTTTGGAAATGCCTGACATTGACAACACTGAGCTCTGTGAGCTGCATTTCACCCATGGACTCTCTGCAGCCTCACAGAATCTGCTGGATGACATGCTGTCAAAGTAATGATTTTACTCCTTTCATCTCCTTGCCCATTTAAACACCTCTCTGAGTCCTGGCTAACACAGTGAATAACAAATGACAATTAGAGTTCAGCCACCAAATCATTACAATGCTTTAACAGAGTTGCAAACATTACAGTGTTCTTTGGTCACATCCTGTCAAGTGAAAGCCATACCAGTATTTCTAGGAAATATTTCTAACCTTCCTCGGATGTGGTAGTTTTTTTCTTTATATTACTAGCAGAACATGCAGAATAAACACCAGATCATGTCCAGTTGTTGGAGTTTAACCCTAGCTGGCAATTAAGTCCCACACAGCTGCTTGCTCTCTTCTCCTTCACTGGGATGAGGAAGAAACGGAAGAGTAAAAGTGAGAAAATACATAGTTTGAAATAAAGGCAGCTTAATATGTACAGCAAAAGCTATACACACAAACAAAGAAAACCAATTAATTAATTCTCCACTTCCCATTGTCAGGTAGGTATTCAGCCATTCTCCAGAAAACAAGGCTCCAACACGTGTAATGGTTACTTCAGAAGACAGACACTGTCTCTTTGAACATGCTCTCCTTACTTCTTCACAGATTTATATGCTGAGCATGGCATAATATTGTATGGACTAGCCTCTGGGTGAGCTAAGATCAACTGCCCAAGCTGTATCCACCTCACAGCTGCTTGCACACTCTCAGCCTACCTGCTGGTAGAGTGGTGTGGGAAACAGGTCTTAAATCTATGTAAGCACTGCTCAACAACAGCTAAAGTATCTATGTATCAACAACATGCTTTCTAGCACAAGTTCAAAACACAGCTTCATATTAACCACTATGAAGAAAACTCTATCTCAGTAATTATCTACAACTACCTGAAGGGAAGTTGTAGCCAGGTGGGGTTTGGTCTCTTCTCCCAGGCAATCAGCAACAGGACAAGGGGCACAGTCTCAAGTTGTGCCGGGGGAAGTATAGGCTGGATGTTAGGAGGAAGTTCTTGCCAGAGAGAGTGATTGGCATTGGAATGGGCTGCCCAGGGAGGTGGTGGAGTCACTGTCCCTGGGGGTGTTCAGGAAAAGACTGGATGAGGCACTTAGTGCCATGGTCTGGTTGACTGGCTAGGGCTGGGTGCTAGGTTGGAGTGGATGATCTTGGAGGTCTCTTCTAACCTGGCTGATTCTATTCTATCTAAGTTATTTAATTTTTTGGAGTACTCTCTTCTGCTGTTCTGGACTGATTCTGATTTATCTCACTCATCTGATAGAAGCGGCTACCTATAAAGTGCTCTGCTGATCCTTCTGCTACCAACTGTTCTTATATTCAGTAGTTTCCTCAACTATTAAACCAATTGCACCCCATCAGTGCTATCCTTTCTAGAGTCTGCTGAGATTTGAAGCTTCAATTTTCAGACTCTTATTCTGCTCTCCTTACCCTTGCTTCTTTTCTAGGCATTTCTTTAGTTGGTGTCTTTTATGCTACCTTTATGTTTTTTGGTATTGTGCCTCAGAAGTAATCTTTTTGCTGCACATCCACAGCTTATGCATCTTTCCTGATGTCTTTACTTGCTTTGCATTTGGTATCAACTGCATGTCATCTATTATTTGTTCATATTCATAGATCTCCATAAGAAAATCAACAAGTTGCTCTAATTTGGATGTCTGAAACTCTAGTACCACAGCTAACTGACAGCACTCACACATAAAAAGTGGTTTTGAATGTACTCAGCTTGATGATCAGTAACATTTCACAGTCAGTGTGCACCATTCAAGGTCTAGTTATGTCAGGACGAGGGGGAATGGGTTTAAACTGGAAGAGGGGAGATTTAGACTGGATGTTAGGAGGAAGTTCTTTACAGTGAGGGTGGTAAGACACTGGCACAGGTTGCCCAGAGAGGTCGTGGATGCTTGAGGTCCCTTCCAACCTAAGCCATTCTATGATTCTATGATTCTATGATTATATATATTCTGAAGTTCACAGATTCTTCCAAACTAAATCACAAATAAGCTTGGCTTAGCCTCTGAAAGGATAAAATAAAGGCAACCAAATGATGAGGAGTGAGATACTTTCCAAGCAGGTTTCAACCCTTTTAGGTAAGTCTTCAATTTAGAAGAAAACATAAAAGAGTGTTCTTTACTCTTTAAATTTTGAAATGGCTGAACATAAACTCTTTGCCAGTCTCTTATTCCCAAAGAACAATGAAGAAGCTGGTTCTGTGCCTTCAAAAATCTGTAGATTATCCTGTTAAAAATAAAAAAGCAGGTAGCAGATGTACCTGTCTGCTGCACCAAGTGAGATGAAGCTGGGTGACCAGGCATAGCAACCCATGCAAACATGTTGACACTTTGCTAAACCCAAAGCTAAAATCCCTGCCTTGATGTTACCGTGACTACCGCTCCTAGTTACAGAACTACCTCATTCTGCTCTCCCCATATAGTGCTATGCCATGCTGTTTTGACAGGTCCTTCAGTATTTACTCAAGCCTTTCAGTTGTTGTCAGGCAAGTTTAGAGCATTCTAAAGAGCAGCACTACATAAAACAAACAGCTGGAGGCTAGAGTTATTGAATAATTGTTGAAATATATATTTAACAGTTTCATACATTTATTTATTTACTTTAAACTACATAAAAAAATAAACTCCCCAAATTTATTTTCCCATTTTTGACACCAGAAAGAGACTAAATCCATAAGTTGAGAAATATATATGAAATAAAAATAATTTAAAAACATAGCCAGTAGCTTTTTTGTTTAGCCTGGAGAAGAGGAGGCTCAGGGCAGACCTCATTGCTGTCTACAACTACCTGAAGGGAGGTTGTAGCCAGGTGGGGGTTGGTCTCTTCTGCCAGGCAATCAGCAACAGAACAAGGGGACACAGCCTCAAGTTGTGCCGGGGGAAGTATAGGCTGGATGTTAGGAGGAAGTTCTTGCCAGAGAGAGTGATTGGCATTGGAATGGGCTGCCCAGGGAGGTGGTGGAGTCACCGTCCCTGGGGGTGTTCAGGAAAAGACTGGGTGAGGCACTTAGTGCCATGGTCTGGTTGACTGGACAGGGCTGGGTGCTAGGTTGGACTGGATGATCTTGGAGGTCTCTTCCAGCCTGGTTGATTCTATGATTCTATGACTCTTCATTTTTCATTGGATTAATCCACTTCAAGAAAATCTAAGTAAAACAAATGTTTGAAAATAAGAACTTTTCTGTTTAGAAAGTTAAAATATATATGACAAATCTAATTTTAAATCCTCACTAGACATGTAGACAAGCAATTTGAAATCCTTACAAGACATGTAAACAAGTTTCCAGACAGCAAAAAAATCAGATTTTTTTCTGATACTTTTAAGAGAAAAAGCAAATAGATTTTTGTTTTTGTTTTTGTTTTTTTTTACATCTTTCTTGCTGTGGATTTGAAATTCTGACAGTAATATTAATTATTTTCATTGCTTTAGTCAAAGCAACCTTCAGGAATAAGTGGAATAAATTTAAAAGGTAAACAGAAGCATTAATAAAGGAGCCATATTTGTTGCTAGACTATAAAGGTAAGCATAACTCATCTGTGCAGATCTAAGTCATCTTTTTTACTGATCCTTTCTGTCCACCTTCATTTCTAAAGGTCTTTTAAACTTGACAGATGAAAGAGTGAAAGGTTTTTATCATCACAGAATCATAGAATCATAGAATGGTTTAGGTTGGAAGGGACCTCAAGGATCATCCAGCTCCAACCCCCTGCCATAGGCAGGGACACCTCCCACTAGAGCAGCTTGCTCAGGACCTCATCCAGCCTGGCCTTAAATGCCTCCAGGGAGGAAGCAGCCACAACCTCCCTGGGCAACCTGTGCCAGTGTCTCACCACCCTCACTGTAAAGAACTTCCTCCTAACATCCAGTCTAAATCTCCCCTCTGCCAGTTTAAACCCATTCCCCCTCATCCTGACATTACCAGACCTTGTAATACATCATACACATAACATATTTTCCTTAGGCTGCATTGTAAATACCCTCTGATTTCCTTGGTTTGGAAATGAAATTTCCTTAGCAATTAGCTTAATACCAAATATATTCTATATTACCATTCTTCATTGCAAAGATATATTCCTATGGTTCCTCTATGAGGCATCATAAACAAAGAAACAAGCCCCTTTTGGGGGGGCAGATTTGCAGACTTTAAAGTTAGTAGATTTGAGGAGATGAGTGTTTCAAAGTTGAGAAATAGAAAGTGCATGGAGATTTGTCTACATTAGAAGAATAATTACTACTACAGCAATATCTGTAGACGTACCTTAACAAAGAGAGTGTGCTAGTTTGAGCCTAGCTAGAATGTTTTGGTGAGAAGAATTAGATTGCAGGCTGTGGAAGGAAAGCAAGGCTGATGTCTAGCTCCCTCACAGGCTTGCTGAGATGTAAACAAAAAAGAATCAAAACATAGATAAGGGACTTGCTTCTACTTCTGGGGAACTGCATCTCTCTCTAGCCTCTTTAACTAATCCACTTTGCTTCCTAACCCCCTGGCCAAACCTCCATTCTTCCTTCGGACTGGGATAAGTTTGAGAGGAGTAGGGAGAAGCTGAAGGGGTGGTTGGGAGTCCCTTCTGGGGACTCAGGTTTCTGGGAGGGCTGTTGTGCTTCTGTATTACCTTTTACCTTGTCTATTTCTGTCTATAACTGTATCTACTGTAAATATCTGCTTGTATATTCTGCTAAGCTGTAACTAATGAGCTTCATTCAGTTTCCAGAGCTGGCTGAGTCTGGGTGATTTCCAAAGTGTGGGGGGGTGGGGAACACCCAAACCATCACACAAAGCTTCACTGAATTAACTCTTTTGGCCACAGACTCTCAGTTTCAAGTAGTATGTGATACCTCAGGTATGATAAGGTCCCTGGTGATCTTGCCACTACCAGAAAGTGCAAAAACTTTGCAGTTCATACAAACCCAGACACCAGATTTAGTTTTAACAGCATTCTGTACTTATATTGTATCATATGTATGTCATTTCTATACTGTAACTCATCATATTTATATTTTCATAGAATCAGAGAATCAACCAGGTTGGAAGAGACCTCCAAGATCATCCAGTCCAATCTACCACCCAGCCCTGTCCAATCAACTAGAGGTTACCACCAAGTCCAAACTGACTTTCTCCCCATTTCATCTTTTGTCATAATCACTGCCTTTCATTTGGTTAAGTTTACCTCAAAGAAAAGTAAGAGAGATTAAAATTATTCATGAAGAATAAGTTATAAATTCTGATCCTGGGGAAAAAAAAATTGCCTGTAAAAGGTCCATTACTGGAAGACTAAAGAGAGATTAGATAAATATCTGCCAGATATAGACTTAATTGATCCAGCCTTGAGTAACGGAGATGAACTGGATGACCTCCTCAGGTCCCATTTTACCTTAATTTTCTGTCACTGAGGCATTTCAGAAGGTAGTTAGAAATTTAATCTTTGAAACTTGCAAAACACCTGAAAACACTGAATTAGATTCACACTGGAATGGGCTGCCACCACCAGGGAGGTGGTGGAGTCGCCATCCCTGGAGCTGTTCAAGGCAGGATTGGACGTGGCACTTGGTGCCATGGTCTAGCCTTGAGCTCTGTGGTAACAGCTTGGACTTGATGATCTGTGAGGTCTCTTCCAACCTTGGTGATACTGTGATACTGTGTGATACACACCTGAGCCTTTTTAGAGGCACTGGACCATCTTGAGTGCTTTGTTGGGGCTGCCTGGTCCTATATATGTCCTTTATTTTATGAAGTAAACAGAAAAGCTAAAAATTTCTGTTGTTAAGGTTTCACTCCTTGAACTTGTGAGTTTATTTTATGCAATGATGTACACTGGCAAAAATACTCTTCTTGACCTATATGGCAATTAGCCCATGCTCCAAAGGATGACATTTGATTACCTTGTTTTAGCATGCAGAACTGCAAATGTTATTAATGGTCATAAAATAATCCAACCCTTTTAAAAATCAGACACAGTATTTGACTTGATAACCTTCTGCAGTCATGAAAATCACATTCTGATTGAAATATCAGTCTGGAGGGTCTGATAGAGCTCTGGTTCAAGTGTCACAGTTCTTTCACTGAGGTAGAAAAGAATCTTAATGAGCTGTGATGTAGGCAACATAAGTATCATTGACTTTCAAGGTTTTTCTGATATATTTACACAATACAGACCACAAAATGTAAGTTTGGGGTACCTTGTAGTTACACTGGTTGCAAACAGCTGGTGGGTGATAGCTCACTAGCTTGCCTGCCCTTGAGCAACATGTTGCATCCACTGGAGCGATGTCTGTCGTATGAAAACCAGTACAGATGTAGCAAGGGGAAGCATACTGATGAGGTCTTGTCATCATGGTCATCTTGGACATGAGGAGCTCTTCTTTTTTCCATGCTTGTAGAGTAGAAGGGCACAGCCTTTTGTCCTGAATGTTCCAGAACAGGAGTGGCCCTTGTTGCTTGAGTAGAAAAAAAAGGACTCCTCTTAATTTGGAAACCTGATGGCAATGTGTCAGCAGTGTGAATTATGTAATTGCCACTTATCTGAAACACCTGCTCAGATTTAAACTGTTTTTCATATGGCCAACCTCAGATCTTGTCCTCATGCCATGTGATGGTTTGGGTATTCCCTGCCCCCCCACACTTTAGAAACTCACCCAGACTAGACTCAGTTGGCTCTGGAAATTTGAATGAAGCTTATATTTACAGCTGGCACAATTTACAAGCAGATATTTACAGTATATACAGTTATGGACAGAAATATACAAGGTAAAAGGTAATACAGACACAACTCCCCTCCCAGAAACCTGAGTCCCCAGGAGGGGCTCTCAACCACCCTCTCACCTTCCCCCTACCCCTCTCAACCTTACCCCAGTCCTAAGGAAGAATGGAGGTTCGGCCAAGAGGGTTAAAAAGCAAGGTGAAGCAGCCAAGCAAAAGGAGGGTGAGGTTAGAAAGCAAGATGGAGTCCAGCCAGCAGCCACGAGCTCCCCAGCAGGCAAGGAGAAGAGGACAGCCCAGCACCAAGTGCCCAAGCCAAGTGCCGAGCAGAAGTGACCTTATCTAATATTTTGCTTTTCCTTGCTACCCATCTCAGCAAGACTGTGAGGGAAGTAGACCTCACCATTGTTTTCATTTCTCAGCCTATGATCTAATTCTTCTCACCAAAACATTCTAGTAGGCTCAAACTAGCACACGCCAGAAGAACTACAATGCATCCATCATGCATTAATAATGTGATAAAATTATTTACTTGTAGTATCAGTCAGCAGTAATGTGTCAACTTAAGCATTTCTGATAGAAAATAGTTCCCAGCATGGCTGTTATGTGCAGGATTGGTCAAGGTATTTAGGCTGAGGCAGCCACACAATCTGCTCATTTTGTAAGTGTTCAAGCTTTTGCATAGCTGGAGACAATTTTGCTTTCTGCAATGCAACCCTGTTCAGAGCAGGCTCACCTTTATGAATCCCATTAACACAGGATGATGAATGGAACCTCATTCTTAGAATTTTCAGATGGCTGTTTCTAAGATAGTCCTTCACTTGGTACAGGGGACTTAGAGTTATAGAATCAGTCACGGTTGGAGGAGATCACAAGGATCATCTAGTTCCAACAACCCCCTGCCATGGGCAGGGACACCCTATCCTAGATCAGACTGGCCAGAGCCTCATCCAGCCTGGCCTTGAACACTTCCAGGGATGGGGCAGCCTCAACCACCTCTCTGGGCAACCCATTCCAGGCTCCCACCACTCTCATGCTGAAGAACTTCCTCTTGTTGTTCTATGAAGACAACATGGAGTCAGTGAAGAGTGATAAACATCTATCACCTCTGTAGGAGCACAGGAGCATGCATTAAACCCACAAAACTGCTCAGTCATGTAGCATGTTCAGTTTTCCAGAATTTCAGCATGGTTATGAAGGAGCTCCATGTCTGGGGCTGCTGATCTGGGTCTGTAATGCTGCCAAGTTTCAAACACAATGTTCTCCACATTTTGACACTGAGATAGGTCTACTCTTACTGCATGCTGGCAGGGAGAATAGGCTGGATGTCTGGAGAGTTTGGTTTCTGGTTGCAAAATCTGAACCTATGGACTGGAAACAAATATGCTGATGGGAAATGTGTGCAGACACACACAAAATCACCCTACGTCCACTGAAATGACTGTAGGGATTCTGCAGTGCATTGGAACTTTGCACCTTTAGATGACTTGAATTAGGTGTTGAGTGGACAGCTGGTATAAGGCCCCAGGTGAATAACTGCAATAACATTGCAGCTCTTTTGCTTCTCATTTCTGCTTTCTAACTTATGTGAGGTAATTTCTACTTAGTTGTCTCCATGTCAAGCACTTTCTGCAGAACTTGAATCCAGATTAAGGCAGAGTTCAGAAGCAGCATGAAAGGCAAGGGTTCCTTCCCTTGCGTTCTGCTTCCTTCTTATCCCTACAAAAGTTGAGAAACTCTGGTCTAGCTATTCCATTTCTTTTTTCTCTAGATAACTTTGGCTCACAGTAAAGAGTGGATACCTCAAGCCAGTTTGACATTCAGTCTGAACAGTTTGGTTTTTTTTATTGAATCATTGCAGAAGGTCAACTATAAATTGCAAGAAGGCTATACTTACCAGGCTGCTGCTCATGGTACTGTGTAATGACAAACACTTCTAGATTGGGCATTTGAGAAATGAATAAATGATATGGGGAAGTGAAGCTGAAGAGGAAGGATTACACTTTTACTCAAATACAGCTGTTATTTCCCTGCCTCAAGAAGAAACACACAACAACTGGGTATGGCGATCAGAGGGCTGCAGCAGCTCTGCTATGAGGACAGGCTGAGAGAGTTGGGGCTCTGCAGCCTGGAGAAGAGAAGGCTTTGAGGAGACCTTAGAGTGGCTTTCCAGTATCTGAAGGGAGCCTACAGGAAGGCTGGGGAGGGACTATTGACAAGGTCTGGTAATGTCAGGACGAGGGGGAATGGGTTTAAACTGGCAGAGGGGAGATTTAGACTGGATATTAGGAGGAAGTTCTTTACAGCTACCTAACTAAGACACTGGCACAGGTTGCCCAGGGAGGTTGTGGATGCTTCCTCCCTGGAGGCGTTTAAGGCCAGGCTGGATGAGGCCTTGAGCAACCTGCTCTAGTGGGAGGTGTCCCTGCCTATGGCAGGGGGTTGGAGCTGGATGATCCTTGAGGTCCCTTCCAACCTAAACCATTCTATGATTCTATGGCGGCCCTTGGTGCGTGGTTTGCTCTCTGTAGGTGAAGCTACTAGTGGTTCTGATTATATATCACATGTGAAACAGCCTGGTTTATTCAATCTTTTTGATACTCATATATGTTAAAGATTACTAACTTGGCAAGAATTAAGCATTGTGGGCCCTTTCATTGTGAACCAAATCTCTCAGGCACCAATTAACATTTCATTGCTAAGACTACACAATTTCTGATTTGTAGCTGTAGCCAAGTTTCTGCATTTGAACTTTAAAGGCTTTGTTTGTATGGTCTGTAGCACAGCAGAAAATGACAAAACCAGCTAAATTCTCTGTAAATAACATAAACTGGAAAATGCCAGCCTGTTGCTGAACTAATATGATCCTCTTCCTGTATTATTGCAGGCTTTACTCATTTGCTGTTTATAAATATCTGCCAAGTGTAGCCTGCTGAAAGCCACTTAGATTAATTGGAAAAAACCTGGAGAGACTAATGGCCTTGATTCACTTGTCAACAAATAGGTGTTAAGTGCTGTTGGAGATGTCAAAGTGTCCCAGAGGGCACTTAGGGGCTGCTCTGGAGGGCAGGGATCTCTCTCAATTCACATGTTATGTCAGTCAGTAATGTGTCTCTGATATCCCAAGACATCCCAAATGGCATATAATGGCACGTGTGAGTAACTAAATTGAACAGGTAGGATTTATACTGAGATTACAGATACCTAAATTTAGATGTCCATCTGAAGGATAGGGGTGCAGAATGGCATTTTGTTGCTTAATGTAGATGCATAGTGTTGCTGTGTACTTGTTAGAGTATCTGACATACCATCCTGGGGCCTGTTAAACTGGGGCACAGACCTTAGAGGAGATTCCTGTGCTTCTAGAGGGGCAGATGGATGTGTAGTGGGATACCCTAAGATGGCATTAAGTGCCACAGGTTAGTCAGATGTATAAAGTCCAATATAGTAGTATCTGTTCTTATCAGTTTAATATCTGATATGTCCATGATGAGAGGACTTTATATTTATATTTTTGGGTGTGGGAGTTGGATCTGGAGCTTGCTCCCTCCACTCCGTGCATCGTCCTGGTATTGCAGTGCCTCCAGGAACGGGGCACAATTTTTTGTCTCACCAACCTGACCTCCTTTTATGATCAGGTTACCTGCCTGGTGAATGTGGGGAAGGCTGTGGATGCAGTCTACCTGGACATCAGCAAAGCCTTTGACACTGTCTGCCACAACAAGCTCCTGGCTAAACTGGCAGCTCATGGCTTGGACAGATTCACTCTGTGCTGGGTCAGGAACTGGCTGGAAGGCCGAGCCCAGAGAGTGGTGGTGAATGGTGCCACAACCAGTTTGCAGCTGTCACTAGTGGTGTGCCCCAGGGATCAGTGCTGGGCCCAGTCCTGTTCAACATCTTTNCAAGGGAGGTTATTCCTCCCCTGTACTCCACACTGGTGGGGGTTGGTCTCTTCTCCCAGACAACCAGCAACAGAACAAGGGGACACAGTCTCAAGTTGTGCCAGGGGAAGTCTAGGCTGGATGTCAGGAGGAAGTTGTTGGCAGAGAGAGTGATTGGCATTGGAATGGGCTGCCCAGGGAGGTGGTGGAGTCACCATCCCTGGAGATGTTCAAGAAAAGCCTGGCTGAGACACTTAGTGCCATGGTCTGGTTGACTGGATAGAGCTGGGTGCTAGGTTGGACTGGATGATCTTGGAGGTCTCTTCCAACCTGGTTGATTCTAAAAATAAAAAAAAGATAACTAATGGCAAGTTTATTCAAGAAAGAGTGGAACAGCTAAAGTATTAAGTATGTTATGGATCAAAATGTTGACAGTGGAAAAAAACCCCAACCCTTTAATTCTATTTGTATTTCTGTTTTGTCTGTGAATTTGCTCATCTCTGCATTTTAATGATTTATTTTACATGTGCTTATATCCTTTCCCATTAAAATATAAACAAGATTATGATTTTCACATGAAACATACTCTCTTTAAGCAGGGATCTTCTTCAGGCATATTGCTGTATTTGTGCTGCACCAAATGTCATCAGACACAGCAGAAAATTTATTGCAACTGCTTATTTATTTGTGGATTAGTACAGCGTTGTCAAGGTGCACTAAATATTCCACTCACATTTGTACCAGTGAAAAGAAGTTGTGGTCCTTGAAAATGGGAAAAAGATCATGCAGATGCCCATGCTAGATGGCAAAAGGTGATGTTGGAGAGGTTCTCATGCAAGAAAAGGATAATCAGCTTTTTGACACTCCATTTCAAAATGCCTGAGGAGCTGTATTCCAGGAGAGTTTGTTCTTTGTTCCCAGCGATCCTCTTAGTTGGCAATAGACTGAAGTTCACAAAAGCATTACATCAAATATGGCCAGTCCCCTGTCACACACATATGATCCTGTGCACCTTTGTGGGAAGGTTTTCATTGTTGTTTGCATAACACCTGAACACATACGCATAATGTGGCAGCAGTGCATCAGTCATCCAATGTCCTCTTGATACTTCGTCAGTCAGAGAAGAAAGCCCTAGCACCAACATCAAAAATAAGGGGAATTTTTAACAGTCAAAGATATTTTTACTCCCTTTGACCCAATATATTATCTGTCAACTTGCCTCTAGAAATGGACAGCTGTGAATACTCTAAAAACAATTCAAAGCTATAGAAAATGCTAGAAGACAAGAAGTTAAAAGAAGACAGAAAGGAAAAAAAAAATCAGCTTTAAAATACAATGTTATTTTTATACAGAATCATAGAATCAACCAGGTTGGAAAAGACCTCCAAGATCATCCAGTCCAACCAACCAGCCCTGTCCAATCAACTAGACCATGGCACTAAGTGCCTCATCCAGGCTTTTCCTGAACACCCCCAGGGACGGTGACTCCACCACCTCCCTGGGCAGCCCATTCCAATGCCAATCACTCTCTCTGGCAAGAACTTCCTCCTAACATCCAGCCTATACTTCCCCCGGCACAACTTGAGGCTGTGTCCCCTTGTTCTGTTGCTGGTTGCCTGGCAGAAGAGACCAACCCCCACCTGGCTACAACCTCCCTTCAGGTAGTTGTAGACAGCAATGAGGTCCCCCCTGAGCCTCCTCTTCTCCAGGCTAAACAAGCCCAGCTCCCTCAGCCTCTCCTCATAGGGTTTGTGTTCTAGGCCCCTTACCAGCTTTGTTGCCCTTCTCTGGACACCTTCCAGCACCTCAACATCTCTCTTGAGTTGAGGAGCCCAGAACTGGACACAG
>WAAF01012803.1:807295-823041 GCA_013400475.1 Tricholaema leucomelas
CCAACCTAGCACCCAGCCCTGTCCAATCAACTAGACCATGGCACTAAGTGCCTCATCCAGGCTTTTCCTGAACACCCCCAGGGACGGTGACTCCACCACCTCCCTGGGCAGCCCATTCCAATGCCAATCACTCTCTCTGGCAAGAACTTCCTCCTAACATCCAGCCTATACCTCCCCTGGCACAATTTGAGGCTGTGTCCCCTTGTCCTGTTGTGGTTGTCTGGGAGAAGAGGCCATCCCCCACCTGGCTACAACCTCCCTTCAGGTAGTTGTAGACAGCAATGAGGTCTGCCCTGAGCCTGCTCTTCTCCAGGCTAAACACTCCCAGCTCCCTCAGCCTCTCCTCATAGGCTTTGTGTTCCAGGCCCCTCACCAGCTTTGTTGCCCTTCTCTAGATACCTTCCAGCACCTCAACACCTCTCTTGAATTGAGGATTTAAATCCTCAAATCAAACTTGATGTTTAAATCTAGTCATATGACGTCCCACCTTGGTGACTGCTGGCCACAACATATGCCCACAAAGACCATAATGCTAAGTGCAGTCTACCCCTAAAGCATAATTGCTTTCTGAAATGTGCAGTTGACAGGAACAGACAAAGGGAAGAGGAACAGAAGATCGATTTTCCACTTTAGTGTAGTCCATCTCTCTTCAGAAACATTTTGACACAGCAGGTGTTTTTAAAACACTGTGACTAAGAGCTGTAAATACCTTTTAGCATGCCCATGACATACCTTAATAAAAAAGCAGTATAGTTTGCCTTCAGGGTGATGGACTTTCCTCCTGTCAGCCTCCCAGTTCTCTTGGTTCATTGTCTGTTCTCTTTTAAACTAGGACACCTATTGTATAGCTGGGTATAAAGAGCAGAATGTGTTTCATCTTTTATAAGGAAGACCAAGAGGTAGAGTCAGAGACAAGAATAACTAAAAGATGTTTTGTCTTACGATGAATAAGAATTAGATCCCAATATCATATTGTCAAGCTGCACCACAAGCATTCCTTTATTTAGTTTTTGTTCTGCAGCACAAGACTTCAAATCCTATTTATCCTTAACTTCAAGGGTAAATGCTTTCTTTATCAGCAGAAAGAACGAACCTAAACCAAATGTCAAATGCATTTGGAAAATCACAACAAATTCTGTAATGAGGGTAGACTCTCAAGAAGGTGATATTTGAAGTCATAGTGAAAAACAAAGGCAACTTACAGGTGACATCCAGGTGGAAATATCTTCCCCTTGCATCCCTATCTTTGGTTTATTTGTACTGTCTAAAATAAAGCCAAACTGTATGACATGGAATTTGTGATTACAGCTTCCTAATGCATTAGGTGGGTTAATTCCCTCAAGCAGTCAGTATTCTCTAGTGAGGAAAGATATTGAAAAGGCTATTTTTTGCTTCAGTGCATGGGTAGGATGAAAATATTCAAAGGTTCAGCTTTTATAGCATACCTTTTTTTTTCTGCTAAGACTGAAATGAAACTTGCTAATATTGTCTATTTCACACTTGCAGTAATATGCTAGTGCAAGGTTAAGTTGTGCTCATGCACAACCTAAACCTATAATTTCAGCCAGATAGGAGGCATTAAAAGTCCAGATATTTTTTAGCTTGTGTACTTTTTCACAGTCTCACAGTATCACCAAGGTTGGAAGAGACCTCACAGATCATCAAGTCCAACCCTTCACCACAGAGCTCAAGGCTAGACCATGGCACCAAGTGCCACGTCCAATCCTGCCTTGAACAGCTCCAGGGACGGCGACTCCACCACCTCCCTGGGCAGCCCATTCCAGTGGCCAATGACTCTCTCAGTGAAGAACTTTCTCCTCACCTCGAGCCTAAACTTCCCCTGGCGCAGCCTGAGGCTGTGTCCTCTCGTTCTGGCGCTGGCCACCTGAGAGAAGAGAGCAACCTCCCCCTGGCCACAACCACCCCTCAGGTAGTTGTAGACAGCAATAAGGTCTCCCCTGAGCCTCCTCTTCTCCAGGCTAAACAATCCCAGCTCCCTCAGCCTCTCCTCGTAGGGCTGTGCTCGAGGCCTCTCACCAGCCTCGTTGCCCTTCTCTGGACACGCTCAAGCATCTCAATGTCCCTTCTAAACTGGGGGGCCCAGAACTGAACACAGTACTCAAGGTGTGGTCTAACCAGTGCAGAGTACAGGGGCAGAATGACCTCCCTGCTCCTGCTGGCCACACCATTCCTGATGCAGGCCAGGATGCCATTGGCTCTCTTGGCCACCTGGGCACACTGCTGGCTCATGTTCAGGCGGGTATCAATCAGCACCCCCAGATCCCTCTCTGTCTGGCTGCTCTCCAGCCACTCCGACCCCAGCCTGTATCTCTGCATGGGGTTGTTGTGGCCAAAGTGCAGCACCCTGCACTTGGAGCCATTGAATGCCATCCCATTGGACTCTGCCCATCTGTCCAGGCGGTCAAGGTCCCACTGCAGAGCCCTTCTGCCCTCCAGCCCAGCAACATCTGCCCCCAGCTTGGTGTCATCTGCAAACTTGCTGATGACTGAATCGATGCCCTCATCCAGATCATCTATGAAGATGTTAAAGAGGATGGGGCCCAGCACTGATCCCTGAGGGACACCACTAGTGACAGCTGCCAGCTGGATGTGGCACCATTCACCACCACTCTCTGGGCTCGGCCCTCCAGCCAGTTCCTCACCCAGCACAGAGTGTTGCCATCCAAGCCGTGGGCTGACAGCTTAGCCAGCAGTTTGCTGTGGGGAACAGTGTCAAAGGCCTTGCTGAAGTCCAGATAGACCACATCCACAGGCCTCCCCACATCCATATGTACATCCTTACATAAAGGCATATATGCTGCAGTTCAGTACACCCGTTCTAAAGGAAGTAGAACACTTTAATTATTGTGGAAGAGTGGGTGTACATAAAGCTACAGTTTGCTAACAAAATTTAATGATAACTCAAAGTTGAGAGGCATTTTCAGTACAGCAGGGAACTGGGATTTTAAGCAACAACAAAAAAAATTGCACTGTCTTGAGAACAGAAACGATAGAGTTGAGATTAAATTTAATTGAACATAGTATGAAATCCTGATTTTAGGGAATAATAATAACGGGGAGGAATGTGTGTGTCATAAATTAGAAGTAGAAACAGAAAAGTCCTTGTGTACTAGCTGAACGGTAAGAATGTGCTGCTGGTTGTGCTAGTTTGAAGCTGGCTAGAATGTGTTGGTGAGAAGGACTAGATTACAGCCTGTGAAAGGAAAACAGTGGTGATGTCCACTTTGCTCATAGGCTTGCTGAGATGTATAAGAATAAAAAGCAAAACATAGATAACCACTTTGCACTTCTGCTGCTGGCTGAGAAGCATCTCTAACCTCACCCTCCATTTCTTTTCTAATCCACTTGCTTCCTAACCCCCCTCGGCCAAACCTCCATTCTTCCTTGGGACTGGGGGAGGGTTGAGAGGGGTAGGGGGATGGTGAAGGGGTGGTTGAGAGCCCCTCCTGGGGACTCAGGCTTCTGGGAGGGCTGTTGTGTTTCTGTATTACTTTTTACCTTGCCTATTTCTGTCTATAACTGTATCTGCTGTAAATATCTGCTTGTAAATTGTGCTAGCTGTAAATATAAGCTTCATTCAAATTTCCAGAGCTGGCTGAGTCTAGTCTGGGTGATTTCTAAAGTGGGGGGGAGTGGGGAACACCCAAACCACCACACTAATTTGGTGTGTTTGCTTAAAACAGTTGAATCAGTCTGGGAATATGCAAGGGGAACAGAGACCAGATACACCTAATGCACTAACAAGAAATCCTCTAGAAAGCACTGTTCAATTTTGGCCACCTGCCTTCAAGAAACCTGCAATTAAAATGGCACAGAGGCATAGTTGTCCTAGAAACATGCTAAAATAGGTGGACATTTTGTATTAAGGGAAGAAGTGAATAGAGCTGTGTTTGTTTAGCTTGCTGATCTTACTGAACAGAGAAAGAATGAAGGACATCTTGTTGTCTGTAAACATATCACAAGGTAAAATTCCAGACCATAAACACTATTGAACTCAGGAGATCATGTCAGCAGAAGAACAGAGGTATATTAACTAACCATGAGTACATTTAGCCTGGCAGATAGAGAAAAGCTAGAGAAAATTAGCAGATGATGCTCAGGAATGGGTTTTCCACAGCAGTTACAGTGACAAAAAGAACATTGTAATTTGGAATTTGGTATTATTATGAGCACATGATGCACTGTCTTGATTCCAATAGCAGAAAACTGGGCATACAGAGACAGCAAGTCCTTGAACATGAGCCAGCAGTGTGGCCAGGAGAAGCAGTGGCATCCTGGCCTGGATCAGGAACAGTGTGGCCAGTAGGACAAGGAAGTTATTCTTCCCCTGTACTTAACACTGGTCAGGCCACACCTGGAGTACTGTGTCCAGTGCTGGGCTCCTCAATTCAAGAGAGATGTTGAGGTGCTGGAACATGTCCAGAGAAGGGCAACAAAGCTGGTGAGGGGCCTGGAACACAGCTCGGTGAGGAGAGGCTGAGGGAGCTGGGGGTGTGCAGCCTGGAGATGAGGAGCCTCAGGGCAGACCTCATTGCTGTCTACAGCTACCTGAAGGGAGGTTGTAGCCAGGTGGGGGTTGGTCTCTTCTCCCAGGCAACCAGCAACAGAACAAGGGGACACAGCCTCAAGTTGTGCCGGGGGAAGTACAGGCTGGATGTTAGGAGGAAGTTCTTGCCAGAGAGAGTGATTGGCATTGGAATGGGCTGCCCAGGGAGGTGGTGGAGTCACCGTCCCTGGAGGTATTCAAGAAAAGCCTGGATGAGGCACTTAGTGCCATGGTCTGGTTGACTGGACAGGGCTGGGTGCTAGGTTGGACTGGATGATCTTGGAGGTCTCTTCCAACCAGGTTGATTCCATGATTCTATGATTCTAAGGAACAAGATGACCAGTCCCTTAAAGCCCTACTTGTTTGTTGGGAGGTGACTTTCTAAGCTGACAATCAGAAAGCACATAAAGACCTTTTTAGTCCAGAGAAGGAGAGTCAGGAAATAAGCTGTCTTGTTTGTTTGTTTGTTTTTGTGTTAGTGGTTTTGGTCTTGTTTTATGTTTTGTTTTGTTGTTTTGTTGTTTTTTTGCCTCTTATAAATTTATTTTGTTGTTGTTAGTGAGATTTTTAAATTTTTTTTGGTTGGGTTTTTTTTGTGGGTTTTGTTTGTTTGTTTCTCTATTTTTTTTTGTGGCAGAGAGAAGCTCTTGAAAATCATAGAATCATAGAATCAGTCATGGTTGGAAGGGACCACAAGGATCATCTAGTTCCAATCCCTCTGCCATGCCCAGGGACAGTCAACCATAAAAATAAATAACTCTGTTAACTGTTAAAATACTTAACTCTTGTAATTCCAAGTGAAATACTTGTGGTGGTTTGAGTGTTCCCTGCCCCCCTACACTTTAGAAATCACCCAGACTAGAATCAGACAGCTCTGGAAAATTGAATGAAGCTTATTAGTTACAGCTCAGCTCAATATACAAGCAGATATTTACAGTATATACAGTTAGAGACTGAAATAGACAAGGTAAAAGGTAATATAGAAACACAACAGCCCTCCCAGAAACCTGAGTCCCCAAGAGGGGCTCCTAACCACCCTTCCATCTTCTCCCACCCCTCAACCTTACCCCAGATGTTGCCTTGTGTCCCAAGGAAGAATGGAGATTCGGCCAGGGGGGTTAGGAAGCAAGTGGATTAATCTGAGAGATGGAGGGTGAGGTTAGAGAGTAATGCAGCTCAGAGCTCAGGTTGTGCTTGAACTCCCTTATCTATGTTTTCACTCTTGTTATACATCTCAGCAAGCCTATGAGTGAAGTAGACATCACCACTGTTTCTCTTTCACAGCCTGTAATCTAATCCTTCTCACCCAAAATACTCTAGCTAGCTTCAAACTAGAACACTACTACAATGGAGGGTTAAAGGGAACAATGAAAAGATTCATAGTGCTATACACTGAGATGCTTCTGAGGACTGCTTCACTAACGATCCATAAACTACTTGCATTTCTTGTGCATGGTGACATAATTCTGTTAAGGAAATATGTCTTTTGGAAGGATTAAAGAAATGTAAATACACCCACACCCACACTGCAGAACCAATTTATCTTGATGATAGAAGAAGCATTCTGACATGCCTCAGTTCTACACATACTAGACAACTTCAGAACCCCAGATGATAAATTTACCTTTTGTTAATCAACTTGACACTGTAATACTATGCATTTCCTTTCTCTGTGTCAGTTCTTCCTCTTTCTTAAGCCAAAAATGCAAAGATAAATAGCAGCAAAGTAGCATGAATACAGAACTACTGGAGATACAGAAAAATCAAGGTTTAAATATTTGTAAGAAATGATGCAGTGAATAAATAAGTAATCCAATTAGGCAACTTGGAAATAAAATTGGACAAATTCACTTCACTACGGATGAAGATCTTCACCACTCTATAACTGGCTCTTCTGAGAAGGCTGGGTTGTTGTACAACTGCACATCAGCCTCTCCTTTCACAGAATCACAGAATCAGTCATGGTTGGAAGGGACCACAAGGATCATCTAGTTCCAATCCCCCTGCCATGGGCAAGGTACTCCTCATCCAGCCTGGCCTTAAACACCTCCAGGGATGGGGCCTCAACCACCATCCTGGGCAACCCCTTCCAGGTAGCTGTAGACAGCAATGAGGTCACCCCTGAGCCTCCTCTTCTCCAGGCTAAACAACCCCAGCTCCCTCAGCCTCTCCTCATAGGGTTTGTGTTCCAGGCCCTTCACCAGCATTGTCACCCTCCTCTGGACATGTTTCAGCACCTCAACATCTCTCTTGAATTGAGGAGCCCAGAACTGCACACAGTACTCAGGACTTATATTTACCTAGGCTACCACGTTTACTTTGGAAGCAAAGTGCTGACATAATTCTAATTTCCAGCCTATGCTCAGAATCTATCTCAGCAATCCAAGCTTTGTTACAAATACTAACAATTGTAGTACTAAAGCTTATTAGGCATTTCTTCCAACATTTCATTGTGCATTCTTAAATAGAAGATACTTAGACTTAATAGCTGCTATTTGGCATAGACTGGCTTTGTTATTTTGAGTGTAACTTCCATCACTGTCTTTGTATAATATGACTAGGTCTGCTTGCTTTTTTTTCCTGAGCTAAAATATTTATTCAACATTTCAGTTTCCTCTGCATTATTTTGACAACTGCACCCTTTCACTTTAACAATGGACAAACACTACTTTAAGGTAGTTGGGGTTTGAGCAGGGCTAACTGAACAGACTTAGGTCATTCTGATAAGGAGGCACAGCTGCAGAAAAGTGGCCTTGGGAGGCTAGTAGAGAAGCTGAGAAGTTAGCTGCTATCTGTAGGCTGAGCTGTGGGAGGGGGCCTCGAAGAGGGGGCAGGCTGGACAACCCTGGGGACAAGCAAATGTTGTGGCTAGCTGTGCAAAGGGGGATTAAGGGAGGTAGTTGGTCAGGCCTGCCTCTATGTGTGCAGACAGCCTATATTCTGCTGTGTAAGCCTATCAAAAGTACATGCCCCTGTACTGAACTCCATGATACTTGTATCATGCTTAGCTTCAAGAAATGGATTGAGCTCCTATGTACCACATTGGTATAAGCTCGTGTCTCTCCTGCTCCCATGCAGCCTAAGTGAGGTCAATTCAACAGGTTGCTTTTCCTCCAGATATATTTCATGTTATTTTCAGTATACTAAACTCAGCTAAACCCAGGACTCTTTGTCCTTCTCTTTTCAGTAGCAAGTTTTAATTATGTCTGTTTGCCTCTTAAATTCAACTGATACTCAGTTTCTCCTTTGTATCCCTGTCCAACCTGATTGCAACTGAAATTTCACATTGCCTTTATATCTCTTTTAAGATAAACTGGTGTGGAATCTCCTTTATCTTAGAATCACAGAATAAGTCAGGGTTGGAAGAGATCACAAGGATTATCTATTTTAAATGCCCCTGCCATTCCCAGGGGCACCCTACCCTAGATCACCCTGGCCAGAGCCTCATCCAGCCTGGCCTCCAGGGATGGAGCCTCAACCACCTCCCTGGGCAACCCATTCCAGCCTCTCACCACTCTCATGCTGAACAACTTCCTCCTCACATCCAGTTTGAATCTCCCCACCTCCAGCTTTGCTCCATTCCCCCATGTCCTCTCACTCCCTGATATGACTAAAAAGTCCCTCCCCAGCTTTTTCATAGGCCCCCTTCAGATACTGGAAGGCCACAATAAGGTCACCTGGGAGCCTTCTCTTCTCCAGACTGAACAGCCCCAACTCTTTCAGTCTGTCCTCATAGGAGAGGTGCTGCAGCCCTCTGAGCATCCTCGTGGCCTTTCTCTGGACACACTCCAGCATGTCCACATCCCTCTTGTAGTAGGGGCTCCAGAACTAGATGCAGTAATTGAAGGCCTTAGATAATGTCCTAAAATGCTTTAAAATCTCTTTGTTATTTTAAAATATATTTTTCCCCTTTCAAATTCTTCTTACTATTGATTAGGTACAAACTTGTATTTATTTGTTTGCAAGTCTTTAATCATAACAATTACTGGTTATGTTGCATCCTATCTTCATGAAACAAAGGTAACATAGTTCTCATTTTCAGTTAAGGAATCACTAACTTTTACTCCTGGAAGCAATTTTGATTTAGCTGTCAGGATGACAAGTAGTATAAAATCCTCAAAGGAGAGACATAAAACTTTTTGATTTAGGAAATTTTTATCAATCTTTTCTTTTTTTTACCAGAATTACAAAGGTATTTTATTACTGGAAATGTCAAACCTGTAGAGCTATGTCTTTCAGCCTGATATTAATCAGTGAATAAATGATTTGGTTTGGTTTTTGGGTTTTTTTTTGTTTTTTTTCCAAAGCTCATACAGTACAGAAACTCTTTTCTTCCTCTCCATAGACACTGTAAGTAGGGCTTTAAGGGACTGCTCATCTTGCTCCTTAGAATCATAGAATCAATCAGATTGGAAGAGACCTCCATGATCATCCACTCCAACCTAGCACCCAGCCCTAGCCAGTCATTTAGCTCGAACCCACGACCCTGAGATTAAGAGTCTCACGCTCTTAGGAAAGTTCTGTTTGGAGGCCAGGGAGAACCAGAACCAGAGGAATAGAAGAAGCAAGTNTCTCACAAGAACTTCCTCCTAACATCCAGCCTATGCTTTCCCCAGCACAACTTGAGCCTGTGTCCCCTTGTCCTGTTGCTGGTTGCCTGGGAGAAGAGACCAATCCCCACCTGGCTACAGCCTCCCTTCAGGTAGTTGTAGACAGCAATGAGGTCTGCCCTGAGCCTCCACTTCTCCAGGCTAAACACCCCCAGCTCCCTCAGCCTCTCCTCATAGGGTTTGTGTTCCAGGCCCTTCACCAGCTTTGTTGCCCTTCTCTGGACATGTTCTGGTACCTCAACATCTCTGTTGAATTGAGTGGCCCAGAACTGGACCTTATAGCAGCTTGATGAGCATCTGCCTGAAAGTAATTGCCCCTGTGTTGGGAGATCGACCTGTAAACACTGAGCGCATTCGCTATGTATTTATTGGTGGGTTGAAACCGGCTGTTGCCACATACTGACTCTTCTCTTGCCAGCATGTTTTTTTCCTAAATTGCTTAGAGCTTAGTATTCCTACCTACTGCTACAGAAATCTTCCTTCAAGTTCCAGTAATATCAAACAGGACAAATTTGCTCTTATAGTACAAGCAGTTCCTACTCTTTCTGTTTGCCACACAAGCTCCTGCCATTCATGAATAGGCAATTAAAGAATTTATTTTCTTTGTGTCACTCAGTGTCTTCATTAATTTTGTTCTTGACAACTTGACTTCACTAAATGAGTGTTTATTTGCTGCCCCTTTTTAATCTCCCCTTTTGTTGTAAGTTTAATGCCATTATTACTAGTCTAGTCAGCTTGTCCCCTGTAAAATTGATTTCCCTTTTAATGAGCTGAAAGCAGTGCAAACCACGTAACTTCTCAGCTGGAAAATGGCTCTACTGTCCACCAGACTACAAACACCTCTCCATCTTACACCTCTCCAATCCACAGCTTACTCCTGAAACTCCTGATAGTGTGGTCATTTCTGGGACAGGAGCAATCTCCAAAAAACCCTCATTTGGGTATTTTTGTACTTTGTCAGCTTTCTGAGCTCTCTGAAATCATTCATACTCAGTGAGGAGACATATCAGACTAGTACCTCTACTGTCAGCATATGCCATTACCAAATTAAATCTCTCCACTTAGTTAGAATAGAATAGAATCAACCAGGTTGGAAGAGACCTCCAAGATCATCCAGTCCAACCTAGCACCCAGCCCTAGCCAGTCAACTAGACCATGGCTCTAAATGCTTCATCCTGGCTTTTCTTGAACAGCTCCAGGGACAGTGACTCCACCACCTCCCCGGGCAACCCTTTCCAGTGCCAATCACTCTCTTTGTGAAGAACTTCCTCCTAACATCCAGCCTATACCTCCCCTGGCACAACTTGAGACTGTGTCCCCTTGTCCTGTTGCTGGTTGCCTGGCAGAAGAGACCAACCCCCCCCTGCCTACAACCTACCTTCAGGTAGTTGTAGACAGCAATGAGGTCTGCCCTGAGCCTCCTCTTCTCCAGGCTAAACAACCCCATTTCCCTCAGCCTCTCCTCATAGGGTTTGTGTTCCAGGCCCCTCACCAGCTTTGTTGTCCTTCTCTGGATATGTTCCAGCACCTCAACATCTCTCTTGAATTGAGGAGCCCTTAGGTAAAGGTATTTCTTAGCTTTGTTGAAGAAGAATTGAAACTTCAAGAAAGAATATCCTAAAAAGCCTTACCCTACAGGGAAAAGTGGTAGTTTTGACTGTAATTAGTCTGTTCAATACTTACTATTATATGAGGTTATGGAAAAATACCTTGAGAATATTCCCTTGTTTGCAACCAGCTTTTGATATTTAGCAGAAGGAATGCTTTAGGGCAACAGAAAGACCTTTTATCTGTTGCATGAAATTTCTTTCAGCTTTTGCTTCTTGCAGGTACCCTTTGGTGCAAGCACATGAACTTAGAAGAGTACTGTTGCTCAGGAAAGGTAAAACTCACTGGTCCCGTAATAGCCAAACTCTATAGATCTGTGGAATACAAAAGAAAAAAGAGCTGGACTGACTTCTTCCCCATGACTATTTCTTTCATTCAGTGTGTGAGCCATCTCTCCATCAACCCTTTGGGATAACACAGCTCTACCTTCTAGTAGGTTAAGATGAAAAAGGTCTGTGCTGCTGTGCGGCAAGCCCAGAGGTAAAACCATGCTCTCTCTATCTGTGTGGATTATTGAATTCACTCCTTACCTTTGCTTTTTTAAGAAAGGCAGAAAAGCATATTTATTGATTTGTTGATCTTTTAATGTAGGGTTTGTGTAAGATTTTAATGTAATTTTAAACACTTGAAAGCTAGAACTGTCTTTGGTTGCTGATGTAAGCACAGCCAAGAACTCTTGCTAGAAAATAATAACAAAGAGGTCATATACTACATTTATAAATGTATCTAAATTACAACACAGAAAAACAAAATCACATTTGAGCTCCTTTTACGTAACACCACATCAGTAACTTTATTTGTCATAGTAGTTGTATGATGTTGGTATGTTGGCATGTCTTCAAATGTGGATAAAGCTGTTATATCCCCTGTAGGAAAATCACTTGTCATTAAAGCTATGCATTCAGAGAATCATAGAATCAACCAGGTTAGAAGAGACCTCCAACATCATCCAGTCCAGCCTAGCACAGAGCCCTGTCCAATCAACTAGACCATGGCACTAAGTGCCTCATCCAGGCTTTTCTTGAACACCCCCAGGGATGGCAACTCCACCACCTCCCTGGGCAGCCCATTCCAATGCCAATCACTCTNTAACCTCCCTCATCCTACTGGCCACATTGTTCCTGATCCAGGCCAGGATGCCATTGGCTCTCTTGGCCACCTGGGCACACTGCTGGCTCATCTTCAGCCTACTCTCTAACAGCACCCCCAGGTCCCTTTCTTCCTGGCTGCTCTCCAGCCACTCTGTCCTCAGCCTGTAGCGCTGCTTGAAGTTGTTGTGGCCAAAGTCCAGAACCCTGCACTTGACCTTATTTAATCTCATCCCATTGGTCTCTTGCCACCCATCCAGCCTGTCTAGGTCTCTCTGCAGGGCAATTCTGTTGAGGCTATCTGTTTTCCCTGTTAGACTGGGACAAAGGATGTCAACTCATTTGCTCTACAATCAGGGCAAAGCACTGGCAGTACAAGATAGAGTGCAGAGGTGACACGCAGAAAATTTGGTCTCTGTACCAAAAATTTCTGTATTATCTCATGCAAGTTCCAGTGTTAGATTTTAACACTGCAACTGCTCCAAAACAGACACAGCCTGAACATCCTGTTCAATCCATAAGTGGCCTTCTGACAATTCATAGTTTGGTCCTTCCATCCAAACACTATAGTGCTCAAGCTGCCCAGACTTGGGGAAGTGTGGCAGAAAAGCTGTCTAGCTAGAGGTAAGCCTATTTGTGACACAGTGGAGAGCAGGGAAAGCAGACAAGTGACAATTTTACCTTTAGAAAGCAATTTACCTTTTGTAATTTCATGTGATTGTACATATTTTGGCATTGAAAGGTTTGTTTCAAGACATGATTCCAGTTTCACCATGCCTCAGTTTCCTTATGTGTATACCAGGCATGACTCTCTCCAACAAAATATTGTCAGGAGTGTTTTGAAGTTGTCAAGTGTTCTGTAATCTTCAAATGCCAGCTGCTCTATTATCATTACAGTTTATTTGTTAGCAATTGCCTTGTTTCATTTTCCATATGCTAGGAGGCTTAGAAGTTATTGTTGAAAAAGATGCCAGTGAAGTTTCAAGTTATACTTATTTGTTTGAAAATAGAATTGAGATTATGCTCATCAAATCCCCTTCGTTGCCTTTCCTGCTATTGCTGATTAGTTAAGAAGCAGAAAGGAACATTGCACTGTAAAACATCCATTTATCTGCCAGTGTCAGGTTCTCCTGACAGGATGTACTAATGCAAAGCACATTAAGCATTAGCAGTAGGTGCTCCAGACCTAGCAGTTCCTAGACAGGCATTAAGAGACCTCAAATGAGTCAGTGTCACTTTATAGTTTAACCCAACACCAACCCCTGAGGGCATCCCTATCAAATCTGGAGAAATGAAAGGTTTTAAAGGCTATCAATCCCAGTGACTCTGTATTAGAGGAACACAAAGTTATTTGTCACAGGTCTTTTTGTCATCATGATATCACAGTAAAATGCAAAGTACTCAGTGTTCCTGAAATTCTCTCTTCCCTCTACTTCAGCATGTAGGTCTTTTGATGATAAGCTTACAACACTGAGCTGTGATACCCACCAACTACTGGCAATTACTGGCACTGTCTGAACTCTTTTTTTCCCCCTTCCTCAGTGAGTTCTTATATCTACACCATGCAAGGAATAGCAAAAAACACTTTAGAAAACAAGCTTTGAACAGAAAGGTATCCTCAGTATACAAGCAAGTGAACTCTCTGCCCCCAGACACATACCATTACAGCACACATAAGAGGCACTAAATAAAATCTGAATCTAATGCAAGGTGTTAGCTTCTCTAGCTGTGTTTGTTATCTGAAACTGCTTTCTTTTTGAGGTAATAGATATTTTGTTCCATGTTTCTTACCTTGAAGTTGTTGAGACTCAGGAAAAATCCTATTGTTTTAGAAAGCTCTGACCCAGTTTGCATGGAAAAGCTGTCTCAGATAGCTGGTTGTTTGGTAGTGGCTGCTTTTAAGGGTCTGGCAGCCAAATGTGAGCAGCTCAGGTTTTACTGAAAGTGATGACAACTACACAGTTTTAAAGTCTTGCCAGGGTCTGAATTTGTACATTTCAAATTCACTTCATAAACATGCAGGTGACAAAGATCCTCCAACCACCAGACTGTCACACTGGCTGATGCTCTAGCTTCAAGCCCTACCTCTGATAAAAATGCAGTCCTTTTAGCTAAAGAGCCCTGCTTTGATAGTTGTAAAATGGTTTGTGAGATACTTAAAATGGTAAAGTGTTTTGAAACCTATGGATGGGAAGCCCTGTGCAAATATTAGTGCCATGGTCCAGTTGATCGGATAGGGCTGGATGATAGGTTGGACTGGATGATCTTGGAGGTCTCTTCCAACCTGGTTGATTCTATGAGTCTATGAGTCCATGATTTGCATAGTAGCACAGCTTACAGTGTGTTCCTTTGTGTTTGTATAAGTATATCCATGTGTAGATGTAAGGCCAGTAAGTACAATTGCTGGGCTCCAAGGAGTTAGTCAATGTTTTAAGCTTTGTTAGGATGCTCTAATTTGTCTATGTCTATGTCTATGTCTAATGTCTAATTTGGACATTTCCTAATGTCCAAAAAACCAAAAACAAAAGCAAAAAACCAAAACCAACAAGACAAAAAACTGTCCTTGAAAGTAAGTGGCATTATTTGTGAGAATTGGACTTCAGTTTGTTGGTTTCATTGTTTTAGTTTGGGTTTTGTTGGAGTTTTACGTAGAAAAAGGCAACCTTTTCCCCTTCTTCTTACTGTCTTTAGAGCATGTTTGCTTCCAATTTATACTAGAAAGTATTCCTGGTCGATTGTTTCCCTCCTAAACTGCACCCAGGCATCATCTGGGAAAGCTTCAGGAAGCACCACACTGTCAAATGACAAAATGGGCAATCATATGCCAGAGTCTGAGTCTATGAGAGCCCTGAGTTAATCATGCTTAATTGCGAGCATCTCTCCTGATATGCATTTGGGCTCTGCCAACTAGGACAGCTCCTGTTCTCTGATCCAATGTCCATGAATGGTTTGAACACAGCATGTGCTGGGTGAGAATGCTCTAGATTTTGCTCCCTTTTATTTACCCAGCTTTATGTAATGCAGACTTTCCTACTCTGCAACNAGAGGACACAGCCTCAAGCTGTGCCAGGGGAAATTTAGGCTTGAGGTGAGGAGAAAGTTCTTCACTGAGAGAGTCATTGGCCACTGGAATGGGCTGCCCAGGGAGGTGGTGGAGTCACCGTCCCTGGAGCTGTTCAAGGCAAGCTTGGACGTGGCACTTGGTGCCATGGTCTAGCCTTGAGCTCTGTGGTAACAGGTTGGACTTGATGATCTATGAGGTCTCTTCCAACCTTGGTGATACTGTGATACTGGGTGATACCTTCAGGGATGATGGCTCCATCACCTTCCTGGACAGCCTGTTCCAATGCTTGACCACTCTTTCAGTAAAGCAATTTTTCCTAATATAAAATCTATACCTCTCCTGGTGCAGCTTCCTCTCATCAGGTAAGATCCAGTGCAAAGTACTGCATAATGTAGATACCACCAGGCTGTACTGCTTGGGTCAGGACTGTAAAACAGTGCCCAGTTCTGTTGTACCTTTTTTTAGTAAGAATATATCCTTATGGCCCTTCTGCTATTCTCCACAGTCAGTCCAGAACAGAGAACATTGTGAGTGACCTTGGTTCTTTTGTCCCCTTTTCCACACTGCTTATGAATATTTCAAACAGTTCAAGCACCTGTGCAAATTTCTGTGGGATACAACTCAGGGCTTCTCCTTGCTGGGAAAGCTGACTATTTACTCCCACACCGTTTCCTGCATGCTTACCATTGTTTAATACATAGGAGCACCTTCCCTGCTATGCTATGACAGCCTGAGCTCCTTAACAATCTTTTGCAAAGGACACTGTTAAATATCTTTTGTGTCATTCTGCCCCTGTACTCTGCACTGGT
>WAAF01012804.1:3334-61706 GCA_013400475.1 Tricholaema leucomelas
CAGCTATGGTACCTTCCACCCATCCATCCATCCATCCATCCATCCACCCATCCATCCATATCTCCAGCTATGGTACCTTCCACCCACCCATCCATCCATCCATCTCTCCAGCTATGGTACCATCCACCCATCCACCCATCCATCTCTCCAGCTATGGTACAGACATTTGTGGGGATAGTGCTGCCTGTGTGTTGGCTCTCGAGAAAGAGCCTCAAAGCAGCTTTTGGTCAGGGGAAAGGAGAAGCTAGAAGGAGGTTGGCATTGCCCAGATAGCAAAACCCCTCTTTTCTTGCTAAATAAAAGAGCACATGTGAGTATGACCAGAATTTGGATCTTCTTTCCTTAGTGGCTTTGGTAACCAGCAAGACATTCACTCTGAAGGAGTGCCAACATCCAGAACTGAGGAAGACAATAATCTGTGGGAAGCACATGAGGACAGATCAAAGGTTTCTGGGGATACTTAATCTCAGTTGTAACATCTTCAATAGGAAATGGAGAAACCTGGGATGTAGGAAGGCTTTCATTGGCCAGTCTTGGGTTAATGCTGGTTTGTTGATAAGATTTTATCTGCTTGGTGGACAGTGCCCAAGATGTGGGCTTGCATTTGGAGTAAGCCCAAAGGAGAGGCCATGCCATTGGAAACATAACTGATGTGAGTACAAAGTGCTCTCCTGAAGCAGAAGGATACTGGAAGGAGAACAGGAGATGTTTTGCTTTCTGGGGCAGACTGGTAGGTGGTCAAACACCCAGACGATGGGCATAGCACATGCACCCAGCTAGAGGGGAGGCAACAGCAAGGGGGTGGGGGCAGGAGAACAAAGCTTTGGTGCTTCCCCTGTCACCTGAATTTGGGATCCTGCGGATGCACCTCACCTCCCCCTCGCCCTCCCGAGGTCTGACAGCACCAGGCTGAGAGACAGCAATCGATGGCATTAATTACCAGATGAACGGCAGAGAGGCACGAGTGTGGCCCCACAAAAAATGTAAAGCAAATCCCAGCTAAGGGAAGGAAGAAACCCAGGCAAAAACTGCAGCAATTTCTACTCCCTTACCCTTGAGATTTGGCTCCAGATTCAAAGGATAGGCAGGCGGAGAGGGAGGCTGGGAGGAGGCGGGCGGGGGTGGGCGGTGGGGGGAGTTGGCTCATATTCTGCTGTGACCCAATTCCATACAAAGCATCCTGTAACGAAACACGTCTCTATCTACAAAGTACAAGTAATCTTTGTTTGCTCTACAATACTTATCTGCATTTAGACCCACGATGGCAGTGCTTGGCTTATTTTCATGGATCCAGTTATCCTTTTTATCCCTCTGAGCATGTGTAAGTGTGTGTGTGTGTGCGTCTGTGTTTCCTCCTCCCCAGCCTCCTTGCTGCCTCTTGTGCCTGTGCCAATGCAGCAGCAGTCCTAGGGTGCTCTGAGACGTCAGCAGAGGTGGAAATACTGAAGGTCAGCATCAAAGAGGCCTTTCTCTGGTGCATTGGAAAAGGGTGGATTTGGGATCTAGTCTTTACAGCATCTCACCATTGCCTGAGGAGCCTTTGAGGTGCTACTAAAGAAAGGAACCGTTACTACATGAGGCACCAATCTGAGACACGGGAGACACTTGTGCTAGCAGAGCTTGCATGACCTCCAAGCCTCCATTCTTGCTGGTAACTTTTGGAAAGGAATGGACTACAGGAAGGCTGGGGAGGGACTATTGACAAGGTCTAGTAATGTCTGGCCGTGGGGGAATGTGTTTAAACTGGAAGAGGGGAGATTTAGACTGGATGTTAGGAGGAAGTTCTTTACAGTGAGGGTGGTAAGACACTGGCACAGGTTGCCCAGGGAGGTTGTGGATGCTCCCTCCCTGGAGGCATTTAAGGCCAGGCTGGATGAGGCCTTGAGCAAGCTGCTCTAGTGGGAGGTGTCCCTGCCTATGGCAGGGGGTTGGAGCTGGATGCTCCTTGAGGTCCCTTCCAACCTAAACCATTCTATGATTCTATGACTCTATGACTTCTGTTTGTCTCAACAGTACCTCCAGAAAAAACAGGATGGTCTTCATAGGGCTATTTTCAAGCACTACCACAGGATAAAGACCATCCTGAGCAGTATCCAAGACAGCAGTGTCCCTTCCAAGACGGAGTCACAGAGGGTAGCCTGACGCTGAATTTGACCATCAGTTTGGTTTCTCTGGTTGTGCCCAAGTGTGATAGTGTGTCACCGACTCCCAGCATGTTTTCCCTGTGCTTCCAGTTATGGAGCAGGTCAGCCCTGAAGAGGTATGAATGAGTTTCACAGAGTCAAAGAATGTCAGGAGCTGGAAGGGACCTCAAAAGCTCATCCAGTCCAACCCCTCTGCCAGAGCAGCATCACCTAGAGTAGATCACACAGGAACACATCCAAAAGGGCTTTGAGTATCTCCAAAGAGGGAGACTCCATAACTGCCCTGGGCAGCCTGTTCCAGGGTTCTGTCACCCTCACAGGGAAAAAAAATTCTCCCTGGAACTTCCTATGCCTCTACTTCCATCCATTGTCCCTTGTGCTGTCATTGGGTATCACCGAGCAGAGCCTGGCTCCATGCTCTTGACACTCACCCTTTATGTGTTTATCAACCTGAATGAAGTCACCTCTCAGTCTCCTCCTCTCCAAGCTAAAGAGCCCCAGCTCCCTCACTATCTCCTCTCAAGAGAAAGTTTCTCTCTTCTGAAGTCACAAAAGAACTGAGTTTCCAGTCTAGATGATGCACCATAATCCAGGGCATCACTGGTATACCAACCTTTATGCACACAGCAAGGAAGAGTCATTTCCCACCAGGGGAACCACCAAATTTCCTGAGGGAATCACCAAATCTCCTGATTTTGGTAGTGCCACACGGCTGTGTGGCTGCTTGGATACAGCAATAGCAGCCTTTGCAGCCAGCTGGGCATCCTCTCCATGAGGCTGCTGCCATCTGAACTCATAGAATTATAGAATCATAGAATCAACCAGGCTGGAAGAGACCTCCAAGATCATCCAGCCCAACCTAGCACCCAGCCCTGTCCAATCAACCAGACCATGGCACTAAGTGCCTCATCCAGGCTTTTCTTGAACACCTCTAGGGATGGTGACTCCACCACCTCCCTGGCCAGTCCACTCCAATGGCAAATCACTCTCTCTGGCAAGATCTTCCCTCCTATCAGTGCTGGGCTGATGGTTGGACTTGATGATCTTAGAGGTCTTTTCCAACCAAAACAGTTGTGAGATTGTCCAGAGGAGGACTGAAGAGTGTTCAGTCCAAAGGATCTGCAACACCTAGGTGGTTGTTTGAGGGCTGGCCCAGGGCTGAGCTGTTGACTCCCTGCTGGCTTTGTTTTTCATTCTTAACCCTCATTTCCCTGCTTCAATATTTCCTAGGTTCAGCTGGAACTGAATCCTGGGTTGGTTTCTTCCATTTACTGCTTGGTTTTCATCTGAAGCCAGCCCTTGAGAGTATCTATATTTTAAATAAGGAGAAGAATAAACAGAGGATGTAATGCATGTAATTCCACAGTAATCATGTGTTTTACAGCCAGCTGACAAATTTCCTCAGCTGCGAGTAAATATTCTCATCTCCCTCCAGCCCTGCCACCAAGAGCCTCTGTTTATTTGGTAATCAGTGCAACCTCCTCCCCAGAGAGCTACCTGAATTGGTGCTGATAGGCAGATGACTCCCTTGGTCTAACTTTCTTCCCCTGCCCCCCATACTTAGGGATTTCCAACTGGTGATTCTTCACTCCCTTCCCCCACTCCCCTACCCTCCCCCAGGCAATCCCTTGAATTACCTGACAAGCTTTTGGGGAAAGGATCCTCTGGGCTCTTTGCTTGGTTTGCTCCATTGTGGAAATAATGATGGGTTTGAACCTCTGCTTGTGTCTGGATAGGCAGAGAAGTGGTGGATGGAGTTAAGGTTAAATATGATTTTCAGCTTAAAGCTCTCCTTTACAAAGGGAGACATAAACTGGTGTTTCCAGTGCATTATACTGGTGCAAGGATGGGGTTTCTGGTCAGATTTCAGGGTCATTTAACCAAGCAACTATTCAGGCAGTCCTAGAAAACACAGGTGCTCATACTGGGCACGAAGGGCATTGAGGGGCTGGAGTGCATCTAGAGAAGGGCAACAAAACTCCCTGGTCTGAAGAACAGGGCTGGGGAAGAGAAGCTGAGGGAATTGGGGGTGGTCAGCCTGGAGAAGAGGAGGCTGAACAACCTCATTGCTCTCTACAACTTTCTGAAAGGTGGTTGGAGTGAGGTGGGGGTTGGTCTCTTCTTATTATGATCAAGTGATAGAAGGAGAGGAAATGGCCTGAAATTGTGCCAGGGGAGGTTTAGGTTGGATTTGAGGAACATTTTCTTTGCTGCAGCAGTGATTTGGCACTGGAACAGGCTGCCCAGGGAAGTGGTGGAGTCGCCATCCCTGGAGGTGTTCATGAAATATGTGGACATGGCATTTGGGGACATGGTTTAATAACCAGAGAGGTGTTGGACTGGATGATCTTAGAGGTCTCTTCCAATCAAAACAATTCTCTGATTCACCCTGAATCTTTACTGTTTTTATCTTTCATGCATAAATCTCACACACCAACTATGGATTTTTTTTCTGCTTCAAAGCTCAGCAGGAAAATGGACCTCTGTGTGGGGAGAAATATGAGAAGATATAGTTCGGAATGAGACCTGCTTCTGTAGATGCTTTGATTCTCTGTGACAATAAACCTCTGCTCCACCCAGTTTGGTCATTTATACCACAGAAAGTATTTGGATCACATTCATAATTCTGGGTTCTGGAGGCAGATGTCCTGGCAGAGGAAGCACAGAGCCACAGAATTAGCCAGGTTGGAAAATACCTTCAAGGTCATTGAGGCCAACCTGTCAACTAACCTTTCTTGTTAACTAACCTGTGACACTAAGTGTCTCATTCAGCCTCCTCATCACCTCCAGGGATGGTGACTCCACCACCTTCCTGGGCAGCCCATTCCAACGCAAATCACTCTTGCTGTGAAGAACTTCTTCCTAACATCCAGCCTGAACCTGTCCTGGTACAGCTTGAGGCTGTGTCCTCTTGTTCTGTTGCTGGTTGCCTGGCAGAAGAGACCAACCCCACCTACTTACAAACTCCGTTTCAGGTAGTTGTAGACAGCACAAGGTCTGCCCTGAGCCTCCTCTTTTCCAGGCTGCCAGAAGATAGGAGGTGGTTTTGCTGCTCATGAGTCACAGAGTGCTATGGGAGTCTCCTACACACCACCCCCTGAAACATGTTTGCAATCTTAATGGGCATCCATGAGCTGGATGAGGGCATTGAGTCCAGTGCAGAGCCACAAAGATGATGAAGGTAATGGAACATCTCTGTTATGAGGAAACCCTGAGGGATTTGGGGCTCCTGGAGAGGAGGAGCCTGAGGGGTGCCCTCATTCATGTTGATAACTATGTAGAGGGTGAGTTCTAAGAGGCTGGAGCCTCTGGTGATGCCCAATGCCAGCACAAGGGGCACTGGTGGAAGCTGAGGCATAGGAAATTCCATGGAAATATGAGGAGGAATTCTTTTCCCTGTGAGGGTGACAGAACCCTGGAACAGGCTGCCCAGGGGGATTTTGGAGTCTCCCTCTCTGGAGATATTCAAGACCTCCCTGGATGTGTTCCTGTGTGATCTGCTCTAGGCGATCCTGCTCCGGCATGATCCAGCTCTGGCTGGATGAGCTTTTGAGGTCCCTTCCAGCTCCTGACATGCTGTGATTGTGTGATTGAGAGGACCTTCAGCAACTTTGCTGATGATACCACATTGGGATGGGGGTGGGGGAGTAGGGTGGAGGTGGTGGGTGGTGGGTGATACCCCATCAGACTGTGCTGGCATCAACTGAGATCTCAACAGGCTGGAGAGATGGATGAAGGAGAACTTCATGAAGTTCAACAAGGACAAGTATAGAGTCCTGCATCTGGGGAGGAACAACACCAGGGACCAGTACAGATTAGGGATTGTCCTGCTGGAAAGCAGCTCTGTGGAGAAAGCACTTGGAATGCTGATAGGCAGCNGTGACAGAACCCTGGAACAGGCTGCCCAGGGGGATTTTGGAGTCTCCCTCTCTGGAGATATTCAAGACCTCCCTGGATGTGTTCCTGTGTGATCTGCTCTAGGCGATCCTGCTCCGGCATGATCCAGCTCTGGCTGGATGAGCTTTTGAGGTCCCTTCCAGCTCCTGACATGCTGTGATTGTGTGATTGAGAGGACCTTCAGCAACTTTGCTGATGATACCACATTGGGATGGGGGTGGGGGAGTAGGGTGGAGGTGGTGGGTGGTGGGTGATACCCCATCAGACTGTGCTGGCATCAACTGAGATCTCAACAGGCTGGAGAGATGGATGAAGGAGAACTTCATGAAGTTCAACAAGGACAAGTATAGAGTCCTGCATCTGGGGAGGAACAACACCAGGGACCAGTACAGATTAGGGATTGTCCTGCTGGAAAGCAGCTCTGTGGAGAAAGCACTTGGAATGCTGATAGGCAGCAAGTTCTGCATGGGCAGCAATGAGCCCTTGTGGCCAAGCAGGTCAAGGGCATCCTGCGGTACATCAAGAAAAGTGTGGCCAGCAGGGTTAGGGAGGTTCTTCTTCTGCTCAACTCTACCCTGGTGAGACCACACCTGGAATGCTGTGTCCAGTTTTGGGCTCCCCAGTTCAAGAGAGACAGGCACCTGCTGGTGAGAGTCCAAGAGAGAGCTATGAGGATGATTGGGGGACTTGAGCATCTCCCCTATGGAGAGAGATTGAGAGCCTTGGGGCTCTTTAATCTGGAGAAGAGAAAGGCGAGAGGGCATCTGATCAATGTCTATGAATATCTGAGTGGTGAGTGTCAGGATGGAGGTGCCAGGCTCTTTTTGGTGGTCCTGACTAATGACAGGTCAAGGAAAAGTGTGTAGAAGCTGGAACACAAGAGGTTCCACCTCAACATGAGGACATACTGGAGCAGGCTGCCCAGAGATGTTGTGGAATCTCCTTTGCAGGCTTTCAAAACCCACCTGGATGTGTTCTTGTGTGACCTGCCCTATAGGATTCTGCTTTGGCAGGGGGCTTGGACTCAATGATCTCTGGAGGTCTCTTCCATTTCCCACCTTTCTGTGATTCTGAGATGCCCACTGATGGCAAAACTCAAGATCTTGAATTGCTACATTTCATCATGGTTTTATGTCTTTTTTTCCCCCCTCTCATTTTACAACATGGTTGTGATGGTTTGGGTGTTCCCCCTCTCATTTTACAACATGGTTCTCCAAATAACATTTCTAGCTCTAGACTGGTGGCTAGATCTGAGAGGACATTTCATGGGTAAAGAACTCAAGTTGGGCTTCAGGTGAATAGTGAGCCAAAAGTTGACAAGACATACTTCATAATCCACTAAACAACAGAATATAGCAAAGCAAAGCTGATTCTGGTAGGCAAAAAGTACAGAAATTCATTCAAATGCTCACAAGATGGAGAAGAGCTGAAAAGAAGAATAAAAGAGAGGAGAATTTCCATCATAGCTGCCAGAGCAGGCAGCATTGTAATTTCCACCACCTCCCCCCCGCCTTTAAAGCTCTCATTTTCACTTATTTTGAGTGAAACAACAGAAGAGCAGCAAAAAAGGTTCTGCCTCAACACAAGGGGCAACTTCTTTACTGTAAGGGTCCCAGAGCACTGGAACAGGCTCCCCAGAGAGGCTGTGGATTCTCCTTCTCTGGAGGCTTTCAAGGCCTGTCTGGATGTGTTCCTCTGTGATCTGTGTTAGATAGGATTGTCCTGATCTGGCAGGGGGGGTGGATTCGATGATCAACTTGGGTCCCTTCCAGCCCCTGACATCCTGTGAGCCTGTGAACGAAACCCAAACATCTGGCAACACATTTCAGTCACTTGCAACAGAGAAAGGAGCCTGAGCTGGGTCTCTGTGGTGAGAGGCCTGGAACACAAACCCTATGAGAAGAGGCTGAGGTTGCTGGGGGTGTGCAGCCTGGAGAAGAGGAGGCTCAGGACAGACCTCATTGCTGTCTACAACTACCTGAAGGGAAGTTGTAGCCAGGTGGGGTTGGTCTCTTCTGCCAGGCGAGCAGCTACAGAACAAGGAGACATAGCCTCAAGTTGTGCCAGGGGAGGTACAGGCTGGATGTTAGGAGGAAGTTTTTGGCAGAGAGAGTGATTGGCCTTGGAAGAGGCTGCCCAGGGAGGTGGTGGAGGTGTTGAAGACAAGACTGGATGAGGCACTTAGTGCCATGGTCTGGTTGACTGAAAAGGGCTGGGTGCTAGGTTGGCCTGGATGATCTTGGAGGTCTCTTCCAACCTGGTTGATTTATGATTGTATGATCAGGAGATAGAGATGAAGGGGAAGGGTGAGAGAAGCCTTTCCCCTACTGCTCTCCCATGTCTGCTAAGTGGCAGTGGACCCTGGGCTCAGCACAGGACAGGCAGAAAAGTGGATATAGATCAAGAAAACACAATCTTACAGGAAAGGCTCACCTGGAGAAGAAAGAGTCAGGATGAGGAGAAGGATAAAATCACTCCTCCTGCTCATTTCCTGCCTGGATAGCCTTCTGCTGGCTGAAAGGTTGCTGAAAAGAGAAAGACAATAAATTGTTCTTCGTGTCTGCTGGGGATAGGAAGAGAAGGAACAGCCCTAAATTGCAGCATGGAAGATTTAAGTCAGATGCACAGAATAACACAGTGGTGATAAGGATGGAAAAGCACTGGAATAAATTTCCTGGAGAGGCAGTGGAATGGCCAGTATGGGAAGAGGCCAGGAGAATGTGCTTCAGGGATGCTTTAGGTCTGCATCATCCCACCCTGGGCTGGAAGAGAGGTTACCTGGTATCTCATGTCCCTCCCAGCCCTGAGTCCTGCACCTCTAAAGCCTGGTGGGGAATATGTTCTGGTGCTGGAGCAAGCCCTGGTCAAACAGGGCCATGGAGGGACAGACAGCTACAACTACCTGAAGGGAGGCTGTAGCCAGGTGCAGGTTGGTCTCTTCTGCCAGGCAAGCAGCAACAGAACAAGGGGACACAGTCTCAAGCTGTGCGAGGGGAGGTACAAGCTGGATGTTAGGAGGAAGTTGTTGGCAGAGAGAGTGATTGGCATTGGAATGGGCTGCCCAGAACGATGGTGGAGTCACCATCCCTGGAGGTGTTCAAGCAAAGCCTGGATGAGGCATTTAGTGCCATGGTCTGGTTGATTGTCTAGGGCTGGGTGCTAGGTTGGACTGGATGAGTTTGGAGGTCTCTTCCAGCCTGGTTGATTCCATGATGCTATGATTCTATGTGGAGGCAGATGGGGGCTTCTCAATGTTGTCAACAGAATAGGAAATAGAGAAGCTGCTCAAATGGAGCAAGAAACCACTAGAAACATAAAGTCAGGATCAAAACAGTATGTCCCAGAGCCCTGGGACCTCAAGCTTGTGCTCTGTTTTGTCTCAGTAGCTCCAGAACCTCCAGAAAGACAGAGAATCATTCTCAAGACTGAGAATAAGGTCACCAGGACTGCCTACTCATCTGCTGTGGAGGTAATCTCCTGCAGTGGCTAGAAGAGAGCACTGAGAAGATGCTTGTGGGTTGCAAAGAGAAGTTTTCTGAAGACCAGAGCTCTTTTCCATCCATGGATTTCACCATGGATGGAAATATCCCAGGAAAGAGACTCAACCCTGTCCCAATCAAACCTAGTGCTAGAGTTCATCTCTTGTCCTTCAGCAAGCTGCTCAGACATGCTTCAGCTCACAGAGCTGGGGCTGCAGTCCCAAAACCTCGAGAGGTATTGGGATATCAGATGGTGCCAAGATATTGGCACTTGCCTGTGTGAGAAGGACCAAGAGGTGTAAGAAGTTCTGCACTGCCTCCTCCCACCACTTCGAGGTTAGCAGGCTGGGATTTGATGCTGCAGGCAGTGGAACATCTCCCTGCTGAGGACAGGCTGAGGGAGCTGGGGCTTGGAGCTTGAAGCAGAGGACCCTCAGGGGTGATTGCATTCATGTCGATAAAGATGTGCAGGGCAGTGTTGGGAGGACACAGTCAGGCTCTGCTCTCTGATGTCCCACAATAGCCCAAGGGGCAATGGGTGCAAGCTGGAGCAGAGGAGGCTCCATGTAAATGTAAGGAAAAACTTTTCACTGTGAGCATGCCAGAGCCCTGGAGCAGGCTGCCAAAAAGGTTGTGGAGTCTCCCTCTCTGGAGACATTCCAACCCCACCTGGATGCGTTTCTGTGTGACCTTCCCTGGGTGATCCTGCTCTGGCAGGGGGGTTGAACTGGATGAGCTTTCAACGTCCCTTCCAACCCCTAACATTCCCTGATTGGAGTCTCCCTCTCTGGAGACATTCCAACCCCACCTGGATGCGTTTCTGTGTGACCTTCCCTGGGTGATCCTGCTCTGGCAGGGGGGTTGAACTGGATGAGCTTTCAACGTCCCTTCCAACCCCTAACATTCTGTGATTCTGTGATTGTGTGACTTTGGCAGAGCGCTGGGATGCTGGGAATAAAGAGTAGGCACCACTTTTCCGAGGGGACAGTGAAAAAGAGAGAGAGAGAAGGAGGCAGGGGAAGGAGGGGCCGGGGAGAAAAGAGGAGAGAGAGAAAGAGAGAGAGAGAGTGCAGGGAGGAGGGGAAATGAAAGGATATTATTTTTTTTTGTATCTGTCATTTCCCTGCTATCTCCCATATGACTTCTTAATCCATCAGAATGCTGGGAAGATAATGTTTTGGGCGAAATAACATGAGAGAGAGGATAGACTCCCAAGGACCAATATCTTTATTGCTGGGAGGATAAACGGATTATGTCAGCCATTTTCTGTTGCTGACAGCTTTTCTTATTAACCGATTTTATTTTTTAATCTTCCAGGGGAAGAAATATGGTTTTATGTCACAATAAAACGCCGGTCACATCTAATTCTGCCCTCAAACAAACAGATTTCTGAAAGCCTTGCAGAGAAATTTGAAATAACTTTAAAGAGGGCTGGTTTTTATTTTTTTTTTTTTGAGGGGGGGGGAGGATAAAGTCTTTATCCAGAGGCTTGTTCAACCGCAGTGTAAAAGGTTTAGAGAGAGTGAGAGAGGGAGTGTGTGTGTGTGTGAGAGAGAGAGAGAAGGAGGGAGGGAGAAGCCAAGAAAAGTCCCTCACAGTTGTGGGTTTTTTTTTTTTTTCTTTTTGCTGGTTGATCCCTATTAAAAGAAACTCTTCATTGTGGTGTACTCAAGGAAATAGAGCTCAGACGAAAGAGTCACATGAATGTTAACAAATATGGCTATTTGTGTGGCTTACGCGGCGCGCCGGGCTTAGCGATGTTGTGCGTGACACTCAGAGAATGAAGGAAGCAATCATTAGCATCCCAGCAACCTGCTTAGCTGCCTGCTTTCATACTCCCCCCTTTTGATCTGACACTTTTTTCTTTTCAGGGTTTTTTTTTTTTTTCCTTCTTTTTCTTTCCATTCCCTTTCCCTCCCCTTCAGTTTTTGCTGGGATTACCGAGGAAGATGCTAATAAAGTATCGCACACGGTGTAGGCGCAGCGATAAGGAAAGTCTGCTCGGGAGAAACTTCCCAGCTGCAAGCCCAGCAGCCTTTGTACTTGTTGCTGGGTTCTCAGTGTGGCCCTGGAAGTTGGGAGGTTTTTCTTCAATTCCTTTTTCCTATCCCTGCCCCACCCTCAAAAAAACAAAAACCAGACCAGCCAACCCCAGTGGGTGAATCCTGCATAGTTCATCTGCAGCTCCTACAGGGTTTTAGAGAAAGCTCCATGAAGCTGGTTGTAGCCCAGATGTTCATGAAGCTGGTTGTAGCCCAGATGTTCATGAAGCTGGTTGTAGCCCAGATGCTCATGAAGCTGGTTGTATCCCAGATGTTCATGAAGCTGGTTGTAGCCCAGATGCTCATGAAGCTGATTGTAGCCCAGATGCTCATGAAGCTGATTATAGCCCAGATGCTCATGGATGGTGGAGCTGGGGTTGTTATGTCTGGAGAAGAGGAGGCTGAGAGGAGACCTCACTGCTCTCTACAACTCCCTTGAAGGAGGCTGGGGCCAAGTAGGGGTCAATCTTTTCTCTCTAGTATCAGGTGATAAGAGGAGAGGAAAAGGCTTGAATTGTGCCAGGAGTGGGCTAGGTTGGAGAGGAGGAAAAATGTCTTTGCTGCAGGAGTGGTCAAGGATTGGAACAGGCTGCCCAGGGAGGGGTTCAAGAAACCTGCGGCCATGGCACTCAGAGACATGGTTTGAGGGTCGTGGCAGTGCTGGGTTGAAGGTTGGACTCAGTGATCTTTGAAGGCTTTTCCAACCCAAGGTTCTGCTCTGTCCTTCCCTCATTTCTTTTTTTTTTTTATTAAGGAACACACTTTGTGCTCCTTGGAAATACTGGAATCAGACAGCAAAGTTTTAATGTACAGTAAGGAAATGACCTTGGCTGTCTTGCAGCACCTTTTGTTTGGCACACTGCTGATGGCAGAGCACCAGCTACCATCCTAAGGAGTGCTCACAAGGCATTCAAACTCAGCAGCATCTCTTGGTGGTGTTCTGCTATCAGTTTTGTCTGGGTTTGGGTTTGCTTTCTTGGCTGACCCACCCACTGTGCTGAAGGACATGGTTTAACAACAGATTTGATAGTTAGGTAATGGCTGGACCTGATGATCTTCAAGACATTTTCCAGCCTATGATTTTTTGGAAGCAGTGGAAATAAGACTGCAGCACATCACAGAGGTGATGTCAGCTTTGATGATCTCTAAAGACGTAAGGCCCACAAATAGAATCATAGAATCAACCAGGTTGGAAGAGACCTCCAAGATCATCCAGTCCAACCTCTCACCCAGCCCTAGCCAGCCAACTAGACCATGGCACTAAATGCCTCAGCCAGGCTTTGCTTCAACACCTCCAGGGACGGCGACTCCACCACCTCCCTGGGCAGCCCATTCCAGTAGCCAATGACTCTCTCAGTGAAGAACTTTCTCCTCACCTCAAGCCTAAATTTCCCCTGGCGCAGCTTGAGGCTGTGTCCTCTTGTTCTGGTGCTGGCTGCCTGAGAGAAGAGAGCAACCTCCTCCTGGCTACAACCACCCCTCAGGTAGTTGTAGACAGCAATAAGGTCTCCCCTGAGCCTCCTCTTCTCCAGGCTAAACAATCCCAGCTCCCTCAGCCTCTCCTCGTAGGGCTGTGCTCGAGGCCTCTCACCAGCCTCGTTGCCCTTCTCTGGACACGTTCAAGCATCTCAATGTCCCTCTTAAACTGGGGGGCCCAGAACTGGACACAGTACTCAAGGTGTGGTCTAACCAGTGCAGAGTACAGGGGCAGAATGACCTCCCTGCTCCTGCTGGCCACACCATTCCTGATGCAGGCCAGGATGCCATTGGCTCTCTTGGCCACCTGGGCACACTGCTGGCTCATGTTCAGGCGGGTATCGATCAGCACCCCCAGATCCCTCTCTGTCTGGCTGCTCTCCAGCCAGAGAGTGTCCTGGGTAACAGACATCAGAGAACCACAAAATCATTTAGGAGGCCACCCCAGGGCCAAAAACATTTACTGATGACCTCAGCCCCTAGCTAGACCTCTGCTGAGGTCTCTGGTGGTGGTCAGCTTCAGTCTTGCACTTCAGAACCCTTAGCTGGGCTGCAGAGAGTTGCTCCACAAGCAGAAAGCAGAAGGCAAGCAGAGAACAAATAAAAGCACATTAATCCCAGCTCCATTAGAAACACAGGGAATAAATAAATGCTGTTTTCAAATGTGGAAAGGCAAAAAAAAAAAAAAAAAAGGAGAAGAGGAGGAAAAAAAAAATCAATAGGGAAAGAAATATTATTTTTAATCTTCTAAGAGGTTTTTACAAACAACAGGGAGAGGGGGGGAGAAAAAAAAATTGAAAGCCGTGAAAAAAGACTTGCCAATGTCCTTTTAACCTTTATTTATTATCACTCAGTCCACATCAGCCCCTGACTGCAAGATAATTTGGAATTTCATTTTAATTTCAATGCGTCACATAATTCAACACAACTCCCCACGATTTCCGCCCCCCCCCTTCCCCCTCTTTCTTTTTACTTTTGTATATACAACTAAAAAAAAAAGACTTAAAAAAACCACCCAAATTAAACCCAAAATCTCTATCAGAAATGCATCTGATGGAAAAAAAACCAAACACCTCACCCAAACCCCAAAACACTCTTCCCCTCCTCCCCCCAACAACAACAGCGACGTAACCCTTCTGCAGCAGTTGCTTCATTTATGACATGAAAAGGGTTTGTGCTAAAACATGATAAAAATAAACCCAAACAAACTTCAAACCAGGAATATTTCCTTAATAACAGGCTGTAGCTTGAAGGGTTCCTGCCCCTCTGCTTTTCTTACAGCTTTGCCCGCTGCTTGCATTGGAGTGCAAGTGGTTTTCAGGCTGGCTCTTTGGAAGCCTTGGTTGGGTGCGTGGAGTGGTGGTGGGAGCCTGGCGAGCTCAGTGGGAGCTTGAGGTAGGGTGGCAGATGAAGGGTTGGTGTTACCAGCCAGGGGCAAGTCTGGCTGTTTCCCTAGGTGTCATAGAGGCATAGAGTCACTGAGATGATAGGGTTGGAAAGCCCTCCAAGATCATCCAGACCTTTTAGCGCCTTGGTTGGGTGCGTGGAGTGGTGGTGGGAGCCTGGCGAGCTCAGTGGGAGCTTGAGGTAGGGTGGCAGATGAAGGGTTGGTGTTACCAGCCAGGGGCAAGTCTGGCTGTTTCCCTAGGTGTCATAGAGGCATAGAATCACAGAGATGATAGGGTTGGAAAAGCCCTCCAAGATCATCCAGTCCAAATTTCAACCCAGTATCACTACTTCCACTAAACTGTGTCCCCAAGTGCCATGGCCACACAGCTCTTGAAGACCTCCAGGGATGAAGACTTGAAGACCTCCAGGGATGAGGACTCCACCAACTCCCTGGGCAGCCTGTGCCAATCCCTGACCACTTTTGCAGCAAAGAATTTTTTGCTCATCTCCAAACTATCCCTCCTCTGGTACAATTTCAAGCCAATTCCTCTCCTCTTATCACCTGAAGTATACTGCAGAGAAAATACTGGCCCCTACTTGGCTCCAACCTCCTTTCAGGTTGCTGTAGGGAGAAATGAAGTCTCCTATCAGCCTCCTTTCCTCCACACTAAACAACCCCAGTCCCCTCAGCTGCTTCTCACCAGCCCTGCTCTCCAGACTCTTCAGCATCTTTCTTGCCCTTCTCTGGACCTGCTCCAGGCCCTCAATGTCCTTCTTGTAGCAAGGGCCCCAAAACTGAACCCAACACTCAAGGTGTGGCCTCTCCAGTGCTGAGTACTGGGGCAATCATGTCCCAGTTCCCTTCACTGAATGTAAGATGAAGTCCCTTGGGAGAGATCTCTGCTTTCCCTGGCCCAGATTTCGTGTTGTCCTCAACACCATTGTCCAGGATGATAGTGAGATCTGTTCTTCACTCCCATCCTCCAAGCAGCTAGGAGCTAAGCTGCAACAGGCTGCAGGTCCCCTGCATGCAGCTGCTGTTAGGCTGCAAATTCATAGACTCACAGATTTGTAGAATAACAGAACCATGGAATGGCAGGGGTTGGAACGGACCTCTGGAGACCATCAAGTCCAACCCCCTGCTAATGCAGGTTTACCCAGAGCAGGCTGCCCAGGAATGCATCCAGGTGGGTTTTGAAAGTCTCCAGAGAAGGAGGCTTCACAACCTCTCTGGGCAGCCTGCTCCAAGGCTCCAGCACCCTCACACCAAAGGAGTTTCTCCTTAAGTACAAGTAAAACCTCCTGGGTTCTAGTTGGTGCCCACTGCCCCTTGTCCCATTACTGGCCTCCTCTGAGCACAGTCACATCTTCTTGACCTTCACCCTTCAGACATTGATCAGCATTGATCAGATACCCTCCCAGCCTTCTCTTCTTCAGGCTAAACAGACCTAGGTCTCTCAGCCTCTCCTCATAAGAGAGATGCTCCAGGCCCCTCAGCAGCTTCATGTCCCTCCACTGGCCTCTCTCCAGCAACTCCCTGTCTCTCTTACTGTCTACAACTACCTGAAGGGAGATTGTAGCCAGGTGGGGGTTGATCTCTTCTGCCAGGCAACCAGCAACAGAACAAGGGGACACAGTCTCAAGTTGTGCTAGGGGAGGTCTAGGCTGGATGTTAGGAGGAAGTTGTTGGCAGAGAGAGTGATTGGCATTGGAATGGGCTGCCCAGGGAGGTGGTGGAGTCACTGTCCCTGGAGGTGTTGAAGCAAAGCCTGGATGAGGCACTTAGTGCCATGGTCTGGTTGATTGTCTAGGGCTGGATGCTAGGTTGGACTGGATGATCTTGGAGGTCTCTTCCAATCTGTTTGAGTCTATGATTCTATGATTCTTGATCTGGGGATCTCAGAACTGGACACAGTAAGCTACTGGACACAGTAATCTTTGCAGCCTCCCCTCCAGCTCCAGTCTCAGGGAGCAGATCAGCTAGGAGAGCATTGCTATCTGTGAGGATGTGCATCTGCACATGCCCCCCAAAAAAACCCTCAAAAGAGGAGCTGAGAAAGGAGAGAAGAAACTTCTTGGTACAAACAGTCTGCTTAATGGATGCCTCAGCCTTGGGCTCATTTGTTGTCCTGCAGCTCCCTTGATTGCATCATTTTTCTTGCAGATGGTGACTAATTGGTAGAAGAACTTCCTTAGCCTCTTTCTCTTTTGACCACATCTTTATTTTTCACAAACTCACCAGCATTAATTTCCTTAATAGGACCTGATGCAGGTGGTGCATTTTGCCTGGCATCTTGGCACTGGCTGTGGGCAGGAGGACTCTCATACATCTACGTCAGCTTCTCTCCCCAGCCATGTTTATCAGGGAGCTCCTTAAGCCAGAGGCACAAAAGGGTTGTTTGTACTCCAAATTGCCTGTTGCAGCAGAGCTCCAGAAGACCCCCATCTCCCAGCACTGAAGATGCCAAGGAGAACTGGCAAGGAGCAGATAGACCATCCATTGTCTTCTACAGAAAGCATTAGCTTAGTCCTCTCAGCAGCACCTAGCAATGCTCTGCGGGGTGGTGGTTGTTCCACTGTGCCCTGGCTGTGGACAAAGGCAATCAAAAGGCTGCTTTACAACACCTCCATGCCTTAGGACAGGGACTGCTCTGCGCTGTGGTGATTGCTTGCTCAGATGCATCCAGAAAATGTCACAAAAGCAGAGAAGGATAGGGGTTGGAAGGGACCTTCAAAGATCATAGGGTCCAGCCCCATTCCAGAGCAGGATTCATGAAGGGCAGGTCACACAGGACCACATCAGACAGGTCTTGAAAGTCTCCAGAGAAGGAGACTCCATAACCTCTCTTGGCAGCTTGCTCCAGCACCCTCACAGTAATTTCTCCTCACATTGAGGGGAAACTTGCTGTATTCCAGCTTATCTCCATTAGTCCTTGTCCTACTACTGGGGCACAAAAGGCTCTCTGGATTGAAGGTATTAGTCATGTTACTTCTGACATGTTAGCTGGGGAGGAGAAACACTCTACCCTAGACCAGGTGGGACTGTTGGACTCCAGAGGCCACTTCCAAACCCTACCATTCTGTGATTCTGCAAAATCATTTCAGTGTTCCATGGTGCCCCTGCGAGTGAGACAATAAAGGTCTGCAAAACCTCAACTTGGTTTTATTTCAGTCTGGAATTTTTCTTTCTTTCTTCTTCTTCTTTTTTTTTTTTTTTTTTTAATCAGGGGAAGAGATTTTTGTTCCAAAGGTCTGCAAAACTAGGAAGAATAATTTCAGCTCAGCAGCTGCTATGCTTTGGGCTGATCAACCTGCACCGAGCCCGGCAGAGATGGCAATTTTATGCCATCATTATGCACCACAACATGCAAGCTTGAGCAACTAGTCCAGGAGTGGAAAAGCAAACTCATCATGCCCTATTTAGCAAAATGTTCAGTGCCAACATCAAATTCTGACCCTTACATTTTATTAAAAGGATTATATCTTACAGCAAACCATTCCAGTCCCTTCGCTAGCTCCTTTCTGTGAAAACTTCCAAGACAATTTTGAGGACCGTGGCAGGATCAAGATGAAACACCTCTGCTTTTCTATCTTATTTCTTCCAGCTCACTCTGAATGTGCTCAGAGCCTTTTATTTCTCTGCTGTGTGCCTCACCTCGTGGTGTAAGCCTCAATTTGCAGCACAAACATCCTAGGCCAAGGGGCAATGGGTGCAAGCTGGAGCAGAGCAAGGTTTCGTGTAAACATACTTTTTCATTGTGAGGGTGTCAGAGCCCTGGAGCAGGCTGCCCAGAGAGGTTGTGGAGTCTCCTTCTCTGGAGACATTCAAAACTCACCTGGATGAGTTCTTGTGTGACCTTCCCTGAGGGATGCTGCTCTGGCAGGAGGTTGGACCTGACTGTCTTTCGAGGTCCCTTCCAACCCCTAACGTTCTGTGATTCTGTGATCTCTGTGGTTAAATATGTTGGTGTGGGCTAACCTCTTCTGCTGGTGAAAATGGATTCAAAACAGGCTGCTAGTGGGTCTGCACTGGGTAGAAGATGTCCCCAATAGGTCACTTGCATAGCCTGGAAAGCCAGAAAAGTGTCTCAAAGGTGCTAGGGGTGCAGAGCCACAAAGATGCTGCAGGCAGTGGAACATCTGCCTGCTGAGGACAGGCTGAAGGAGCTGAGGCTCTTGAGCTTGGAACAGAGGAGCTGAAGGAGCTGGGGCTCTTGAGCTTGGAGCAGAGGAGCCTGAGGGCTGCCCTTATTCATGTCGATAAAGATGTGCAGGGCAGTGCTAGAGGAGCAAAGCTACACAGATGCTGCAGGCAGTGGAACATCTCCCTGCTGAGGACAGGCTGAGGGAGCTGGGGCTCTTGAGCTTGGAGCAGAGGAGCCTGAGGGCTGCCCTCATTCCTGTCGATAAAGATGTGCAGGGCAGTGTTAGGAGGATGGAGTCAGGCTCTGCTCAGTGATGTCCAACAACAGGACAAGGGTGCAAGCTGGAGCAGAGCAGGATCCACATGAACATAAGATGTCTCCAAGATGCTGTGAAGGTAATTTTGCCCCAGATGGGATTTGTATCCATCCTAGTTCATCACAACCTCCCCCACGGTTCCTATTGTGTGGGATTGCAGATGTATATGGCACAGAAGGGCGAGGGGGGGCACATGTGGTGGTAGATGTGATAGACCAGCTTTGTGTCAAATGAATAGGTAGGTTTATTATAGACTTCCCTTGCTCCAAGCTTCAGAGGAGAGAAATCCTATAATCCCACCCTGCTTTAATACTGGATTAATGTGGATTTGTTAATAAAATGCTAGTGAAATGGAGAATAATTTGTAATTAACTCAAACTTCCACTGCCTTCATCACTTGGAATATTTTTAACGGAGATGAGGCGGAGTTGCCGTGGCTGCGATGCTCTTCAGCAGGGCTTTGCAAGCAGGAGTGCTGGTGGAGGGAATAAAACAAACCAGCAAACCAGAATAAGGAACCACTGCAAGAGAGCAGCAGGAGATCATGGCAGGAGAAGCTCCACCCAGACCGTGCTGAAACAGCAGGCACAGCTCTGCAGACTTAGGGAGCAGATCTCGGTAGACCTGGGGAGCTGATCTCTGTAGACCTAGGGGGGCTGATCTCCGTTACCAGAACCCTGTTCTGGTTTCAGATGTTGCCACTTCTTGAGGGTGAACCCCAACCTGTTAACCTCCCAGTGAGTTCACAGGCAGGGAAATGCTGCACCAGGAAAATTCAGAACGAGCAATGCAGCGACAGGGACAGAATCACACAAAGAATCACAGAATGGTGAGGTTGGAAAGGGACCTCTGGAGATCAGCAAGTCCAACATCTCTGCCAAGGTGGGTTCACCTAGGGCAGACCACACAGGAATACATCCAGATGAATTTTGCAAGTCTCCAGAGAAGGAGACTCCATAACCTCCCTGGACAGCCTGCTCCAGGGCTGCAGCAATCTCCAAGAGAAGAAGTTTTCTCTTTAGTTCAAGTACAACCCACTGTGTTTTAGTTTGTACCTGTTGCTCCTTGTCCTCTCACTGGGTGCCACTGACAAGAGCCCAGCATCATCCTTGTGACTTCCACTCCTTAGACATTCATAAGCACTGAGAAGATTCCCTCTCACTCTGCTCTTCTGCAGGGTCAACAGCCCCAGGTCTCAGCTTTTTCTCATGAGATGCTCCAATCACCAAACATTGTTGCCCTCTCCAGGACACTCTTTGGTAGTTCCCTCTCCCTCTTGAACTGGGGAGCCCTGAACTAGACACAATACTCCAGCTGAGGCCGCTCTTGGGAACAGCAGAAGAGGAGAAGGAGAACCTCCCTTGACTTGCTGGCCACACTCTTTTTCATGCAGCCCAGGAGACCTTTGACATTCTTGGCCACGGGGGCACATTGTTGGCTCAGGTGGAACCTGTTGTCCACCAGCATCCCCACAGGGCTGCTTTCCAGCAGGTTACCTCTCACCCATACTGGTGCAGGGGGCAGTTCTTCCCCAGGTGCAGAGCTCTATGCTTGTCCTGGTTGACCTTCATGAGCTGCAGATTAAGAATTGCAGCATCAATACTGCCCTGTGCTACCTCCCTAAAAGCTTGAGAAGTCCAAATCCTGGCCAGATAGGTTTCAGGATAAACACTTTTGTGAGCTGAAATCCTCACCAGCACTCAGGAACAGAGGATTTGTCCCTACCAGATGAGTGACATCCCACCCATCTCCACATCCTGCCTCTTGCAGGAGTTAAAGAATGAACTAAAGTGTTTCTTCAAGGCTAACCATGCTGTGCTCTGCTCTGCTATGAGGCAGAAGAAGTATGGAAGAGAGATGGAAAAGGCATTTCCAGCCTGGATAATTCTTGTGGAAGTTTGCATCCACTCCAGTTAATCACAAAAAGACACTGGTGGAGCCTCCTTTGCAAAACTCAGCTGGATGTGGTTCTGCTCAGTGATGTCTGCTGACAGGACAAGGGGCAATGGGGGCAGGCTGGAGCAGAGAGATTCCATGGGAACATGAGAAGAAATTTTTTCACTGTGAGGATCCCAGGGCCCTTGGAACAAGCTGCCCAGAGATGTTGTGGAGTTTCCTTCTCTGGAGACATTCCAAACCCACCTGGATGTGTTCCTGTGTGACCTGCTCTAGGAGATCCTGCTCTGGCACAGAGGTTGGACTGAATGATCTCCAGAGCTCCCTTCCAAGCCCTAAAGTTCTGTGATTCTACAAAAGGAATGCTTCCTCGTGGAGGGGTAGGGAGGGAGGTCAGAGATGGGGATGAGATGGTCTTTCAGGAGCTGCTTGGATTCTTTGCCTTCACTAGCCACAGAGTAGCCAGATCCTTGTAGGGAGAAGTTGCTGCTCCTTTCTCCGCTGCCAAACTAGCTCCTGTGAGTAACTCTGGCTTTGACAGGGGGTCAGTCAAACTCTGTCCAAGTGATGCCTGAGTGACACTGTGAACAAGGGCAGGGTGGGGAGTGGAATGCTTCAGAGAGAACCAGGGGAAATGCCCCTGGCTGCAGTTCGCTTGGCAAGCTCCACTGGTGCTGCAGGTGGCAGTCTGCAGCATGAACCATCGCTGTCACTCATCTCAGCCGGGCTGTGACCACTTCACTCACAGCTCTCATCACTGCCTGCCCTCGGCCACCAAGTGGCACTTTGGAAACTTCCCAATCATTGACCCTCAGCACAGCCTTCCCCTTGGATCAGACTCACTTACAGCTAGGGTCATTGGTCGAAAAAAGCCCAGGAGAGTAGCACCTCTCCTTCGTCATCCTCAGCTTCGGGGACAGCAGGCTGGCAATGGCGGATAATAAAAATAAAGATGACTTATTACAGCTGCTTCAGTCCTCTAGGCTGAGAGTTTTTGAAAGGACTCCTAACCTAGAGCTAAGACCTGGTATTCAGGAGAGGATTTGTTCCTGCTTTGGTTCTGTCTCTCTATTTCTGCCCTAGCTGTTTGGCTTTCTTCAGGCCAGAGAACATCACAGATTGCATCGTGAATTGGGATTGCTCTGCAGTATGAAGCTCTGCAACTGTTCTGGGCCCCTCAGGGTAAGAAGGATCTCAAGGAACTGCTTGATAGCAGTACAGTGCAGAGCCACAAAGATGCTGCAGGCAGTGGAACATCTCCCTGCTGAGGACAGGCTGAGGGAGCTGGGGCTCTTAAACCTGCCTCAGAGGAGCCTGAGGGCTGCCCTCATTTATGTTGATAAAGATGTGCAGGGCAGTGTCAGGAGGGCAGAGCCAGGCTCTGCTCAGTGATGCCCAGTGACAAGACAAGGAGCAATGGGTGCAAGCTGCTTCCAGCATAAGGGAAATTCTTTTCACTGTGAGGGTGCTGGAGCCATGGAGCAGGCTGCCCAGAGAGGTTGTGGAGTCTCTTTCTCTGAATTGTAGAATCTCTGACACCACATGCTCCAAAGCCCTTTGATGGCTCTTTGCCAGGCTCTTTAGCTTGCCAGTCTCACTTGTAGCAGGTGGAAACCCAACACACAACACAGCAGAAAAATAAGCATTTTTCCTTACCCTGCTGCCTGTGCTGCTGCTGCAACCACTGTGCAGGTAGACTTAGAATCATAGAATCAGAGTTGGAAGGGACCACAAAGATAGTCCAGTTCCAATGCTCCTGCCATGGGCAGGGATGTCTCACACTAGATCAGGCTCTCTAGAGCCTCATCCAGCCTGGCCTGAAACACCTCCAGGGATGAGGCTTCCACCACCTCTCTGGGCAACCCATTCCAGGTCTCACCACCCTCATACTGAAGAACTTCTTCCTAACATTCAGTCTGAATCTACCCATTTCTATCTTTGTTGCATTCTCCCCAGTCCTATCACTACCTGACAACCTAAAAAGCCCCTCTGGAGACATTCCAAACCTACCTGGATATATTCCTGTGTGACTTGCTCTAGCTGATCCTGCTCTGGCAGGGGGGTTGAACTAGAAGATCTCCAGAGGTCCCTTCCAACTCCTAATGCTCTGTAACTCTGTGATTCTGTCCACTTAGTTTATAAACCTCCTGGTCAGCTTGCCAGCAACTTTGGACACTGCTGTAAAGAGAGGTCTCCTTTTCAGCTGTGAGTCTGCAGTGACAGTCCTTGACAGTATTGTCAACTGCTCACATCTTGTATTGATAAGGAGATACTGGCTAGGCATAGAATCACTGCATCACATCCCCCATTGGAAGAGACCTCTGGAGATCATCAGCTCCAATCCCCCTGCTAGAGCACGATCACCTAGAGCAGGTTGCACAGGGACATGTCCAGGTGGGTTTTGAAAGTCTCCAGAGGAGGAGACTCCACAACCTCTCTGGGCAGCTCAGTGCTCAAGAAGATTTTGTGTCGCTCCAGCCTGCTGGTGGGATCTTGCTGAGATCCTCTGCTGCTGCCAGATCCTCTGCTGCTGCCTCAGGCTTTATTGCAAAGTGAGGTTGAGGAGCCAAGAGAGTAACTCTCAGTAATAATGAAGATGCCAGGCACAAGTCTCTTTGCCTCCATCATTCAAAGGCTTTCCACATTTCTGCTGCATCAAAAGTTGCCTCTTTTTTTTGTGTGTGGGGGGCATCTGCCTTGAGGGTGCCTGTTTTCAGACTTGTCTGCCAGTGAAATCGTTATCCCAAACTGAGCTGTTATCCCAAACCCTGACTTGCATCCCTCCCTCCCCAGGTTCATGGGAGAGCCTGCTCCCGTGACTGCTGCTTTGGCAGCGCCTCTGCTCCCACATCCAGTCATTATCCTGCTCTCCAAGTGCCTCTCCCACCAGCTCTTCAGAACGTCCTGCACTTTTTGACTCTGGACCTCGGCAGAACCCAAAGGAAAGAGAAAGCTTTCTGTTAAGCACTGCAGACCGACCTCCTCCTCCAGGGAACTTGAAAACAAACTTCTTGGCACCCAGCTGACCTCTGCTTTCAGTTCTGTCCTCGATGACACATTGTGCATTGAGGTTAGATGAAGTATTTCTGTCTCTTGAGTCCATCTGGACTCTTCACCATTTAATTTAGACCATTCTCACTACACCTTTGTTGCCTGTATTCTTCCTCCTTTTGTGGTGTGCTGTGTTGGGGTGGGTTTTTTTCCCCCCCACTTTCTCTCTGGCCCTCAGCCAGGGAGCCTTTGTCTAAGCCTCCTGTTTTGAAAGGCATGGTGTTTGGATGGCATCAGAAGTGTCAGAAGTGCTCCCTCTTGAATAGAGGTGACTTTGTATGAAAGAGAGAGATCTCATAACCTTTTATTAGATGAATTGGTGGAGTTGGAAGAAAGGGACAAGTATTCAGGCAGGGGAGTGCTTTTGTAGCCCTCTGAAATTCACATTCCCTTTAAAACACTTTTCTTGTAGCAGTTAGGAGAGGGTTTGCACAAAATAGCCTCTGGAAAGGGAAACAGAGCCTCACTTCACTGAGACAACTTCCAGGTGGAAACCTTCCCTTCCATCCTTGCCTCGTGTTGAAAACAAGGATTTGGCTGGCTTTGGGCTCTTCAGAGGTTGGTGGAATGTGAAAAGGGACACCTCCTGCAGGAACAAAGCTGCTTTCCATACAGTGCCATGAGCTTAGTGACTCATAGTGAGCCTCATTAAAGTCACCAGAAGTTCCACAGGCATAGAATCACAGAGTTCTCTTGGTTGGAAAAGCCCTCTAAGATCACCAAGTTCAACCCTCACCCCAATAACACCACAGCCATTAAACCACATCCCCAAGTGCCATGGCCACACCTTTCTTGAACACCTCCAGACATGGTGGCTCCACCTTCCCCTTGGGCAGCCTATTCCAGTGGAGTCAGACAGCAAAAGAGTGAGCTTTACCCCTCTGGATGTTAACCATCTGGGCAACCTGTTCCAAAAGCCTCTGAGATGTTCAGCCCAAACCAGAAGAGGAACTGATCTCCTGAATGCAAAGGCCTTTCTATAACACCTCCAGGGATGGGGACTCTGCCGCCCCCATGGGCAGCTTGCTCTGATCTCTGACCACTGCTGCAGCAAAGAAATTTTTCCTTATCTCCAAACTAACCTTCCTCTGGAACAACTTCAGGACATTTCCTCTCCTTCTACCATCTGACACCAACTCCCACTTGGCTTCCACCTCCTTTCAGGGCAGTGTAGAGAGCAATGAGGTTTCGCCTCAGCCTCCTCTTCAAGAGGTTGAAGCAGGGTCTAGATCAGGATATTCTGTCCATAAAGCTAGCTTGAGGGTTTGTCATTCTGCTGAGACATTCATGGATGAGCAGGACTGTCTTGCCCCCCAGGAAGGCTGTATGAAGAAAAATAAACATCACAGAGATGCAGAGGTGATGCCAACACTGTACTATTGATAGGGTGAAGAGGCTTCCTTTGGGCTAAGCCTCCTCAAGGGAATCAAAGGGCAGGGCTTCCAGAAGGATTTCTTCTTCTCCTTCCTCTCCTTAACCCTACCCATTGTGTTAGTTTGACAGTAGCTAGAATATTTTGGTGAGGAGAATTAGATGATAGGCTGTGAAAGGGAAACAATGCTGATGTCTACTGCACTCATAGGCTTGCTGAGATGTATAACAACAAGAACATAAACATAGATAACAATAAGTCTCTCTGGCTCTGGGGCTGCATGAACTTCTCTATAACCTAACCTGCTGTCTGAGTGACTAATCTTTCTGCTTCATAACTCCCCTGGTCGACCCTCCAAACTCACCTTGAACATAAGGCAAAGTCTGGGGTAAGATAAAGGAGTGGGAGGAAGGTGGAAGGGTGGTTGGGAGCTCCTCCTGGGGACTCAGGTTTCTAAGAGGGCTGCTGTGTTTCTGGATCACCTTTTTTAACTTGTCTATTTCTGTCTATATTGTAGATATCTGCTTGTATCTTGTGCTAAGCTGTAAATATAAAGCTTCATTCAACTTCCAGATTGACTGAGCCTAGTCTGGGTGATTTTCTTAAGTGTAGGGGGCGGGGGGGGGGGGGGTGTAACACTCAAACTATCACACCCACACAAGTTAAAATGACTGAGTTTGAATCTCAAATAATACTCCACACTGTAGGCTCTTAGTCACAGAACATCATAGAATCAACCAGGTTGGGAAAGACCTCCAAGCTTATCCAGTCCAACCTAGCACCCAGCCCTAGCCAATCAACTACACCATGGCATTAAGTGCCTCTTCCAGTCTTTTCTTGAACACCTCCAGTCACTGTCCTCCAGCTCCACAATGGTTGTTTTCCTGCTTGCCAGCCACACCTGAGTCCTGCCTGTGTGGATGTGAAAGAAAAGCAGCACAGGCTGAGTTCACAAAGACTCTACAAACCAGAAAAAGGAAAAGAAAGGGGAAGGGAAAAAGCCAATTATCTTATCTATCTCTGGCATGACTTCTCTTATTCATGTCTTCTCTAAATTATATACCCATGATCTTTCTAATCTCTCTTTGCATGGATGTCTTTCCATCTCCTTAATAGTTTCCTTTGCCCTCTCCTAGACCACTTCTCTGACTGCAGCAGGGCTTTGGATGACTGCAAGAAAACTAAATAAAAACATCTTCTTCAACATAGAAAGCTCCTTATGGTTAGAGTTAGGGAGCTGCCAAAATCTCCTGCACTAGCCTAGACTGAAGGGATGCCCAATGCCAGCAGGGAAGGTACCAAGCCATAAGTCAAATCATCCACACAGAGTGAAACCAAGAAAAACAGCCATGCAAGAAATGCAGCCCTTACAGCCTGGTACCTCTGAACTCATCTTCACAGAACTTGAAGGGGCTGGAGAGTAGGAAAGCAGGAGTTTGGTGGCAGGATGGCACCCCAGTGGAGCTGGCAGCTGCACAACCCCTTCCAGGTCCCACAAGGGCTGCCAGGGAGCTTTCCACACATCCCATGGCCTGCTGCTTCAAAGGCTGAGCCTAGGAGCAGGCAGTGACTATTTCTCCTGGGTCTAACGATCAAGAGACTCAACATTCAATTAGGCGGAGTTCCCGAGAGTGTCTGACCAGAGTCTGCCGTGCTACAGGAGGACTCCTTGGGACCTTAGATCAGACCATCAGCACGACCAATTAATGCTAACACTACTGGCCTTGTTAATTGTGATGAAGCTTCCCAAGGGGAAGGGGACTAAATGAGCAATACATATCAAAGACTAACTGAAAAGCCATTCTGTGTTATTGTCTCTTTGTTGATTTGAGGAGGACGTGATGAACTAGGTGCTAATTACATTAAAAAACATTGCATGGGAAACCAATCTCTCCTCTAATTAACGGCAACATAAACGGAGCCATTCCCCTTTTACAGCAGCCCAAGCGAAATAGGAGGAGTTCCTGAGGGCGAGGCATAAAGGGCAGCTCTGGGACCTGCAGGATTGACAGGACCTGACCAGAGACTTAGAAATTTCCAGTCCCATGGAAAGGAATCAAGATGCAAGTAGCATCAGGGTCCCCTGGCAACACTCTGTTGGCTTCCATGTCTTCTCACACCACCACACAGCTGTGTGCAGCCACGTCCTTGCGTGTGCACCTTGCACAAAGCAATTTTTCCTCAGCATCAGGAAAGTTCCCTTTTCCACTTAAATGGCTTTTTTTTTCCCTCCCTTTTCTGATTCATTTTTTTTCTTCTTCTTCTTTTTTTTTTTTTTTTTCTCCCCTTCTCTCTCTCTTCTGTATCCTTTTCAATCTGGAAAGTGACTTGGCCTCTCTTCCCCCCATCTATTTTCTTCCTGCCACTATTCAGTTTAGGCATGAAACACAGAACTAGATTGAAAGCATTCAATGGCCATTCAATCGGAGAAGAAAAGAGCTCCTCAGAGCTTTATTAGATATGAAGATCCACAATAAAAATCAATTTCTGCCTCTTTATGCAGTTTAAATGACAAAGCACCCACCCATTCTGCAGCCATTGTGCCTGGGAAATGTAATTCAGTGCCAGAGCTGGGACCAGAACACCACGGACTTGCTGACCTGCGCCGGCAGATTCCAATATGATACAGACCTCCACAGATAATGACAGCCACTTCATCTCACTGCAGGGGGGGGAAAAAAGTTATCTGATATCTTTGAGGGTTAAAAGGCTATGTGGGCAGCATTTTTAATAGCACTCTTAAATCAGCATCTTAAAAAAACACCTCTGACTTTTTCCAAACACAACTCCCCCCCCTCCTCGTCCAGCAACCCCCTCCTCACTTTTTCCGCCGTTTCGGTGCCTGTGGTCTCGTAGAGCCTTTGCTTTTTTTTTAGGGGGGAAAAAAAGTCCTCCCTGGATGCCTAGCTCAAAGTGAAGGGATTAGAGAGCAAACTTGATGACTGCAAACATTCAGTCAATCAGCGTGACAAGCAGGAATTTGGGTAGGGAGTGTCTGCAGTGAGGGCTGTGCTGATGTGTCGTGGGGCGAAGCTTTCAGGTCCGGCTGCTGAAATGCTTTGGGTAGATCTGAGCTGTTCCAGGGAACCAGCAGTATCTGGGCTACTGTGGCCAGGATTTCCCTCAAAGCACTACTGAAAGTAGCTCTTTCCCCGAGGAAAATGATGAGAGGAATGGACTGAAGTTTGAGGAGGGGAGATTGAGACTGGACATGAGGAAGAAATTCTTTAGAGTGAGGGTGGGTAGATACTGGCACAGGTTACCCAAGTAGGCTGTGGATGTCCTCTCCCTGGAGGTGTTGAAGGCCAGGTTGGATGAGGCTTTCAGCAATCTGGGCTAATGGGAGGTGTCCTTGTCCATGGCAGGAGGGGGTTGGAACTAGATGATATTTGAGGTCCCTTCCAAGCCAAATCATTCTTTGATTCCATGATTAGATGGAAAGTCTCTCCTGTGAGGAGACACTGAGGGAGTTGGGGCTGTGCAGTTTGGAGAAAGCTCCAAGGTGACCTTATTGTGACCTTTCAGTATCTGAAGGGGGCCTACAAGAAATCTGGGGAGGGACTTTTCAGGATATCAGGTAGTGATAGAACCAGGGGGGATGGAGCTAAGCTAGAAATGGGTAGATTCAGACTGGATGTTAGGAAGAAGTTCTTCACCATGAGGGTGATGAGACCCTGGAATGGGTTGCCCAGGGAGGTGGTGGAAGCCCCATCCCTGGAGGTGTTTAAGGGATCATCAGGCTGGATGAGGCTCTAGAGAGCCTGATCTAGTGCAAGGTGTCCCTACCCATGGCAGGGGAGCTGGAACCAAATGACCCTTGTGGTCCCTTCCAACCCCGACTTAGTCTATGATTCTATGACAGTTTTTGTCTGAATTCTACTAAACTCTTGGCCTCAATTGTGTCTAAGAGCAACTGAGGAAAGAAAAAAACCCAACAATTAGAATAAAAAGGCCCTGTGTGCAAAACCTTTTGGCATTATTTTCCATCCTTCTTTTCTTTTATCCTTCTGACAAGGCAAAGGGGCAGCAGAACTGCCGCATCAAGCTCCACTCCTGAGTCTCCTTTATGGTTTCTGCTTCCTTACATGGGTTTCTTTTTCCTGGCAGTTACGCTGACTCCAACCCTCACAGGCTTCCAAAGCCACACTCCTGTTATCAACAATTAAATGAGAGGAAAAGACAGGAGGCCAGTGAAGTTCTGACAGTCCCAGGAGGTGATGCTTTTGCACTGGGGAAGGAAACTCTTCTACTGTATATTTCAAACCCACTTTCCACCTCCTTCCTCCCCCCCCCCCACCTTAAAAATTCCCTTGTAAACAGCACTGCTGAGTGATGTCACAGCAGAGATGAAATGCTTTGATCTGTCCCAGATGATTCTGAACCCTTCAGTGCCTAATCTCCAAACCATGCAAGGCTTCTGTTTGTTTGAAGCAGGAGGAGTTACAAACCGAATCTCCATCCTCCACAGAACACTGTCCCACATCTTCCAGCATCTCTGGCCAAAACTTCTCCCTGTGTAGCACAGAGGGTTTTGGATGAGTTCTTCCTACTCCCCCTAGGCTTTGTGGCAGCTTTATCTTAGAGAAGATGCGCTCTGTGCCTTTCACAGAGCCTTTGGGCTACCTTAGCATAACATTTGAAGTGTAGGACCACAGAATCAGAGAGTTGTTTGGGTTGGAAAACACCTCTAAGGTCATAGAGGCTAAACATCAACCTAAGACCACCATGGCCCTCAAACCTCAAACCACATCTCCACATGCACAGACTGCATGAACACCTCCAGGGCCACCATTTGACATCATCCTGTATTTGCCAGTGGGTAGGAGAGCACAGAGCCAGACGGCAGCAGGAGGAAACTTGGTGCACCACAATAACGATGCAAGTGTGGCTGAGCTCCAGAAGAAAGGGGATGTTTGGTACCCAGAGTCAGAAGGACCTGGACATATCACTTCTCCTCTCTTGTGTGGACTAAAAGGACCAAACCACTTCCCAAATGCACAGACTGGTATCAGCTGTGTCAGTTCCAGCTACTTGCTCCTGGCCATGAGAGGGCAGAAGGAGGGTGGAGCTGCTCTTGTCTGGCTTTGAGGAGCTGGGTGGTGTTGCTAGCTGTGACATCAAGGAGGTGTTTGCTGACAAGAGAGGGTCAGGGCCGTGCTGGAGGGCAGCCTGGTCTGGTTCAACCAGACCCACTGTTTAGAAATGCCCACAGGGAATTCTGCTCCCTGTGCTTGCTGCCTCATGTCTCAGGAGCTCTCTTTCTGCTTGGCTCCCAGTCCTCTTCTTCCTCCCAAACCCTCCAGGCTTGAGCCCAGAAATCCCATATGTGCTACTACAGACTCAATCCATCCTGGCTCTGTGCCCCTGGATCCAACCCAGCACCAGTCATCTGGCAGAGTACTCCAGCTGACAATGGTGATTCAGCCTTAGAGAAAAGAGGGAGAGGCAGAGGAAGTGAATGACAGAGTGTCAGGGAAGAAGAGGAAAGAGTCAGGATTGCTCTGTAAGTCCCAGGGTGGGCACAACCCCCCCATAAAATTTATGTTTATCTAAGGTTTAAAATTTAATTTTTAAGGGATTTAATTTAATCAACCAGGTTGGAAGAGACCTCCAAGATCATTCAGTCCAACCTAGCACCCAGCCCTGTAGAGTCAGCTAGGCCATGGCACTAAGTGCCTCACTCAGGCTTTGCTTGAACACCCCCAGGGACAGCGACTCCACCACCTCCCTGGGCAGCCCATTCCAATGCCAATCACTCTCTCTGCCAACAACTTCCCCCTGACATCCAGCATAGACCTCTCCTGGCGCAACTTGAAACTCTGTCCCCTTGTTCTGTTGCTGCTTGCCTGGGAGAAGAGACCAACCCCACCTGGCTACAGCCTCCCTTCAGGTAGTTGTAGACAGCAATGAGGCCTGCCCTGAGCCTCCTCTTCTGCAGGCTGCACACCCCCAGCTCCCTCAGCCTCTCCTCACAGGGCTGTGCTGGAGCAAGGCTAGAAATGGGTAGATTCAGACTGGATGTTAGGAAGAAGTTCTTCACCATGAGAGTGGTGAGAGCCTGGAATGGGTTGCCCAGGGAGGTGGGNTGATTCTGTGCAGTGTATAGAGAAGAGGTGGATCTCATGCCCTGGTGAGACCTCATCTTGAATATTGTGTTCAGTTTTGGGCTCCCCAGTTGAAGAGGGACAGGGATCTGCTGGAGAGGGTCCAGTGGAGGGCTATGAGGATGATTAGGGGAGTGGAGGGCATGGCTGATGAGGAGAGGCTGAGGGACCTGGGGCTGCTTAGTCTGGAGAAGAGAAGACTTAGAGGGGATCTGATAAATGTTTATAAGTATCTGAAGGCTGCTAGGGGCAGGGGGGACAGGCTCTGCTCACTGCTCCCTGGGATAGGACAAGGAGCAATGGGTGTAAGTTGCAGCACAGGAGGTTCCACCTCAACATGAGGGGGAACTTCTTTCCTGTAAGGGTCCCAGAGCACTGGAACAGGTTCCACAGAGAGGTTGTGGAGTTTCCTCCTCTGGAGGCTTTCAAGGCCTGTCTGGATGTGTTCCTCTGTGATCTGTGTTAGATAGCATTGTCCTGCTCTGGCAGGGAGGGTGGACTCGATGATCTCCTTGGGTCCCTTCCAAGCCCTAACATCCTGTGAGCCTGTGGTCATAATGGTCTCATACTGCTCAAAGGGTGGGACAGGATCAGTCCCCAGAGCCAAAGGGCAGGAGCTGAGAGACTCAAATTACAAGAAGAGGAAATGCAAATAATGCAAGGAAAAACTCTCCCCACAGGGGGTGGTCAAACACTGACTGAGGCCAAGACATGCTTTAGAGTGAGGGTAGGGAGAGACTGGCACAGGTTGCCCAGGGAGGCTGTGGATGCCCCCTTCCTGCAGGTGTTCAAGGGCAGGTTGGACAGGGTCTTGAGCAACCTGGGCTAGTGGGAAGTGTCCCTGCCCATGGCAGGGGAAATGGAACTGGGTGATGCTCAAGGCCCCTTCCAACCCAAACCATTCTGTGACATTGAATTTGGAGGGGAAAGCAATGTTTGAAAAAGAAGTAGTTTAGGAAACCCTTTGACACAGGGCTGCAGCAGGAGCTTTATGTTGCCCAGAGTGGGAACATGAGAACTGCAGACAACAGTAGTGGGGAAATTACTCTGGTTAAAACCTCCTGTTCTGAGGAGTCTACAGATCCTCCAGATGATGGACACTGATCATTCCTATTTGCACAGGAAAACTAGAGCTGCTGAAAGGGGAATGTGTAAAAGATCCCCACCAAAACCATCTCCTGGAAGTCATTGCTTGTGTCAGAGGGACACTCCTAACACACAGTCATTTGGACAGGAGGGGACATTCCAGGCAGAACACTCAGATGAGGAGTGGACAAGGCCATTTTTATAGCTGGCCATTCTGCAGGAGGTTTTAATGTGGGATTAGCTTCTGGCAATGCAGGAAGCTCAGGAGTCCTGAGAGTCTGCTTCCTGGGAGTCTGCTTCCTGGGAGTCTGCTGCCTAGGAGTCTGCTGCCTAGGAGTCTGCAGATCAGCAGGAATTTGCTGGAGCACACTTGGTGTTCCTCTAGGTCCTCCAACTTGCTGCTAATATTGGCAGAAATTGAAGCTAAACTTTGCAGAAAAATACTGTGCCCACGAATTGAATTGCATGTGGAGTTCTTCATGGAATCACAGAATTGCTTCAGTTGGAAAAGCCCTTTGAGATCATCAACCTCAAACCACCATGGCCATTAAACCATGTCCTCAAGTGCCATGGCCACAGGTTTCTTCAACACCTCCAGGCATGAGGACTCCAGCACCTTCCTGTGAAGCCTGTTCCAATCCCTGACCACCCCTGCAGTAGAGAAATTTTTCCTCATCTCCAACCCAAACCTCCTCAGGCACAACTTCATGTCATTTCCTCTTGCTCTTTCACCTGCAATCATAGAATCAGTCAGGGTTGGAAGGGACCACAAGGATCAGCCAGTTCCAACCCCCCTGCCATGGGCAGGGACACCCTACCCTAGAGCAGGCTGCCCACAGCCTCATCCAGCCTGGCCTTAAACACCTCCAGGGATGAGGCTTCCCCCACCTCCCTGGGCAACCCATTCCAGGCTCTCACCACTCTCATGCTGAACAACTTCCTCCTCACTTCCAGTCNCTCCTGATACAAAGGAGAAGATTGGATGAGGCACTTAGTGCCATGGTCTGGTTGACTGGACAGGGCTGGGTGCTAGGTTGGACTGGATGATCTTGGAGGTCTCTTCCAACCTGGTTGAGTCTATTCTATTCTATTCTGAAGAGACCAATCCCAACATCTTTCAGAGAGCTGTAGAGTGCAATGAGATCTGCCCTCAGCCTCCTTTTCTCCAGGCTAAAGAACCACAGTTCCCTCAGCTGCTCCTCACCTGGCCTGCTCTCCAAACCCTTCTCCAGCAACTGGTTTCCAGGAGGCAGAAGCGCTGGGTGATGCCATAAGACCATGGAAGAAGTTAGAGAATGTCTCAGGGCACATGAGTAATCCAGCACAAGCTTCAGCTTGTTTATCAAAGATTGCAGTTCTTCCTCTTCTTTGGCTTCTGGAGTCCATTTGTAGCCGAGCTGGCAGTTTTGTGCAGATGTTTAGAAGGGTATTAGATTAAAATGAGCAAAATGCTTCCCCTATTGTACTGTAAATTGACTGGGTCTGGTCTCCTTGCTATGTGGGCCAAGAGCAGGTCAAGAGCTGGCCTGCGATTGCTTGTGACGTCTGTTGCAGATCCTGATCTTCAAACTGGGGGAGTAGTCTTTACTGCTTTGGTTTGTTGGGGTTTTATTTTCCCCACTGTGAGCAGTACCTCAGGCTTTATTTCTTTTGAGAAGACCTATGAAAAGAACTGATAGAACAAACTCTCTGTTATCCAGAATGGGATGGGTTGGAAGGAGACCTGGGAAGAGCATCTAAGCCAACTCCCCCTACTGCTAGAGAAGGATCTGGTCTAAGTCAGAGAGGTCTAAACAACTATAAAGGTTGTTGGACCACAAAAAAAAAAAAAACTTAAAAAAACAAAAGAATCACAAAGAGTAAAACTAAAAACAAACAAAAAACCCATCCCAAAGATAAAAATAAAACAAACCAAAACCAAAGCAAAAAAAGCCAAAACCAAAAACAATAAAGGGAAAAGGAGTAAAGAAAGAGACCTGGGATGAGCATCTAAGTCAATCCTCCCCACTGCTAGAGAAGGATCTGGTCTAAGCCAGAGGGATCTAAACAGCTATAAAGATTGTTTGACCAAAAAAACCCCTCAAAAACCAAAAGAATCACAAAGGCTAAAACTAAAACCAAACAAAAAACCCATCCCAAAGATAAAAATAAAACAAACAAACCAAAACCAAAGCAACAAAAGTCAAAAATAAAAACAAGAAAAAGAGAAGAAGTAAAGAAAGACCTGGGATGAGTATCTAGGCCAACCCTCCCCACTGCTAGAGATGGATCTGGTCTAAGCCAGAGGGATCTAAACAGCTATAAAGGTTCTTTAGCCAAAAGAAGCCCCCAAAACCCAAAAGAATCACAAAGACTAAAACTAAAACCAACCAAAAAACCCATCCCAAAGATAAAAATAAAACAAACTAACCAAAACCAAAGCAAAAAAAGCCAAAAACAAAAACAAGAAAGGGAAAAGGAGTAAAGGCAGAGACTTGGGATGAGCATCAAGGCCAACCCTCCCCAATGCTAGAGATGGATCTGATCTAAGCCAGGGGGATCTAAACAACCCTCAAAAACCAAAAGAATCACAAAGACTAAAACTAAAAAACAAAACCCATTCAAAAACTAAAACTAAAACAAACAAACCAAAAGCAAAGCAAAAAAAGTCAAAAATAAAAACAAGAAAGGGAAAAGGAGCAAAGAAAGAGACCTGGGAAGAGCATCCAGGCCAACTCCCCTCACTGCTAGAGAAGGATCTGGTCTAAGCCAGAGGGATCTAAACAGCTATAAAGGTTCTTTAGTCAAAAGAAGCCCCCAAAACCCAAAAGAATCACAAAGACTAAAACGAAAACAAACAAAAAACCCATCTCAAAGATAAAAATAAAACAAACAGACCAAAACCAAAGCAAAAAAAAGCTAAAAACAATAACAAGAAAGGGAAAAGGAGCAAAGAAAGAGACCTGGGAAGAGCATCCAGGCCAACTCCCCTCACTGCTAGAGAAGGATCTGGTCTAAACAGCTATAAAGATTGTTTGACCAAAAAATACCTCAAAACCCAAGAGAATCACAAAGACTAAAACGAAAACCAAACAAAAAACCCATCCCAAAGATAAAAATAAAACAAACAAAAAACCCCCAACCCAAATCAAAGCAAAAAAAAAAGCCAAAAAGAGAAATAAGAAAGAGAAAAAGAGTACAGAAAGAGACCTGGGGTCAGTTTTAAACAGCAATACCTGAAATCTGTGCATCTAAAGCAGCAGAAATGTAAAGATTAAATGGATCTTCAGAGTGGCTGATCTCCACGGGCTGGCTGGGGAGATGGGGAACTCAAAACATACAAAGGGATTAAAGCAAATGCAGAGAAAAGGTCGTTGATTTCTTTATGCCAAAGCTGAAGCTCAAGTGGAAAAACAAAACAAAGCAAGCACTGAACTGGGACAGGATAGAATTTAGCCTGGAGGAGGTGTGGAAGAGGAGCAGCACTTCAGACTAGCAGTGCCTTTAGCTCCAAGAGCCTGAGATCTTTCTGCTCTTCTCTGTGACTGCAGATCCCAACTCAGCAGCCTGTTTGGTTTTTTTTTTCCCCCACGTAGGCCAAAATTTGAGAGCTTTTGTCTTGCAGGTTCTGATTTGGCAAAAGTCATGGCAGGAATCCTCCATTTTTTGGTCTGCATTTGAAAAGAACCAATATGAGAGAGGATGAATTTGGTTAAAAGAGGTGCCAGCCTTGGGTCATTTGTGCTGTTCATGTTGCTGGGTGGAGGATGATGCCACCCTTTCCCCAGACCACATGTAGAAAGGAGGTGAGAAGGGCAAAGTTGACCCAAGCTGGTTCACCTGTGAGTGGCAGCAGGTCTGGGGATAACACCAGTCAGAGTTTTGGCTGGTGTGAGCCCAGTGGAGGTCCAATGTCTGGTGCTGGTTGTGGACTTGCAAAAGAGGGTAGCTGGCTAGCAGCTGAGTGGATCTGCCTGCACTCTCAAAGACACATCAGGAGAAAATGAGAGCTAAGCTCACAGTTATGGTGGAAAAGACCAACCACTCTCTGTAACTCTACCAAGGCTGGTGCTAACCCATGGCCCTCGGCACCACATCTCTGCCTCTTTCAGACACCTCCAGGGATGGGCATTCAACCACCTTCCTGGGCTACCTGTGCCAGTCTCTGAGGACCCTTTCAGTGAAGTTTCTCTTGATGTCCAACCTCCCTGGGGCCATTTCCTCTATCACTTGTCACCAGAGAGAAGAGACTGACCCCTACCTCGCTCCAACCTCCTTTCAGCTCTCCAGGTGTAAAAGCAATTTGTCAGCAGGTTTGAGTTAGTCCTGCCTTCAAATACAGACTGAACCATCCCCAAAATTGGACTTCTTTGCCACAACACCCTCAGGCAGATCTGCTTCTGCCCCCGTGAGCCGCTGGCTGGTGAAGTTGAAGCAGGTTGGAAACACTGCAGAGCTCTCCTGCCACATGCAGATCTGTCATGTGCTCGTTCTTCCTCCTGTAAATGAGTTTTCTAATATCCTTTGTCCCCTTCCCTCCTCCCTGAGGGAAAGGGGATGTGGGGCAGGGTTTATTTATTTAGAACCAGTTTATTGCCTGATCAGAATTACCCTTCTGAGAGGGGGGATTTGAGCAGCACCTTATCTAGGGCCTTTCCTCCCTCTCTTTAATGCTTGAAATCAGAAGCTTTGCTGCATTTTTTATTCTTCTCCTTATTATTAATTACAGTGGAAAGAGGAAAAGATTGAAGAGTAAAGTTAAAATAAAATTTGGTGGCAATAGAAAAGAAAGAAAGAAAGAAACAAACAAAAACCCTCAACAACTTTAAAAGTACAATGAGAATGAAAAATGAAGGTTTTAGTCCTTGCCTTAAAGTAAAATAGCTTTTATCTCCTTTTTTTTTTCTTCCTCTCCCCCCCCCCCCCAACCCCTCCTTACAACAGCCTCCTCTACCTAGATAATGCATTTGGTTAGATTTATTTGCTCAGCCCAGAAAACTTGACACTAAGGGGATTATTTAGTTTTAGATTCGCTGTAGTCCATAGTAATAGCCAACAGGGAAAGGAATGAAGCAGCGATATTAGCAGGAAGATGGGAGGGGAGGGNGGGGGGGGAGGGGGGGGGGGTGGCAGGGACTGCAGCTAAGCAAAACTGCTTGCATAAACACCATTAAGAAGATTTAGACATTGCTTTTCTTATCATCAGCACTCCTGGAAGAAATAAAAAAAAAAAAAGAGAGAGAGAGAGAGAGAGAGAGAAAAGGAGAAAGGAAAAGGGACAGGCCCTGACTTGCTGTGCATGCGTTTCCATCAAGGGTTCAATAGAGAAAGAAAACCAGCCCAGGCTCCCTTTGCAGCAATTCTGCAGACCTCTCCAAGTTACCCCACCATGGTCCGAGGGAGACATTTGTTCCACATGTTAAGAAGAGGAAGGAGCAAGTCCAAAGAGCAGGAAACACACAGACTTGGGCAATTTTCTACATATCCATGAGAGCATATTTCACAGTCTCACACAGTATCACCAAGGTTGGAAGAGACCTCACAGATCATCAAGTCCAAGCCATTACCACAGAGCTCAAGGCTAGACCATGGCACCAAGTGCCACGTCCAACCCTGCCTTGAACAGCTCCAGGGACGGCGACTCCACCACCTCCCTGGGCAGCCCATTTCAGTAGCCAATTTATTTTGCTGGAAAACGTTTGGAGTTTTCTTTGTGTGCTAGCAGGCAAGGGGGGGATGCACAGGGAGCTAAGAGGTTGGTGCCAGCTGGGTGCCCAACTTCAACAGGCAGAGCAGTTGGCAGCCCAGCTGTTGGGAACTGTCTCCCAGCCCCACTGGTCGCTGACAGGATGACAGGCAATGGGCACAAACTTGAGCATAGGAAGTTCCATCTAAACATGTGCCATGGCCTAGTTGTCCGGCTAGGGCTGGGTGCTAGGTTGGACTGGATGATCTTGGAGGTCTCTTCCAACCTGGTTGATTCCATTCTATTCTATTCTATTCTATTCTATTCTATTCTATTCTATTCTATTCTATTCTATTCTTTGCTGTGAAGGTGACAGAGCCCTGAAACAGGCTGCCCAGAATGCTCCAGCTCTGGTGTAATTCCAAACCTGCCTGGATGTGTTCCTGTGCAACCTGTTCTAGGTGAACCTACTCTGGTAGGGGGTTAGACTCAATGATTTCTAAAGGTCCCTTCCAAGTCCTGCCATTCTGTGAGTCCATGAAAGGGCAGAGCAACTGCAAGGAGAGAAGACTCTGGGAACTGTGTCAATCATGGGAAGTAAATAGGTAGGAAATCACAGGTGTTAGAAATGCTTTCTGACAGCCCAGAGCAGGCCACCAGTCAGGAATTGTCCCTTCAGCATGCAAGTCATAGAATCATAGAATCAACCAGGTTGGAAGAGATCTCCAAGATCATCCAGTCCAACCTAGCACCCAGCCCCAGCCAAGCAACTAGGCCATGGCACTAAGTGCCTCATCCAGGCTTTGCTTGAACACCTCCAGGGACAGTGACTCCACCACCTCCCTGGGCAGCCCATTCCAATGCCAATCACTCTCTCTGCCAACAACTTCCTCCTAACATCCAGCCTAGACCGCCCATGGCATAACTTGAGACTGTGTCCCCTTATTCTGTTGCTGGTTGCCTGGTCCCTCCCTGGCCAGTATTTGTTGGTACCCTTCTCACAATATGGCTCACATCCAGCCAGGCAGAGAGGGACATCCAACTGCTGCTCTTCCTAGGGACATAGAATCATAGTATTGTTTCAGTTGGAAAAGCCTTCTAAGATCATCGAGTCCAAACATCAACCCATCATGGCCATTAAACCATGTCCCAAAGAGCCATGGCCACACATTTCTTGAACACCTCCAGAGATGCTGACTCCACCACTTACCTGGGCAGCCTGTTCCAATCCCTGACCACTCTTGCAGCAAAGACATTTTTCCTCATCTCCAACCTAATCCTTCCCTGGCACCATTTCAGGCCATTTCCTCTCCTATCGCCTGGTCCTAGGGAGAAGAGATCAACCCCCACGAGACCGTGCTGCTTTTCTGCATTCCCACCACGAGTGGTTATGACAAGTTGCAGGACAACTTGTGCACACCTCTCAGGAGAGCAGATATGAAATAAAAAGGTTACTCACTGAACATGAGCAATGAGCAAACGAGCAGATGCTCAGCCATCTCATCTCATCTCATGATGAGGACACGATGAGCAGCTCTGAGGGCTTCCTTGCATCAATCATAGAATCATAGAATGAGTCCAGCCTCATCTCCAGTGATGGGGCCTCAATTACCTCCCTGGGGAACCTGTTCCAGTGCTCCACTACCCTCATGGAAACATGGCATGTCTTAGAGAAGGGATGGGAATGGCTGACAACCAAGTGTTTGAATGACCCAGGCCATCAGCCTCCTTCTCCTCACACTGGAAGGAGGCATCAGGCACTCCTGCTGCCGCTCTCTGAGCTCTGCTGCCTTGGTGTATTTCCTTGCAGCAGGGTTCAAAGTGTTGCTGCTGAAAGCCCCGAGTCAGCAGATCTCAGCTGCTGCAGCACCCACAGGAAAGGAAGGCAGATGCTATTTTGGAGGTTATAATGCTCTGAATTTTAAACAAAACAGGACTGTGGAAGAGACATAAACCTTCACGCTTCAGGGCACAAAAAATTCTTCCTGTTACTGGGGATTAGGAGGAAAAGCGTCCTTGGAGGCAGGTACTGTGGAGCTGCCAAAGGGGAGACTTCTTGCCCTCCACTCTCTGCAAGATGGATAGAAAGCACACATTCTGTTTCACAATGAAGTCTGTGTGGCTTTGGCTTCTCTTCCACGCTGGCATGAAGCACAGACCTTGCAAATTCTTCATCAGGAAAACCTGGGAGCAGAGCGGATTCAGATTGGATGTTGGGAACAAGTCCTTTACCATGAGGAACAAGCTGCCCAGGGAGGTGGTTGAAGCCCCATCCCTGGACACATTCAAGGTGAGGCTCAACAAAGCTCTGGGCAACCTGATCTAGTTGAGGATGTCCCTGCTGACTGCAAAGGGTGTTGGACTGGATGACTTTTGGTGTTGCCTTCCAACCCAGACCGTTCTATGATTCTATGAACCTAGAATCTCAGAAAGGGCAGAGAGAAGAAGGAAGAGGCAACCATGTAGGAGAGAGGAAATTTGAATTCAGTTGACTACTCCATGGCACACAGAAGGAGCTGCCATAGTCCAAGGTGGCTGCTTTAACCACTGGCTGAGAGGTCAGCTGAACTGGCTCTAGATGCAAGAGTTAACTCAAAACACCCCTGCACTCTTTATTTGCCTGCTCACTACCTGAGCAAGTAGATTATTTCGTGGTCAGCTTGTGGCTCTTCACTTTCATTTGGTTTCCAAAGCAAGCATGTGGAGCAGGGAGAAGAAAACTGGGCAGCAGAGTGGGGAGTGTTTTGGGAGCTGTGGTCATTGTGGAAGGGCTGGAAGAGTTTAAACACAGAGGAAAACACAATTCATTAATTATTCCACGTGGGAAACAACTCCCTCCTGTGTTGGTGATGCTCATCCCTCCTTGACCCTTTGATATGCATGGGAAATGCAGTGCCCCCGAAGCAGATTCATGGCCAAGTAAAGTGAGAAAATCTGCTCCGACTTATTGGCATCCTCTGCTCTTTGCAACTCACCTTGACGATTACAGTGAGTGTGGTGAGACACTGACACAGGTTGCCCTGGGAAGCTGTTGATGTCTCCTCTCTGGAGGTGTTCAAGGCCAGGTTGGATGAGGCCTTGAGCAACCTGGGCTAGTGGGAGGTGTCCTGCCCATAGCAGAGGCTTGGAATTGGATGATCTTTAAGGTCCTTTCCTATCCAAACCTTTCCATGAATCTATGTTGTGGTGTCAGCCTTATTTTGGAGAAGAGGCATTTCAAACCTTGCTTGATGAAGTCCTTTGCCTCACCAGAGTTCACCAAAACACGCAAAAGAACTTCTTTCCTTTGAAGGTAGCAGAGCCCTGGAGCAGGCTGCTCAGAGAGATTGTGGAGTCTCCTTCTCTGGAGACCTTCAAGACCTATCTGGGTGTGTTGCTGTGTGACCTGCTCTGGATGATCCTCAAAAGTCCTTTCCAACTCCTTATATTCTGTGATTCTGTGACAGAAAGAGAAAAGCAGAGGACTGACCTAGGCTCCTGAGGCTGCTCATGATTAGCACAGGCTGAGCCTTAACAAGTAAGTGCAGTCCTGATCCACTGGTGTTCTTCTCCCCATGCAAGGGGGAGGAGAGCATCACCACTGTCTTCTCAAATGCTTGAGTCATTTTTTTTTCCTTGAAGCATCATTTCTGTCTTACCTGGCTTGAGCTTCAGCCACCTGTTTCTCATCCAGCAGCTTATCTCTCACAGGCACTGTGACATTGTGTGACAGTGCCTGTTGTGTCTGCTGAGAAGACGTAAAGCTGGGGTCAGCAGCTAACCTGTAACACAAGAGCTCCTGAACTTTGTTATCTGCTGCCAGCAGAGTCCTGTGCCTGTGCCACAAGCTGAGCTCTTCTCCCATAACCTGCTATTGTGTGTCGGGGTTGGGGGAGTGGGAACGGAGGGAGGACAGGCTCCTTCTCCTCCCTAGAGCAACTGTTTGCAGCCTCCAGTGGATGTTCCTCTTTGTTTCAGCTGTCTTTGGCACGCTCCCCAGCACAGCTGTCTTCTCTAGAGCCAGCCTTCAGAAAATCCCACCTGGGAGGAAATTTGTCTGCTTTTCGCCATGACTAAAGTCATCTGCATCTGCAGAAGGAGCCTTTCTCTTTGTCAAGAGCTGCCCGACCTGTTCACAACAGGTGGTGGCAAACCTGTTGTCTTCTGCCGTAGACAAGTGTGAACAAAACCACAAAGACCTCATGGTCCTGGTTGGTCAGAGCCATCATCCACCTTGGCAAGTCTTTTAACTGCGTCATCAGGATGTCTTAGGGAGATAATGGAACCCGTTGCAACAGATCCCAGAGTGGACATGCCAGAAAACCTTGAACTTGGTGAGATTGTTCAGCTGTGATATGGAAGTCCTGGTGAAGACATATAAACAATGCATAGAATCATAGAATCACAGAATCAGCCAGGTTGGAAGAGACCACCAAGATCATCCAGTCCAACTTAGCACCCAGTCCTATTCAGTCAACTAGAACATGGCACTATGTGCCTCATCTAGGCTTTGCTTGAACACCTCCAAGGATGATGACTCCACCACCTCCCTGGGCAGCCCATTCCAATGCCAATCACTCTCTCTGTGCAGAACTTCCTCCTAACATCCAGCCTAGATCTCCCCTGGCACAACTTGAGACTGTGTCCTCTTGTTCTATTATTGGTTGCCTGGCAGAAGAGACCAACCCCACCTGGCTACAACCTCCCTTCAGGTAGTTGTAGACAGCAATGAGGTCAGCCCTGAGCCTCCTCTTCTCCAGCCTGCACACCCCCAGCTCCCTCAGCCTCTCCTCATAGGGTTTGTGTTCCAGGCCTCTCAGCAGCATGTCCCTTGTGGCCACTGAGAGATGAATACACCAGGGGAATAAAATCTGGGTGTGGACTAAGGACACACCGCAACAGCCAGGTGGCCACGTACTCAGGATGTCGCAGTCGTTCAGAGACAGCCACTGCAGGCAGATATCAGCTGTAGCCAGAGCCATCATCCCAGCTCTGGTGACAAAGGTGACAGCAAAAGGATGGGGCATCCTGGTCAAAGGTGGGAAATACCATGGGAGGAAAGAAGCAAATTTCTGCCAGTCCACAGCCAGACTAATGTATAACTCAACCTGTCTGGTGGATCCTCTTCTGCTGTGCTGTAAGGAGATGCTTCTACTTGCAGTCTGAGATACTTGTGGATACTCCCTGCTTGTCTAGTCTCCAGGCATGAGGTGAAGAGACCTAGCACAGGCTTGGTGTGAGAATCAAGTGCAGCTGGGTACGGAAAGCTGGTTATCTGTCCAAAACAAGGACCACCTCAGAAGGTGGACACACCACACACCTCAGCTTCCTCACACTGTTTTAGTTTGGAATCCACAGAGTGCTGCAGACCTGGCTGTAGGGTTCAGGCTGCTGTTTCCTACCCCTATTGCCTGTATCAGATGCAGGAGTATTTTGGATGGAGCATCTTCAAGCAGGCTTGCAACTCGTTTAGTCCTCAGGCTTCTCTGTGGAGGCTGGGCTGGGGTCATTGGTTTCACAGAGCTTTTTGTATCAGGGCAGAACTTGTCATAAGGGCCCTGTCAGAGTTCATGTTGGTGGTTCAGTGACTTATTCCTCTCAGCTACAAAACAGCAGCTGGTGGAAAATTAATTTTGTAGCACACATTTACAAGTTAATTGCAGTTTCACTGACAGGTGGGAAACCTGCTTTTGGTAATCCAGAAAAGGAGGCACCAGAACATGCTGGCCTTAGCTCTAGCATTCTTCTCTCACTGTAGTTATCCCTCTCTGCTACAAAGTGGGTCAGGGTCCCACTGTGCTGAGCAGGCATATGGCAAGAGACAGTCCCTGCCCCTGGAAGCACACAGTTTTCACCTCTCCTGGTGAGGTCAGAGCAGATTTTCTTGCTTCTGGATTATTCAGTTGTGATTTTTTGGTGGAGGAGGTTTTTTTTTTAAAGATTTCACGGAATCACACAACAGTAGAGGGTGAAAGGGACCTCTGGAGATCATCCAGTCCAACTCTCCTGCCAAGGCAGGGTCACCTAAAGGAACATGTCCAGGTTGGCTTTGAACATCTACAGAGATGGAGACTCCACAGCTTCTCTGGGCAGCCTGCTCTCAGGGCTCTGTTACCTTTAAATTCACAAGTTCCTCCTCATCTTTAGACAGAACCTCCTATGTTCAAGTTGGTGCCCTTTAACCCTTGTCCTGTCACTGGGCACCACTGAACAAAGCCTGGTCCCATTTTCATGACAGCCACCCTCAAAGTATTGATCAGCACTGATGAGATTCCCCTCAGGCTGCTCTTCTCCAGACTGCCTTTAAATTCAAGAAGTTCCTCCTCATCTTTAGACAGAACCTCCTATGTTCAAGTTGGTGCCCCTTAACCCTTGTCCTGTCACTGGGCACCACTGAACAAAGCCTGGTCCCACTTTCATGACAGCCACCCTCAGTATCAATCAGCACTGATGAGATCCCCCTCAGGCTTCTCTTCTCCAGACTAACCAACCCCAATTCTCTCAGCCTTTCCTCCTCACAGAGATGTTTTGGTCTCCTCAGCATCTTTGTATTGGCAAATATTTCACCCAGGCTTGGAGCACTCTTGGTACCAAGAGAAGAAATCCTGAGATGGGTCTGGTTTCCCTCTGAGAAATGCTTTTGCTTCAAAAGTTGCTCCACAATTACCTGCCTCTTTTCTTTCTAAGGGAGCTGCTTCAGCTATGTTTTTCCTTGATGGGCTTCAACGTGATGGCTTTCAGCTGGGATGAGGAATGAATGAGTTGAAAGCAGAAGATGTCAAGCAACGGCTAAATGACGAGGGGAAGGAATTTAATACTCGGAATCAGAGGAAATGAAAACCAGCTCCATTCATCTGCAAACAACAAATAACTTGCACTCCAGTAAGCAGTTTGTCTTGTATTCCACTTCACACCTGCATCAGGGGCAAAAAGGGAAAGTACCAAACCCCATTATCCTCAGAGGAAGAGATCAGAGGAAGGCAGAAATTAGACAATTTCCATATAGACGAAGTCGCAGAACCTATTTTTTGGGCACGTTTCAACTGTCTGCAAGAGACTTCAGAGCTATGAAAAAAGCTGCTGTGAAAGCTGTTGACTGGGCTGTAAAATGCAGGATGGAGTTAGCCAAGAAAGGTCATGAACAAAGCGATGGGGGAAAGCATCAAAGGAGGAGGAAATCGCCTGTGCTGGACAGGAACTGCTGTCAAATGCTGCCAGCTCCCAGCGTGCCAGCAATGGGAAGACCTGCAGGAGCCCTGTGGAGAGTGCAAACTCCTGTAGAGGCTCGTACCAGAGTCAGTCTTCACTCTTCTTTAGGTTTTATAGTCATGTCATCAGCAAGACCTGGTTGTAGATATTAGAATCATGGAAAGATAGAAACATAGAATGGTTTGGGTTGGAAGTGACCTCTAAAAGTCATCTCGTCCAATCCCCTCTGCAGTCAGCAGGGGCATTCTTAACTAAATCAGGTTGCTTCAGAGCCCTGCCAAGCCTCACCCTGAATACCTCCAGCAATGGGGCCTCAATTGCCTCCCTGGGCAACCTGTTGCAGTGTTCCACCAGCCTCATGGTGCAGAACTTGTTCCTAACATCCAATCTAAATCTGCTCTTCTCTCATCTCAAACCATTGCCCTTTGTTCTAACACTGAAGGCCTTTGTAAACTGTCTCCCTGCAGCTTTCTTGCTGGGGGGACGCCCAGCATGAGTCCCTTGTAAGCTCATTCAGGTACTGGAAGGTCGTTATTAGGTCTTCCCAGAGCCTTCTCATCTCCAGTGCTTGACTTTATTCAGATAAACAGAGTTGGTTTAATCTGTGCAGTCTCTGTCCTGTCCCTATCTTGAGCATCCTATTTTGGGGCTTTGCTTTACATCTACCTGGGCTTTTGGGCATGTGTCTATCCCCTCACACACGTTAACCTTCCTGAGTTTGAGAACATAGGAAGCTGAGCATCTACTGCTCATCTGAACCCATGTCTGACTGGGTCAGGGCTGTCTTGCATTGTGCACAGAACATGTTTGTGAGCTGAAACTTGGTAACAACATCAAGAGAAGTGCCACAAAACCCATCCTGATTTGTATATTAGAAGGGCAATGAAGATGATGAAGGGTTTAGAGAACAGGTAGGGTTGTTTAGTCTGGAGCAGAGGAGGCTGAAGGGAGGCCTCATTGCTCTCTACAACTCTCTGAAAGGAGGTTGGAGTGAGGTGTGGGTTGGTCTCTTCTCCCTAGTAACAAGTGATAGGACAAGAAGAAACGGCCTCAAGTTGCACCAGGGGAGGTTTAAGTTGAACATTAGAAGAAACTTCTTAACTGAAAGGGTTCTCAAACACTGAATGTCTGTCTCTGGAGCTGCTTCAAAGAGGCAGTGGTGCTGAGGGACATGGTTTAGCCTCAGCCTTGGCAGAGTTAGAGAGTGGTTGGACTGGATGATCTTAAAGGTCATTTCCAACCAAAATGATTCCATAGTTCTGTGAATCTGGGAAGAGTACAAACATACATCCCATGGTTTAATCTCTGTTGCCAGGGGGCTTGTGGGCTTTGACAGGACAAATGCTCTCTCCAAAACACATGAGTTACTCACACAAGTAAGATGATCTGTACCTGCAACTGGTTGCCACATTGGGCTGTGTGTACTCAACATAGTATCACAGTATCACAGTATCACAGTATCATCAGGGTTGGAAGAGACCTCACAGATCATCAAGTCCAACCCTTCACCACAGAGCTCAAGGCTAGACCATGGCACCAAGTGCCACGTCCAACCTTGCCTTGAACAGCCCCAGGGACGGCGACTCCAACACCTCCCTGGGCAGCCCATTCCAGTGGCCAATGACTCTCTCAGTGAAGAACTTTCTCCTCACCTCGAGCCTAAACTTCCCCCGGCGCAGCCTGAGGCTGTGTCCTCTTGTTCTGGTGCTGGCCGCCTGAGAGAAGAGAGCAACCTCCTCCTGGCCACAACCACCCCTCAGGTAGTTGTAGACAGCAATAAGGTCTCCCCTGAGCCTCCTCTTCTCCAGGCTAAACAATCCCAGCTCCCTCAGCCTCTCCTCGTAGGGCTGTGCTTGAGGCCTCTCACCAGCCTCGTCGCCCTTCTCTGGACACACTCAAGGATTTCAATGTCCCTTCTAAACTGGGGGGGCCATTAAATGGTATTTCCTTCACTGTATAACTGGAAGGTGGAGAGGAAAGACTGTCTTAAGGAGGCTACTCTAATGATGAAGAAGCATGAGCTCACATTGAAATGGTGCCAAGAAGTTCCCCTGAGTGGTCTCTGTGATGCTTTAAGTACTGTCCTGAGGGCACAGAGACGCAGCAGAGGACAACAGCAAGGCAGTGTTGGTCAGCACGAAGGACAGCGCCTCTGCAGTCTTCTGGCTACAAGCAGGAGCAAAGAGGCAGCTCAGAAGTCCACTCACTAGACATTGCTGTAGAAGTTCTTTGAAAAGAACCATTCCCCCCCCGAGCTCTGAACTCACCTACCTGCAGCATGAACAAGGTACTGCCCAGCTCTGTGAAGAGTCACCTGTTTTGCTTCCAGCCTGCTGCCTCCTAGATTCACAGACTCACAGCATTGTCAGGGCTGGAAGGGATGTCAAGGATCACCCAGTTCCAACCCCCTGCCATGGGCAGAGATTCTTTCTGCTAGTGGCCTTTAAAGCATCCAAGGATGAAGCTTCCACCACCTCCCTGACTAACTTGTCCCAGTGTCTCAGCACCCTCGTATTGAAGAACTTCTTCCTAACATCCAGTCTGAATCTACCCACTGAGAGTTTTGCTCCATTCCCCCCAGTCCTATCACTACCTGACACCCTAAAAACTCCCTCCCTGGCTTTCTTGTAGTCCACTTCAGATACTGGAAGGCCACAACGAGGTCTCCTTGGAACCTTCTCTTCTGCAAATGGAACAACCCCAACTCTCACATCCTGCCCTTGTAGGAGAGGTGTCCCAGTCCTTCATTCCTTCAATGCCCTTCTGGGGTCTTGTATAGAAAAAGGCTGCCTGCTCAAGCTGCACCTGATTGTGCAGTCTCAAGTTGTACCTCTTTCAGCCATCTCCTCCCAGCCTGAAAACTACCCAGATATGCTGATCCACCAGCACCAAAGCTGAGGAGGCCAGGACCACTGGATGATTTTTCAGATGTATTTTTAATGCTAAAGAGCAAACCAGCCAGAGCCACATTCTGCATCTGATACCTTGGGCAAACCATTTAAATCTTCTCTACCCCAGGCCTTCTTTTTCTGAAGGAAGATAATAAACCTGCTCTCATCTGAGCTGCTTAGTGCCTCAGGGTCCAACAGTCTTTTGCTATTTCTATGCAGAGTTCCTTCTGTCACATTGTTGTTATGTAGACAACAGAGTAAGGCAGAGCTGTGCTCCGTGGGCATTTTGACATGTTCCCTTGAGGGTCATGTCTTTTGAGCAGCTCCTCTTGCTCCACCTGAGCCAGGTAAAAGCTTCCTGCCATCCAAGAGAGAACTTCCTAAAAATTACCTTAGCAATGGCAAAGCAAAAGAAAGGGAGGGGCTGGGCTGGGAAATCTGTAACAAAAGTCCTCAGATATTTTTGCAGCAGCAGTATTGATATTCTTAGCTATTGTTCCAGCTCTGCCAATAATGTGAAGTTTAAAGGCAAAAGGGGTGGGCAGAGGGGGCAGAGAAATCAAAGCAGACCATTAGGCTGAACGGTTATCTAAGGCAGCTTGCTCTAGGCAAACAGTTAATCCAGACCTGGGAGAGAGCACTGGTAGTTAAAGCCCTTTAATGGCCTAAGTCCTATGATAATTAGTCCTGCCCTGGAGGTAGCTAAGTGAGCCACTCCAGCCTGAAATGGAGCTCATCCACTGCTGAGGCCATAATCCCCTGTGCACAATGAAAGCTGAACTAATTCACTGAGTAAACACTTTCTCAGTTACTTACACGCTGTCTTCTTTCAGCCTGACACCAAACAGATTCACTTCCAAGAGCTGGGAAGAAAATCAACTGGTTCCTTGTGTTGTTTTGTTTGTCTTTAATAAACAACTGATCTCGGTTGCAATGCATTTGGATTTATTATCCAGAGTATAACCTGGACCAATCTGTTCTCATTTCTCCTGGCATCACATAGCAGCTCCTTTATTTTAGTCCATTAAAAAGGAAGAGAGCAGAAAAACATTTCCCCACCTACTACCTTCTCTTTTCTCCTGCCTGTGTCTCTGCTGGAGAAGAGCAGGAAGGCTTCTGCAAAGCTCTTCCAATCATTGAGTTCTGTACTCTCAGCTACCCAAAAACTCAAGGTGAGCAGCTTAGTGTGGAGAAGGAGGAAATGGAAGTAGCAAGGAAGGAAATACCAAATACCTTCAACCAGTCCAGATGACATCAGCTTTGGAAGGAAACACCAAATACCTTCAACCAGTTCAGATGACATCAGCTTTGGAAGGAAACACCAAATACCTTCAACCAGTCCAGATGACATCAGCTTTGGAAGGAAACACCAAATACCTTCAACCAGTCCAGATGACATCAGCTTTGGAAGGAAACACCAAATACCTTCAACCAGTTCAGATGACATCAGCTTTGGAAGGAAACACCAAATACCTTCAACCAGTTCAGATGACATCAGCTTTGGAAGGAAACACCAAATACCTTCAACCAGTTCAGATGACACCAGCCTTGGAAAGAAATACCAAATACCTTCAACCAGTTCAGATTTACCTGAATACCTCCAGACTTACCAAATACTTCCAGGCCACCTTTTTGTACTTTTTCTTCTTTGGATTTTAATTGAGAAATGGAAATGTCTGTGCCTCAGCACATTGCCCTGTGCAAAGACATGCTGCGAGTGCCTAGTCTGCTCTGGGTGCAGTTCATGCTCATGTCTTCTTTCCAGCTTCCCCCAGCACTATCTTGCTTCTCAACCCACCTGCAAGACCCAGTGCTCAGTGCCTTCCATGTCCCATCAAAAGCTGGGAAAGGGAGCTAAGCAAGAAGCAAGAGTGGCAGTGGCTCTGCATGTAGGAACACACTTGGTCTCTCCAGGTAGATCTATCCCTGAGATCTCCTGCCCTTCAGGGACACACCAAGAGCACTTCTGCCTCTGCTGAATCACTCTGAAGGTATCCCTGGTCTATTAGCCTTGGTAATTGTCCCTTCTGATCCCTAAAGTCCCAAGTGGGGCTTTCCAAGAGGAAAACTGCTGAGGACCTCCAAGGGTAACAAATCTTCTGACTTGCTGAAGAGTGATTGCCCAGTGTAGAGCTATCACCCAATGAAGAGCTATCGCTCGGTGAAGAGCTATCACTCAGAGAAGAGCTGCCACCCAATGTAGAGCTATCACACAATGAAGAGCTATCACCCAATGTAGAGCTATCACCCAATGTAGAGCTATCACCCAATATAGAACTGTCACCCAATGTAGAGCTATCATCCAGATAAGAGCTGTCACCCAATGTAAAGCTATCACCCAGAGAAGAGCTGTCACCCAAAGTAGAACTATCACCCAGTGAAGAGCTATCACTCAATGTAGAGCTGTTACTCAATGCAGAGCTGCCACCCAATGCAGGGCTGTGACCCAATGTAGAGCTACCACCCAGTGAAGAGTTATCACCCAGAGAAGAGTTATCACCCAGAGAAGAGCTGTCACCCAGTGTAGAGCTATCACCCAATGAAGAGCTCTCACCCAGTGAGGTAGCACTGAATTACACAGGAGAAAAGAGAAGGGGGCCTTGCATGACATCATCAGGGTTGCAAAGGTCACAGTTTTATCATCTCTGGTTCTTCTCTCATCTTGTCCTATGTCCCTGAAAGCGCCATGAATATACTGGAATCAACATCATCTACAGGAGATCTGCTTCAAAATGCAGATCTCTGCTGGTTTGAAATACAGAAGACTGGAGAACTGCATTTCACATGTGGGGTTGTGTTGTTGCCTCTAGAGGTTTACAGCTGAATCATAGAATCATGGAATCAACCAGGTTGGAAGAGACCTCCAAGATCATCCAGGCCAACCTAACACCCAGCCCTATCCAGTCATCTAGACCATGGCACTAAATGCCTCATCCAGTCTTCTCTTGAACTCTATTTTTAGGCCTATGTAAGACTCATCAGTGAGGAATGGCCATTTTTGGACCTCAGGGTGCTTGGATGCCATGAAAGCAACTTTGTCTCAGAGAGTTTGGACCTCTCAGCTTACCAACTGGCACTGTCAGTTATTCAAAGGCAGATGAGAGTAATCCCACCACAGAAGTAGTGCTGTGATTTGTTGAAAGCCAGTGATGTTGTCTGGGGGGCTTATATGTGTCTGACATCACTTCTCTGCGAGGTTTGGTCAAGACAGAGCTGCAAATGACTAACTGGTTTTGCAGTTCACTCTCCAGACCTCAAATACCTCTCTTGGGTGCTGTCTGGAGATCTTCCACCCCAATGGCCAGGATTTGTCCAATTGCCCAGGAAACTGCACACATCTTTTCTTAGGCTGAGCAGAAACGCTTTGTGTGTGCCTTCTCTTGGCACAAGGACCTCTGTATTTGTGTACATCAGAGGGGTTTTTGGACCTCCAGTGTAGGAAAGATTTCATTTGGGCTTGTTTTTCCTTCTGAAATCCTTCTTTCCTAAAGAGGGATTTTTGATGGTATTTGCTGGCCTTCAGTGATAGAGAGGAAAAGATAGAGGCAGCTCTGTCTCGCCTTGATAAAAGGAGAGAAATCAAATCCTGATCTAATTTTATACTTCCAGAAAGGAAAGACAAACATAAAAGGATCTGCCAAAGAGAAGAGTCTCATAATCAAAGGAGAAAACAACAATAGATTTTGTTTGTTTATTGGGTTTTTAAATGCACCAAATTAATTATCAGCTAGAATCTGGACCAGGAAAGGAAATCTTCAGGGCAAAAAGACAACCAAACAACAACATATATATATATATATATAATGAAAGCTTTGTCAATGCTCTCTGTGGTCTACCAGCAATGCTGGCTCCATGAAGATCAAATCGTGGCCCACAAGTGAGTGCAAAAAGGTCAGTAAGGGAAGAAAAGAGTGGGTTCAGCTCACACTTTGAAGTGTGTGAGGTAGACCAGCGTCAGGGTTCATCATCTTTGAGGAGACCTTATAGTGGCTTTCCAGTATCTGAAGGGAGCCTACAGGAAGGCTGGGGAGGGACTATTGACAAGGTCTAGTAATGTTAGGACGAGGGGGAATGGGTTTAAGCTGGAAGAGGGGAGATTTAGACTGGATGTTAGGAGGAAGTTCTTTACAGTGAGGGTGGTAAGGCACTGGCACAGGTTGCCCAGGGAGGTTGTGGATACTTCCTCCCCGGAGGTGTTTAAAGCCAGGATGGATGAGAACTTGAGCAGCCTGCTCTAGTGGGAGGTGTCCCTGCCTGTGGCAGGGGGTTGGAGCTGGATGATCCTTGAGGTCCCTTCCAACCTAAACCATTCTATGATTCTATGATGATTCTATGATCCCTTACTGATGACTGCATTTGCTGGCTGGTTGCTTTGCATGTGGATGATCACAGAATTGGCTTCAACCTTCTTGCCAAAACAGGATCACCTAGGGTAGGTCACCCAGGAACACATCCAGGCAGGTTTGGAAAGTCTCCAGAGAAGAAGACTCCACAACCTCTCTGGGCAGCCTGAGTCAGGGCTCCAGCACCCTCACAGTAAAGAAGTGACTCCTCCGGTTGAGGTGCAACCTTCTGTACTCCAGCTAGAATGATGGAGAAAAGCAAGGCAAACAGATTCCCTTCTTTGTTCCCAGGCCATTAGGGAAGAATGGCTTGATTTAGGATCCTAGCCCCCAAGAAAACATGGAGAAACAGTGCCAGTTGAAAAATCCCAGCACCCGAAAGCAGAAATTGCTCCTCTCACTTGTCTGCACCAGGGTGGGCATTCCTGGTTCCTCAGCTTAGCTCACGCTGTGATGCACAGGCTGCCCACTTAGCAATTCCTTGGGTGTTTTGGGAGCAGCCACACGGTCCAGCCTGGTCCTTGGTAAAGCAGCGATAGGCAGAGAGCAGGAGAAATGATCTCCAAACCTCTTGAACTGAGTGATGAGAGAGGCAAGGCGCAGCAGCCTGTTTTCTGAATGCTCTTAGGGCACAAAGCGTGCTGGTGAGTGGCATTACCAGTGCTGCTTGGAGCTAAGGGTGGGGGGAAACAACATCACTCTGAAGTGCATGTTCAGAGAGTTATCTTCTTTTATTTTTTTTTCATAGACAGGGAAAATAGAAACAAAATGAAGAGGGAAAAGGGAAAAACACAGACCTCTGCATCAGCAGCTGCTCCTGTCTCCAGGCTCTATGGCAATGATACCACAACCCACCCATTCAGCAGTCCATTATCACTTCCCTCCTTCCATTATTCCCCTTCAACCTTATCAGACGTAAGCATCGTCTCAGAGGCTCCAAGTGGAGCCTTGTAATTGTCCCTGGTTAAAGCTCGATAGCACCTTGAACCACTGGAGTAATCTCTCCTTTAAAGAGAAAAAAATAGAGAAGGGTCTCTGCAAGGAGATGAGGCTGGAATTTGCCTGTGGCTATGAGGATCTTTAATAGCCAACTCTTTTCTCTCTCTCCTGCTCACAGATAAATGGGAAAATGCCTTTTTTTTTTTCCTCCCCCTCCTGCTTTTTAATTTATTTATTCTATCCTCAGCCTTTCTGACTGCCTGGTAGGCAGGGCTGGAAATGTTTATTACAAGGTTTGTATCCTTGCTCCTTCCTTGAGGGCAGATGGTGGGAAGGGGTGAGTGGAGAAAGGATAACACGGTTAGCAGCACAGAACAGGAGGAGTTGGAAGGGACCTCTGGACATCATCCAGTCTGACCCTCCTGTCAAAGCAGGGGCACTTAGAGAAGGTCACACAGGAACACATCCAGGTGGGTTGGGAATGTCTCCAGAGATGGAGGCTTCACCACCTCTCTGTGCAGCCTGCTCCAGGGCTCTGACACCCTTAAATTCAAGAAGGTCCTCTTCATCTTTAGATAGAACTTCTGATGTTCAAGTGTGTGCTCCTTACCCCAATAGAGAATTTGTCTCTGAATAAAGGAAATGGAAAGGGCATTTGCACCCTGGGGTGAGGACCGAGAGACCTGAGGCTGTTTAGTGTGGAGAAGAAGAGGCTGAGGGGAGACCTTATTGCTCTCTACAACTCCCTGTAATGTAAGGAGGTTGCAGTGAGGTGGGGGTTGGTCTCTTCTGCCAGGCAAGCAGCAACAGAACAAGAGGACACAGTCTCAAGTTGTGCCAGGGGAGGTCTAGGCTGGATGTTAGGAGGAAGTTTTTGGCAGAGAGAGTGATTGGCATTGGAATGGGCTGCCCAGGGAGGTGGTAGAGTCACAGATCCTGCAGGTCTGCAGGACATGTGTGGCCATGGCACTTTAGGGCATGGTGTAATGGCCACGGTGGTGTCGGCTTTATGGTTGGACTCAAAACCAGGGAACACTTCCACCCATAATGATTCAATGGTAGGTTATTCCTTAAATTGATTACTTCTGTTTTCTAATGAGCAAGAACCAAGCTCCCTGGTGTGATGCCTCTCAATTCAAGAGAGATGTTGAGGTGCTGGAACGTGTCCAGAGAAGGGTGACAAAGCTGGTGAGGGGCCTGGAACACAAACCCTATGAGGAGAGGCTGAGGGAGCTGGGGGTGTGCAGCCTGCAGAAGAGAAGGCTCAGGGCTGACCTCATTGCTGTCTACAACTACCTGAAGGGAGGCTGTAGCCAGGTGGGGTTGGNTCTATGATTCTTCCCTGACCTTCTCCAGATTCTCACTTTCCTGCGTCAAAACTGACTCTGAGGCTACATTATTTCCCCCTACCCCCAGCCTTCTGGTGACAAAATATCACCCCAAAGCTGCTGCCCATCGTTTAGTCTCAGGCTTTGCACTTGGATGCCTGTATCTGTGAATTTCCATGAAATCTTCATTGTTATCTGCTCTTTTCTTCCTCATGTTTACACCTGTAGCAAACTCTTGCTGCTTTTTCCTTTAAAGGTGATTGCAAAGGGGAAAATGAATTAGTGCCAGTTGTGGCTTTATGATATGTATCTGGAAGAAGGAGGCAAAAGGAGGAGGGGAAGAGAAACCATTGAATTCTGAAGGTGCTTCTGCACATTTTAATATCAGATGTGGCAGACAGTTTTTGTTTGCTCTGAGTCTGCCTGCAAGACCTTGTGGAAGATGGGAATCTGCATCATTAGCAACAATTGGTGATGGAAACAGCTAATCACAGAGCCTTTGTTGAACCTGGTGCAGAGGTTCCAACACCTCAGAGAACTACAGAATCATGGAGTGTTAGAGGTTGGAAGGATCTCCAAAGATCATCCAGTCTAACCCTCTCGCCAAAGCAGTATCCCCTAGAGTAGTCCACACAGGAATGCATCCAGGCAGGTCTTGAAGGTCTCCAGAGAAGGAGACTCCACAACCACCTCTGGACAGCCTGCTTCAGGGCTCTGGCACCTTCACTCTAAAGTTTCTCCTCATGTTGAGCTGAAACCTTCTCTGTTCCGGTTTGTATCCATTCCTCCTTGGCTTACTGCTGTGCACCACCAAAAGAGATTGGTCCCCTCCACTTGACACCCACCCCTCAGATATCTGTACACATGGATAAGATCTCCTCTCAGCCTTCCCTTCTCCAGACTAAACAGTCCCAGGGGTCTCAGTCTCTCTCCATAGGGGAGATGCCCAAGTCCCCCAGTCATCCTCGTGGCTCTTCACTGGACTCTCTCCAGCAGGTCCCTGTCTCTTAAATTGGGGATCCCAAATCTGGATGCAGTACTGCAGGTGTGGTCTCAGCAGGGTAGAGTTTATGGGGGGGAAGAACTTCCCTAGACCTGCTGGGAAGTGAGACAGGACACTTTGAAAATGCTCTCCAACAAATCCTCCACAGGCAGATAGAAAATTGCTTTTCTTTGCCCTTCAGGCAGGGCCCAGCAAGCTCGAATGGAGGCACCACAAAAATATCTCTGTTGGGCTGTTTCCAGTGCATTTGTAGGAGCACAAGACCATGAGTTGTGATTATTTTGGTGCTAAGCCTGTCCCAGGAGATGGCATGGAGGAGGGTTATGGCATGGAGAGGAAGAATATGAATCACAGCACTTCAAGGATATGCCACAACCCATCAGAGAGGGGAATACATTGTTCTTAATCTAACCCTTCTTGGACAACCCTCTCCCTCTCTGAATTAAAAGATCCTCATTGCAGCCATGGTGATCACAGAATCATTTTAGCTGGATCTTTGAGTCAAACCACTAAAGAACTCTAACAAGTCTGAGGCTAAACAGTGTCCCTCAGCACCACAGCTCTGCCTCTTTTGAATGCCTCAAGGGATGGGGATTCAACCACCCGTTCCAGTGTCTGAGAACCCTTTCACTGAAGAAGATTCTTCTAATGTCCAATCTAAACCTCCCCTGCTGCAACTTGAGGTCATTTCTCTGCCCTGGTGAGGCCACATCTGGAATATTGTATCCAGTTCTGGGTCCCTCAGCTCAAAAAGGATCCCAGGAAATTGCCACCAAAATGCTGCAGGCAGTGAAACATCTCCCTGCTGAGGATAGGCTGAAGGAGCTGGGGCTTGTGAGCTTAGAGAAGAGGATCCTGAAAGGTGACCTCTTTCATGCTGGGAGAGCTGTGCAGGGCAGTGTGAGGAGGACAGAGCCAGGCTCTGCTCAGTGATGCCCAATGGCAGAACAAGGGGCAATGGGAGCAAGCTGGAGCAGAGGAGGTTGCATGTGAACAGAAGGAATAACTGTGAGGGTGCTGCCAGAGCCCTAGATTGAGCTGCCTAGAGAGGTTTTGGAGTCTCCTTCTCTAGAGACATTCCAAACTTGCCTAGATGTGTTCCTTGTGTGATGCTACTCTGGCATGGGGGCTGAACTGGATAATCTTTAACCCCTAAAGCTCTGTGATTTCCTTGCCGCTCTTCCTAGCATGGTGGCAGTTGTTGTGTTTGCCAGGGTGGCAGCAACAGGCACCTCTCGGGCACTTGGGTTGGCAGCTCCTGATGTATCCTCCAGCCTAGCTAGAGGTTAGGCTCAGCCAGAGCCAGAAAAGTCAACAAAGATTTACAGATCACAGCTTTGCATTCCAGAGGAAGAGCTGGATCTATACAGCCCATCACGATGGTGACAGGACTTCAGAGACCTGGCTGATAAATCAGGCTCTTGCATCCCTGATGCAAAGATTGGTACACAAACACTTACTGGGGGTTGTGTGGGGATTTTTTGTGTGTATCTGTTTTGGGGTTTGGGTTTTTTTTTTTTTTGCTTAGAACTTACTGGCATGGCCTGTGATTGTGGGGTTTTTTGGGGGATTTGTAAATCTGTTTTTAGGATTTGTAAATCTATTTCCCGACTTCTAAGCCAATTGAACGTCTCAGAAGTCAGTCAGAGAGTTAAATGTGATGTGAAGAGTCATGGTTTGTAAATCAAACTGCAGTTCTTAGGTGAGCTGAGAGGATTTATGAATCTGGATGGAGATATCTAAATCTGGTTTCTAAAAGTACAGGTTTCTAAATAAACCCTCCAAGTGTGGCTTGGCTCCTGGCAGGTGGTGAGCCAGGAGGTACAGAGACACCATGGCACAGAGACTCAGCCCTGCCTGTTGCAGGGATCTCAGACCATCCATCAGCACTCCTGCATTTACTCTTCACTAGGCCACTAAAAGCTCAAGGCAGGTGTCACACACCCAGTGCATTGCTGAAGCAGTTGGGTGCATGCAGCAAAGACAGCAGCTGTTCACCAGCTTTTCTCAAAACCTAGGTGATGCCACCAGCACCACAAGGTGAACCATTTTGGTGCATGCCAGCTAACACAGGAGCTGTTCACCAGCTCTTCTTGAGACCTAGGTGATGCCACCAGGACCACAAAGTGAAGCATTTGGATGCATGCCAGTAAAGACAGCAGCTGTTCACCAGCTTTTCTCAAGGCCTAGGTGAGGCCACCAGGACCACAAGGTGTAGCATGTGGGTGCATGTCAGCAAAGACAGCAGCTCCTTACCAGCTCTTCTCAAGACCTAGGTGATGCCACCATAACCACAAGGTGAAGCATTTTGGTGCTTGCCAGCAAAGACAGGAGCTCTTCACCAGCTCTTTTCAAGACCTAGGAGAGGTCACCATAAGCACCTGGCTGGCACAGGGATGAATACTACCAGCTCCCTGCCCTCCATCCTCCAAATACTACCATCTCCCTGCCCTCCATCCTCCTTACTGGCCCCTCAGCCTCCAGTTTTCACCAAGGCCAGGGGTGACTGTTGGTGAAATCCTGTGTGGCTTCAAAAGTTTGAGGGTGTGGAAGTGTCTCTCATGTTGGAAAAGAAAAAAAGCAGGGAGGGGCTGGTGGGGGGGGGGGTGGGGGGAGGG
>WAAF01012804.1:67346-94341 GCA_013400475.1 Tricholaema leucomelas
TCGACCCAGACCCCCAGGTCCTTCTCCTCAGGGCTGCTCTCAGCCATTCATCACCCAGCCTATAGCTGTGCCTGGCATTGCACCGACCCAGGTGCAGGACCTTACACTGGACTCGATGATCTTAAAGGTCTTTTCCAACCTGGTTAATGCTGTGATTCTGTGACAAAGCAGCAGCTCTACTGAAAACGTTGGGCTGGATGATCCTTGAAGTCCCTTCCAACATGGCATTCTATGAATCTATGAAAAGAAAACACCAAAGATGTTAAAATATCAGGATTTCCCCAGAGGACAAAAATTGCAAGTCTATTTCAGTTGTGGCTGCCCTAAAGAGCTTGTGATTTGAATGAGGAAAAAAAAGGCAAGCACATCACCCCTGGTTTAGAATTTTATGTCGTTTCTGCTGTGTCTCTGATCCTTTCATGAGTTCCATTGCTTGGCTCCCTAATATGACAGCTCACACTTGCTTCAAACACCAAATCACAGCACCACAGAATCATTAAGGTTGGAAAAAAAAACCCTTTAAGATCATCCAGTCCAGCTGTCAACCCAACACCACCATAGCCATTAAACCACATCCACGTCCGAGTGCCACGGCCACAGGTTTCTTGCACACCTCCAAGCAGTGTGACTCCACCACCTCCCTGGGCAGCCTGTTCCAATCCTTGACTACTGCTGCAGTAATTAAGCTTTTCCTACTCCCCTACCTAACCCTCCCCTGGCACAGTTGTAGGCAAATTCCTCTGCTTCTATCAACCTTCTATCAAGGGAGAAGAAACCAGTGTCCTGTCCTTTCCCCTCCTCCATCCCCTTTCAGGTTAAGCACGTGGACACCCACAACCAAATACTCCTTTGCCAAAAGCCATTTCTCAAGGTAAACCAGCCTGAACCTGGAGGAAAGCCTGCTAGATGCCCAGAGGAATGAAAGATGAAGCAGTGTGAACACAAGAACCCATCAAACTCAGCACATCCTCCAGCTAGAATATCGTTTTACTGGAGGGAGGTGGGGTGGGGAAGAAATTGCTTTTCTCTCAGAGAAAAGGTGGTTTAAAATTAAAATTCATTAAAGAAGGCTAGCTGACACAGTTTTGTATTCTTTGAAGCAGTATATCTGTTTCATTTAATGCACTGTCCAATTAAAGAGAAGTGGTCCCTTATTACTGATATGATTTCCTCTCTGATAAACCACTGATTTATGGCTCACTGGGATATATATTTAATGCTGTCAAAAAATAATATATATAGAGAGAGAGACAGAAAGAAAAGAAAAGGAAAGGACACCCAAAACTATCTGCAGTGCTACAGTGACTCAGATTGAAAAGGATCTGAGGAAGCAAAGACCCCTGGGAGTTAAATGTAATCTTTGCCTGGGACAAAAGCCTGGAGAACTGCTGGTTTCTCAGAATCACAGCATCACAGAATTGTCAAGGCTGGAAGGGACTTCAAGGATCATCCAGTTCCAACCTCCCTACCATGGGCAGGGACACCTCACAGCAGATTTGTCTGGATGTGCTCCTCTGTGATCTGTTTTAGACTGTGTGGTCCTGCTCTGGCAGGGGGGGGTTGGATTTGATCTTCTTGGGTCCCTTCCAACCTGTAATATCCTGTCACCCAGAGCCACTTGCAGTCTGACCTCAAAGACCTCAAGGGATGAGGCTTCCACCACCCCCTGGGCAACCTGTGCCAGTTTCTCACCACCTTCACAGTGAAGAACTTCTTCCTAATATCAGAACCTGTTAGAGCTTGGAAAGGATCTCCACAGATCATCCAGTCCAACCCCATTTCCAAAAGCAGGATCCCCTAGGGTAGTCCATACAGGAATGCATCAAGGCAGGTCTTGAAAGTCCCCAGAGAAGGAGGTCCTGCACTTGGATCACAACAATCCCAAGCAACTCTACAGGCTTGGGGCAGTGTGGCTGGAGAGCTGCTGGCAGAAAGAGATCTGGGGGCTGTAATAGACAGGAGCTGAATGTGATCCAACAGTGTGCCCAGGCAGCCAAGAAGGTCAAGGGCATCCTGGCTGGGATTAAAAATGCTGTGTCCAGCAGGAGCAGGGAGGTGATTGTCCCCTTGGACTGGGCTCTGATGAGGCCACACCTTGAGTGCTGTGTTCAGTTTTGGGCACTGCAATACAGGAGAGATGAAGAGGTGCTGGAGTAGGTCCAGAGGAGGGAAAGGAAGCTGTGAAGGGCCTGAAGAATGAATCTGATGAGGAGCAACTGAGGGATCTGGGGATGGTTAGTATGAAACAGAGGAGGCTGAGGGGAAAGCTCTTTGCTGTCTACAGCTACCTGAAGGGACATTGTGGAGAGGCTGCTGCTGGTCTCTGCTCACAGGTAATCGGAGACAGAACAAGGGGGAATGGCCTCAAGCTGAGGCTGGGGAGGTTTAGATTGGACATTAGGAAAAAGGTTTTCCTGGAGAGAGTGGTCAGGGGCTGGAATGAGCTGCCCAGGGAGGTGGTGGAGTCACCTACCCTGGCTGCATTTAAGGGTGGTTTGGATGTGGTGCCTGGGGATATGACTGAAGATGAATCTTGTAGAGTAGGGATATAGGTTGACTTGGTAACACTGAGGGGCTTTACCAACCTGGATGTTCCTGTGATTTGGTGAAGCCTTGCTGCAGCCAGCACTGCCTGTCCTGCCTGACAGCCCTTGCATGACCAGTGAGATTGGAAGGCTCTTCCTGGGCTAAGTTCTGAGGTGCTATGTTTAGCCAGTAGAAGCCTGAACTTCAGCAGTTATTCCACAACCCAGTGAAAAATGTCATTGTTTTGATTGAACCTACTCCTATCTGGCTGGGGGGACCACCAGGCCCCCCCGGCCTTTAAGATCCCACTCCCATTCCCCCAGTGCACACCATGGGTACTCACCAGTGATGTCAGGGGGGGATCCCTCTGCCCAGATGGGCAAGCTAGAGGCTTTTGCCTTTCCTGAGCGGCTTATAAAGGGGAGTGGGCAGGGAGGGCAAAGTGGTCACACCTGGGGTGGGAGGAGACTCCAACAGCACTCAGGTGCTCTGGGTTTGGGGGGGAAAGGGGAAAAAGCTGTGTGGGGTGGGAAAGAGGTAGGTGTGGTGGAAAAGGGGAGGTGGTGTTGAAAAGAGAGAGGTGGAGTGGAAAAAGTTGGAAATGGAGATGAAAAGAGGAAGGTGGGGGAAAAGGAAGTTGATGGAGAATAAAGGAGGAAGATGTGGGGTAGAAGACGGAGAGGAAAGGAAGGAGATGGAGAGTAAAGGAGGAAGATGTGGGGTAGAAGATGGAGAGGAAAGGAAGGAGATGGAGAGGAAAGGAAGGAGATGGAGAGGAAAGGAGAGAGCAAAAGAAAACTGATGTGTAGTGTTTGCATTGAAACCAGCCTGTTCATGGCTAACCTTCTGTCCTTTCTGCTTGGAGTAGTAACCAGACATCTTTACCAGCTCACTGTGTTGGCTGAAGAAGAGCGAATCACACCTGCTCAAGAGGAAAAATAGGAAATAAAGAAGAAAGATAAGAAATAACAAAAAAAAAAAAAAAAAAAAAAAGGAAACAGCAGAATTTAAAAAAAGAAATATACAAAGCATGAGGTCTTTCAGCAAGGTCTCCATGGGATGCATTCCTGTGTGACCTGAACTAGGTTCTACGGTCCTGCTCTGGCAGGAGAGTTGGACCTGATGATCTATGGAGGTCTCTTCCAACTCCCAACATCCAGTCTGTCCAGTGAGACTTGGGCAGACAGAGCTGAGCATGGAGGAGCTTGATGAGTTTCAACAAGGACAAGTGCAGAGTGCTGCACCTGGGGAGGAATAATAAACTGCACCAGTACAGGCTGGGAGGTGATCTGCTGGAGGGCAGCCCTGTGGAGAGGGACCTGGGGGTCCTGGTGGCTAACAAGTTAACCATGGCACAGCAATGTGCCCTTGTGGCCAAGAAGGCCAATGGGATCCTGGGCTGTATTAGGAAGAGTGTGTCCAGCAGGTCAAGGGAGGTTCTCCTCCTCCTCTACTCTGCCCTGCTGAGACCTCATCTTGAATACTGTGTTCAGTTTTGGGCTCCTCAGTTTAAGAGAGACGGGGATCTGCTGGAGAGGGTCCAGTGGAGGGCTACGAGGATGATTAGGGGACTGGAGCACTGCCTGAGAAGGAGAGGCTGAGGGATCTGGGGCTGGTTAGTCTGGAGAAGACTGAGAAGAGATCTAATAAATGTTTATGAACATCTGAGTGCTGGGGTCAGCAGAAGAGGACAGGCTCTGCTCACTGCTCTCTGGGATAGGACAAGGAGCAATGGGTGTAAGTTGCAGCACAGGAGGTTCTGCCTCAACACAAGGGGGAACTTCTTTCCTGCAAGGGTCCCAGAGCACTGGAACAGGCTCCCCAGAGAGGTTGTGGAGTCTCCTTCTCTGGAGGCTTTCAAGGCCTGTCTGGATGTGTTCCTCTGTGATGTGTGTTAGATAGGATTGTCCTGCTCTGGCAGGGAGGTTGGACTCAGTGATCTCCTTGGGTCCCTTCCAACCCCTAATATCCTGTGAGCCTGTAATGTCATGGCCACAGGTTTCTTCAACACCTCCAGGGATGGTGACTCTACCACCTCCCTGGGCAGCCTGTTCAATCCCTGACCATTCCTGCAGCAAAGGCATTTTTCCTCATCACCAACCTAAGGTCATCACATCACGACCTTAGGAAGGAGATTGTCTGCCTCCCTCCCCTCTGCCCCAGGCAAGCATGGAGTAGAAGCCACGCTGGCCTCTCTTGGAAGGATTCTCCATCCAGAGCTCCCTGCCTCAAGCTGGAAAGTGTTAACTGGTTTGCCCAGATACCATCAAATACATTTACACAAGTCAGATGCTTGAATGCTTCTTGCATCGGGCGCCTTCTACATAAAATATGTTAAGTCAGTGATAGTGCCCTTATCTAAAGACAGAAGCCAGCAAAATTTCATCTGGTGCACTTTGTCAGATTGTTCCCTGACACAGGCAGCCCGGGGCTGACTGTGACGAGCAGGTGATTGCATCTGGCTGCAGGCAGAGGAGGTGGTCGCCTGCCCCTTTGCTGTTCCCTCTCCTCATCTGCTAAATGAATGGGGGAGCAAAGAGCGCAGCCAGTGGTGTGCCAGCCGGGAGCAGAGCTTTGGCAAGGCTCAGACTGGGCAACTTTTCTCTGAACACAGGGCTGGGATGGGCCTTTGAGTCTTCAAGGAAGACTCAAAGCCATTGGAATGGGCTGCCCAGGGAGGGGGGGGAGTCACCGTCCCTGGGGGTGTTCAGGAAAAGCCTGGCTGAGGCACTTAGTGCCATGGTCTGGTTGACTGGATAGGGCTGGGTGCTAGGTTGGACTGGATGATCTTGGAGGTCTCTTCCAACCTGATTGATTCTATTCTATTCTATAACCCTGCAGTCTCCTACCCAGCCAGCAAAATGAGAAACCAGTAACAGGCAGGTTTATCTACAGAGCTGTTCAGCTGCAGCGTGGACACTCTCTGTGTTGCTGCAGCCGCATGAACTGCCTGCATCCCTGCTGACCTTCTCACCACTGGAACCACAGAGTCACTGAATGTCAGGAGCTGGAAGGGACCTTGAAAACTCATCCAGTCCAACCCTCCTGCCAGAGCAGGATCACTTATATCAGATCAAACAGGAACACATCCAGGCAGGTCTGGATGTGACCTGCTTGAATAACTTCAGAGAGGGAGACTCCACACTGGAGACTCCCAGCCACCCTGGGCACCCTGTTCCAGGGTTCTGTCACCCTCACAGGGGAAAAATTTCACCCCACGTTTCCATGAAACTTTCAATGCCTCAGCTTGCACCATTGCCCCTTGTGCTGGCATTGGGCATCACCCAGCAGAGCCTGGCTCCAGCCTCCTGGCTCTCTCCCTGCATATCTTTATAAACATTAATGAGGTCACCTCTCAGTCTCCTCCTCTCCCAGCAGCACAGCCCCATCTCCCTCAGGCTCTCCTCATAACAGAGATGTTCCATTCCCTTCATCATCTCTGTGGCTCTGTGCTGGACTCTCTCAAGCAGTTCTATGTCCCTCTTGAACTGGGCGGGGGCAGAACCAGACATAGTACTCCAGATGTGGCCTCAGCAGAGCAGAGCAGAGCAGAGCAGAGCAGAGGGGCAGGAGTACCTCTCTTGACCTACTGACCACAGCCCTTCTAATCCACCCCAGAATGGCATTGCCCCTCCTGGCCACCAAAGCACATTGCTGGCTCATACTCAACCTCCCATCCACTAGGACCCCCATATCCTTTTCCCCTTCACTGCCTTCCAACAGCTCAGTCCCCAACCTATATTGATCCCTGGGGTTGCCACTGCCATGAACACTTTTTATTGGCCATCAGAGCTCCTGGGAAGGAAAGCAGTCTCAGACTGATCATCTTAGAGGTCTTTTCCAACCAAAATAATGCCCTGATTCTATGATTCTCCAATCTCTGCTGGGCAGAAATTGTACCTCCCCCCCAGCAATGTGTCTCACAAAGAGTCCCCACAGAGGACCTTAAATCCTCCTCCCAGAATCACAGAATGCCATGTTGGAAAGGATCCCAAGGCTCTCCTGGCCCAACCTTTCTAGGTAACAGTCGTGTTCTAGTGACATACAAATGACTCCAGGAAATGCATCTCTCCTTCTCCTGCAAATGCATTTCTGGCCCTGCCTCCAGCTCATGCACAGATTCTGCTGAGTCTGGGCTGACTTTCCCGGGGAGGAGAAGAGCAGCTGTGGACCACGAGAGACCCACACAAGCTGCCTCTGCCTTTTTTTATGGAGCTGGTATGTATTTTCTTCTCTTCATCTCTCATCTGAGTGTTGAAACAAAGGTTTGAGATATCATTCTGTACCTTAGGGTGATTCCCTGTCTACAGCCCATTTGGTAACTGACTATGGCAAACTCCCACAGCCTCCCTGTCCTGTCCCTCTTGGGTGCTCTGCAGCACCCTGGGGGGATGACCACACTGCTTGTCTCAGAGGGATGCTGGATAGATGAACATGATGATGAATCCAACAGTGATGGAAGGGAAGCAGATAAACACCTGGGCTAGAGAATGCAGGCACAGTAACTGTGTGAAGGCAGAAAAGGAATGAGTCCATCTCCAGGGAACAGGGGAATAGTTAGTGCCATAAAAGCATTGCCTTGCTGCACCCTTGGCTCCACTACCAGCACACATGGAGTCCATGCATCCACCCATCTCTCTGAGTGTCTCTCACAGATGTTCCCATTCCATTTCCAACTGCCTTTTGGCTGATTTGGGCACTTGGAAATAAAGCCCCCAGGTGAGCCTGAGACATAGAATCATAGAATGGCTTAGGTTGGAATGGACCTCAAAGCTCATCCAGTTCCAATCCCCCACCATAGGCAGGGACACCTCCTGCTAGAACAGGTTGCTCAAGGCCTCATCCAACCTGGCCTTTAACACCTCCAGGGAGGGTGCAGCCACAACCTCCCTGGGCAACCTGTTCCAGTGTCTCACCACACTCACTGTAAAGAACTTCTTCCTAACGTCTAGTTTCAATCTCCCCTCTGCCAGTTTAAACCCATTGCTCCTTGTTCTGTCATTACAAGTCACATACTGTGACTTCTTCAAGATGAAATTGCAGCTGTGGTTTGGCCATGCTCTAGGGCTGCTTCTACAACTTCTACTTCCAGTGCCATTCACTGTCAGCAGTCTCTTCATTAGAGTAATGAAGTACATGGCCACACCTCAGCTTCTGGTCATCTCACACTGACTACAGCTCCCAGCCATTGGAAAAGGGGTCCAAGATGTGCCTGTTGAAACCACCCACTGGACATCTCGCACTGTCTACAGCTCCAAGCCATTGGAAAAGTGGTCCAAGATGTGCCTGTTGAAACCAACCACCAGAGCAATTCATCTTTTCAACACCAGCACAGGCACATTCATCTTTGACAGAGATGACTACATAGAAGAGTGACCCATTTCTTCTACTTGATGTCACACAGGAGGTGAAGGCTGGTGGCTTTTAAGCCAGGTAGCTCCCACTAGCTGAGCGAGCCAGCATGGCCATGAGGACTCACTTAGAATCATAGAATCATAGAATGGTTTAGGTTGGAAGGGACCTCAAGGATCATCCAGCTCCAACCCCCTGCCATAGGCAGGGACACCTCCCACTAGAGCAGGTTGCTCAAGGCCTCATCCAGCCTGGCCTTAAACACCTCCAGGGAGGAAGCATCCACAACCTCCCTGGGCAACCTGTGCCAGTGTCTTACCACCCTCACTGTAAAGAACTTCCTCCTAACATCCAGTCTAAATCTCCCCTCTGCCAGCTTAAACCCATTCCCCCTCGTCCTGACATTACCAGACCTTGTCAATAGTCCCTCCCCAGCCTTCCTGTAGGCTCCCTTCAGATACTGGAAAGCCACTCTAAGGTCTCCTCGAAGCCTTCTCCTCTCCAGGCTGAAGAGCCCCAACTCTCTCAGCCTGTCCTCATAGCAGAGCTGCTGCAGCCCTCTGATCATCTTCGTGGCTCTCCTCTGGACCCGCTCCAGCAGTTCCATGTCCTTCTTGTGCTGGGGGATCCAGAACTGCACACAGGACTCCAGGTGGGGTCTGACGAGAGCAGAGTAAAGGGGGAGAATCACCTCCCTTGCCACTTGTAAACTAACAAGGATGGTGAGACTCTGGAATAGGTTGTGTCTGCCTCCTCCCTGGCACTGTTCAAGGTCAGGTCAGACGATGCCTTGAGCCAGCATGGCCATGAGGACTCACTTGTAGACTAACAAGGATGGTGAGACTCTGGAATAGGTTGTGTCTGCCTCCTCCCTGGCAGTGTTCAAGGTCAGGTCAGATGATTCCTTGAGCAGCAGAGTCTAGTTGAGACCTGCCCATGGTGGGGAGGTTGGAGTAGATGGTCTCTGAGGTCCCTTCCAACCTGAGACATTCTAGGATTCTCCCAACCCCCTTCACCTGGGGAAAAGGCAAGAAGCCCTCCAAAGAAAGACAACTGGGGCTTCCTTTACCACCACGAAAGAAACCTCTCTAAGAAACTCCATAAAGGACCGAGAACTTGCTCTTCATCTCCTCTCCCTCTCTCTCCCTCTCTCTTGCCTTCTCCCACCTCAGAAAGTAATCTCATCCTTTCGTCACATATTATTGAAATCCCAGCTCTCAAAAAAACCCCCTCTCATTTTTTGCCCAGACTGAGAGCATGTCATTCGGAAGTGATGTGCAAGGCAGGAGATAACCAGGTAGAACTCAGCGATTCGCCACAGAAAATGGCTCCATGGATGGTTGTAATGCTATCAGAGTCTCTCCCTCAATAGCTCTTTACCGCTCCCGAGCTCAGAATCTGCTGATTCAAGAACTTTGCCTGTGCAGGAGGAGGAGGAGGAGGGGACAGGGCTGGGGGGACATGGGGAGGTATGTAAAAATAGAGCATTTGAGGCCCAGCCAGAAGACATCATAATGCAAAAGCTCTGCTTTCTTTCCATTTTAAAGTGTATTATTTTATATATATATACTTATATATATATATATATATAAGATGCAGGAGAAGCAGCACACGACCCCCTCCCTGCTTGCTCCATCGTTCTGTGTCCTCATTTCATGCTTTAGTTGTGCTGATTGGGAGGGCTGAATCCCCTTGGCTGACTGCTTAGTGCAAAACAGTTGCACTCCCATCTGCAATGGAGAAAGGTGAGAGGCTAACTCCGTGCAGACAGGGGATTTTGCAGAGGCAGATGGGGTCTCTGAGGGGATGCAGCCACTTTGAAGCCTTGGAGCAGGAAGCAGGTCTCCTGGCACTGAGGAGAGAAATGTCTCATGCAGTTCTCATTTAACCAGAAAGATGACAGGATCACAGAATCACAGAATTGGTTTTCTTGGAAAAGATCTTTGAGATCATCCACTCCAACCATTCTTTACATCTACCAAGGCTGATTGGGAGGGCTGAATCCCCTTGGCTGACTGCTCAGTGCAAAACAGTTGCACTCCCATCTGCAATGGAGAAAGGTGAGAGGCTAACTCCGTGCAGACAGGGGATTTTGCAGAGGCAGATGGGGTCTCTGAGGGGATGCAGCCACTTTGAAGCCTTGGAGCAGGAAGCAGGTCTCCTGGCACTGAGGAGAGAAATGTCTCATGCAGTTCTCATTTAACCAGAAAGATGACAGGATCACAGAATCATAGAATTGTTTTTTTAACCAGAAAGATGACAGGATCACAGAATCACAGAATTGGTTTTCTTGGAAAAGATCTTTGAGATCATCCACTCCAACCATTCTTTACATCTACCAAGGCTGATTGGGAGGGCTGAATCCCCTTGGCTGACTGCTCAGTGCAAAACAGTTGCACTCCCATCTGCAATGGAGAAAGGTGAGAGGCTAACTCTGTGCAGACAGGGGATTTCGCAGAGGCAGATGGGGTCTCTGAGGGGATGCAGCCACTTTGAAGCCTTGGAGTAGGAAGCAGCTCTCCTGGCACTGAGGAGTTTGGAGAGAAATGTCTCATGCAGTTCTTGTTTAGCACAGGATCACAGAATCATAGAATTGTTTTCCTTGGGAAAGATCTTTGAGATCATCCAGTCCAACCATTCTTTACTTCTACCAAGGCTGGGGCTAAACCATGGCCCTCAGCACCATGTCTCTCCCTCTTCAAAACACCTGCAGGGTTAAGGGTTCAATTGTATCCCTGAGCAGCCTGTGCCAGTCTTTGAGAACCCTTTCAGTGAAGAAGTTCCTTCAAATCTCCAACCTCATCCTTCTCTCATCCTATCACTTGTTTCCAGGAAGAAGAGACCAACTCTCACCTGGCTCCAACCTCCTTTCCAATAGCTGCAGACAGTGCCATAGAATCATGGAATCATAGAATCAAAACCAGGTTGGAAGAGACCTCCAAGATGATCCAGTCCAGCCTAGCACCCAGCCCTATCCAGTCATCTAGACCATGGTACTAAGTGCCTCATCCAGGCTTTTCTTCAACACCTCCAGGGACGGCGACTCCACCACCTCCCTGGCCATCTAGTCCATGTCTGCACGTGAAGAACTTCCTCCTAACATCCAGCCTAGGCCTCTCCTGGCACAACTTAAGACTGTGTCCCCTTGTTCTGTTGCTGGTTGCCTGGCAGAAGAGACCAACCCCACCTGGCTACAACCTCCCTTCAGGTAGTTGTAGACAGCAACGAGGTCTGCCCTGAGCCTTCTCTTCTCCAGGCTTCACATTCCCAGCTCCCATACTTTTGTAGAGCAAGGTGCAGGAAGCTCGATGCAACTGCAGAGCCCTGTTCAGTAGCAGCAGATGTGGTGCAGTCACCTTCCAAGCAGAGGATTCACCATTTTGGCATGGGGCTGGTGCTTTGCACTAGGCAGCCACTGAGGAAATCACTGTGAGCATCTGACATCCACTGCCTGTGTATGCCCTGGTCTGGCTGCAGCAGCAACGCTTGCCAACCATCTCAGCAGTCTGCCACTCTCCCATCTCAGGTCCCACACACATGACCACCCCACTGGTGTTTCACCAGCAAATGAACCAACTCAACCATCTCCTGGTTAAAGAGGGAAATGAGTCTGACTGACCAGAGAAGATGTTTTCCATGCTGGTAGGTCATGTTCTGGGTGTTTGGTTTTGGTTTTTTAATGAAGTGCATGATTGCAGGGTCAGGCAGTTGCTTGCTTTTTGCTTGCTGTCACAGAATCACAGAATGTCAGGGACTGGAAGGGACCTCAAAAGCTCATCCAGTCCTCAGAGGCTGGAAGGGACCTCAGAAGTTCATCCAGTCCAAATCCCCTGCCAGAGCAGGATCGCCCAGAGCAGATCACACAGGAACACATTCGGGCAGGTCTTGAATATCTCCAGAGAAGGAGACTCCACAACCCCTTTGGGCAGCCTGTTCCAGGGTTCTGTCACCCTCACAGGGAAAAAAATCCCTCCTCATGTAAACATGGAACTTCCTATGCCTCAGCTTCCACCATTGCCCCTTCTCCTATCATTGGGCATCACCCAGCAGAGCCTGGCTCCAGCCTCCTGCCACTTACCCTTAACATATTTATCAACATGAATGGGGTCACCTCTCAGTCTCCTCCTCTTCAAGCAGCACAGCCCCAGCTCCCTCAGGCTCTCCTCATAACAGAGATGTTCCATTCCCTTCAGCACCTTTGTGGCTCTGTGCTGGACTCTCTCAAGCAGTTCTATGTCCTTTTTGAACTTGGAGGGCCCAGAACTATCCTCTGCACCCACATTACCCCCCATCACCCATGTGTAGCTGGGCAATTTCCCCCCCCCATCCACTCTCCCTATCCAAGGTGAACTGGCAGCCAGGCTTGGCCTTAAGTTTCCTGTCAGTTTTTCTAGTCCTCATAAATTTAGGAGCCGTCAGCAAAGTAAGGCAGGATCACAATACCCATACATGGAGAGCTGCATAATCTTGAAGACGAGAGTAAAGGAAATGGGATGAAATTTAAGACTACTAAATGCAAGGTCATGCACTTGGGGATTAACAAGAAAGTCTGCTCTAAACTGGGAGCTCATCAGTTGGAAACGAGAGAGGAGCAGAAAGATGTGAGTGTATTAGTTAACCAAAGGATGTCTGTGAGCCACCAGCGAGTCATACTCTGTAAAAGCAAGGGGCTTTAGCCTGTGTTGGGTGAAGTATTCCCAGTTCAGACCAGTGACATTGCAGTGCTGTCCTGTGTGTCATCAGCAGGACTTCACCTGCAGAGCTCTCTGCGTGGAAATGATTGCCCAGCCCATAGGGAAGAAGATAGGTAATAAGCAGGGGAACACAGAGATGGTGTGAAGGAAGAGTTTTGAAGATTATCCAGCTCCAAACCTGTGCCATGGGCAGGGACATCTCCCCTAACCCAGGTTGCTCAAGGCCTCATCCCACCCAACCTTGAACACGTCCAGGGAGGGGACATCCACAACCTCCCTGGGGAACCTGTGCCAGTGTCTCCCCACCCTCACTCTAAAGAATCTCTTTCAATTTCTATCTCCCCACTTCCAGCTCAAAATCATTGTCCCCTGTGCTAGTTTGAAGCTAGCTAGAATGTTTTGGTGAGAAGAATTACATCATAGGCTGAGAAAATGAAAACATTGGTGAGGTCTACTTCACTCACAGTCTTGCTGAGATGTGTAGAAAGGAAAAGCAAAACATTAGATAAAGTCACTTTGCTGGGCACTTGGTGCTGGGCTGTGCTCTCAGCTCTTTGCCTGCTGGGGAGCTGAGGCTGCTGGCTGAACTCCATCTTGCTTTCTAACCTCACCCTCCATTTGCTGTGGCTGATTCACCTTTGCTTCTTAACCCTCTTGGCCAAACCTCCATTCTTCCTTGGGACTGGGGTAAGGTTGAGAGGGGTAGGGGAAACGTGAGGGGTGGTTGAGAGCCCCTCCTGGGGACTCAGGTTTCTGGGAGGGGAGTTGTGTCTGTATTACCTTTTACCTTGTGTATTTCTGTCTATAACTGTATCTCCTGTAACTATCTGCTTGTAAATTGTGCCAGCTGTAAATATAAGCTTCATTCAAATTTCCAGAGCCGACTGAGTCTAGTCTGGGTGATTTCTAAAGTGGGGGGGGGGGGGCGGAGAACACCCAAACCATCACATCCCTTGTCCTGTCACTTCAAGCACTTGTCAAAAGTCCCTGCCTAGCTCTCCTGTAGCCCTCTTCAGGTACTAGAAGGCTGCTCTAAGGTCTTCTCAGAGTTTTCTTTTCTCCAGGCTGAAGAGCCCCAACTATGGCAGCTTGTCCTCAAAGGGAAGGGTCATGGTCTTCTCTGGACCCACTCCAGCCATTTGATGTTCTTTTTGTGCTAGTGGCATCAGAACTGGATGAGGTGCTACAGGTAGGGTCTCATGAGATCAGAGTAAAGGAGGAGTCTTGTGGAGATGGCTTGAAATCAACAGCAGCCTCCAAAGTATGGACTCAAGACTGCACAGATGAAGCAAGGGTACTAAGAAATCCCCTCCAGGTCAGAGGAAGCTCATAAGTGGTGAAACTCTTCTCAGCAGCAGTGAGACACACAGCTTTGCACCAGTGCTTCCCAGAGTTGGTGTGGTCCTCTGCAGTCAGGACAGCTGCTTGCCTCAGCTCTCCCCTCTGCTGTGTGTTCCCAATGAAATTGGTCTGAGCATAAACCAGGGGAGCTGTGAGCAGTACCCATGAGGGCATTTTTACCCTTTTCTTACCTCTGTCCAGTGAAGTCTGGACTTCAGCTGAGGGCATGGGCAAGATGGGTTTTTTTTCAGACTGCAGCAACCCAATTCTGGGCATGTCAATCTACAGGGCTAAAACTAAAGCCCATGCTTGAAAATGTGAACCTAGAGGACTTGCTCATGGCTGGGCAAGACAGGAAATCTGTTGTGGGGTCAGGAAAATCAGCCAAGTCTTCAGATTCCATGGGGCTTGTCTCCATGAGAACTGTAGGGAAGGAACATTAAATTGCAGCAGACCAGAAACGTTCTCCCCAGGAGGACCCTCTGGTGTACACTGCCTTCAACAAGCCAGTTTTAACTCCTCCACAAATTCATCCCTTCCCCACACAGAGATCCACTTCTTCCTTGCCACTGAATTCTGTAGCTTGCTGCCACTTTCTAGACTGAAAGGTGATAGCAACAAAGAGGAGGATGTGGTGACTTAGGAAGCAGCAATGAGAAACCCAAGGGTAAAGTTTCACTTAGGTGAAAAAAACTCCTGCTGTGTATTTGTGCACACATATGCACCCATCTCTGCTGTGGGCTGTCACCCTCCCTCCAGCTCAGATGAGTGTCCCAGCCTTTGAAGACCTCCCATCCTACAGCACCTCTCATGCTCTGTAGCCTGCTTTCACAAGGTGCCACAAGGGATTTAGTGTAAGGGCCTTGGAATAAAATGTACACCAGGAACAGGTTTATACTCTCTATTTACTACCATAGGAGTCATGTTTCAAGCTGTGCCCAGGGGTTTTGTCACCCTCTGTAGTAGTTCTCACCACATAAAGCATTGCTTCTTTCCTTTCTCTGCCCTTCTGCATTGCTTTTTCCCCTCTATGAGCATATCCTCCTTGGTATCTCCCAAGCCTGTTCAAAACCTTACCAGGCATTTCCTACACTACATTATCAAACCCATTGTTTTAATCAGTTTCTCACATGTGGTGTGTAGCACTTGCCCCTGAGCAGCCCTAGTGCAGAGTCTGCCACTTTGAGGGTGTTGCAGCTTCTCACTGGTCTACATAGAGTGTTTTGTGCCTGCAATCAGCCTTGAGGATAAGAAAGGATGGGAGAAATGCCAGAGAACCACAGAGCACTGCATTTTCTTTTCACAGAATCACACAATGTTAGGGGTTGGACTTGATGATCTGTGAGGTCTCTTCCAACCTTGGTGATACTGTGAGTTGGATCAGATCTCCAGAGATCGAGTCCAATCCCACTGCCAGAGCAAGATCCCCTAGGGCAGCTTGCAGAGGAAGGCAGCCAGTCGGGTCTCGAAAGTCTCCAGAGAAGGAGACTCCACAACCTCTCTGGGCTGCCTGGCCCAGTGCTCCATCACCCTCACAGTAAAGAAGCTTTTCCTCGTGGTGAGATGGAGCTTCCAGTTCGTGTCCATTGTCCCCTGTCCTATCACAGGACACTATTGAAAAGAGTCTGACCCCTTCCAGAGAAGGGCAACAAGGCTGGTGAGGGGCCTGGAACACAAACCCTGTGAGGAGAGGCTGAGGGAGCTGGGGTTGTTTAGCCTGGAGAAGAGGAGGCTCAGGGCAGACCTCATTGCTGTCTACAACTACCTGAAGGGAGGCTGTAGCCAGGTGGGATTGGGCTCTTCTCCCAGACAACCAGCAACAGGACAAGGGGACACAGTCTCAAGTTGTGCCGGGGAAGGTCTAGGCTGGATGTTAGGAGGAAGTGATTGGCATTGGAATGGGCTGCCCAGGGAGGTGGTGGAGCCACCATCCCTGGAGGTGTTCAAGAAAAGCTTGGATGAGGCACTTAGTGCCATGGTCTAGTTGGCTGGCTAGGGCTGGGTGCTAGGTTGGACTGGACAATCTTGGAGGTCTCTTCCAACCTGGTTGATTCTATTCTGACATTCTGTTCTTCTTGACACCCACCCTTCAGACGTTTACAGACATGAATAAGATCTCCTCTCAGCCCTCTCTTCTCCAGACTGAACAGCCCCAGGGCTCTCAGCCTTTCCTCAGCAGACAGACGTCCCTGTTTGCTTACCATGGTGGCGTTAGTCACATGTACAAGCCAAGGTTCATGATTTGTGTTCAGTTGGGACCGAGCAGCAGCATCCGACCCCAAATCACCCACGTACATCATAAGACCTGCTGGGGGGGAGCAGCAAACAACAGCATCAAGGTCCCAAATTGAGGTCATAGAGCTACCAAGCTTGGGTCTGAAGGCCAATAGAGAGGCCTTCCAGACTCCTTCTCAAGCAGTGTTTTTGTGCCTTCTCAAGAGCCTTCAGCTCGTCGTCTCCCTTTCTGCACAGCCAAAATCAAGTCTTGCCAATAAGAAAGTCTTCAGGGCCTGCTCACATTCCAGCAACACTCTGGCCTGCAGAAGTCCTTTTCACAGCACACAATATGGCATTGTGATTAGATATAAACTGAAAGTGTATTTCCTGCCCTTCGGTAATTACACTGGCTTATGGGAGCTTTATTCAGCGTGGGGCTTTATTATGCTGCAGAATGAAATTCTGTATAATTTTCCTCTCCTCCAATGTGCAGATGAAAAATCATATTTTGGTCCGAGTTGGGAAGAAAGGCTCAGTTATCACTTGAGAGCATGGTGTTATTTTCCCCCGGAATTAAAAACTCCATCTGGGTGTACGACCCCAGTCACCCTCCTGCCTCTCCATTCAGCCTTTTGTATGCATATGAACCTTATCAATTTCCACTGCTGCAGAAAGGTGAACCCAAACAGCCTGCCTCCCCCAGCCCTCCTCACTCTGATGGAAACCCAGGCGCGGCAGCAATCACCCCATGGAAAGCTCTCCTCCTCCGTGAAGGCAAGGGGAGGGAGCTACGGATGGGGAGCGTGGCTGTGGGTTGTGCTTGCTGCCCCTCAGCGAGGGTACCAGCATCAGTGCAATGCCATTGTTAGAGCAGCCAGAGGTGGCAGGACAGCTGGGATTGTTTAGCCTGGAGAAGAGGAGCCTCAGGGGTGACCTTATTGCTGTCTACAACTACCTGAGGGGTGGTTGTGGCCAGGGGGAGGTTGCTCTCTTCTCTCAGGTGGCCAGTGCCAGAACGAGAGGACACAGCCTCAGGCTGCGCCAGGGGAAGTTTAGGCTCGAGGTGAGGAGCCTAACATCCAGCCTAGACCTCCCCTGGCACAACTTGAGACTGTGTCCCCTTGTTCTGTTGCTGGTTGCCTGGCAGAAGAGACCAACCCCACCTGGCTACAGCCTCCCTTCAGGTAGTTGTAGACATCAATGAGGTCAGCCCTGAGCCTCCTCTTTTCCAGGCTGCACACCACCAGCTCTCTCAGCCTCTACTCATAGAGTTTGTGTTCCAGGCCCCTCACCAGCTTTGTCACCCTTCTCTGGACATGTTTCAGTATCTCAATGTCCCTCTTAAATTGAGGGGCCCAGAACTGGACACAGTACTCAAGGTGTGGCCTGACCAGTGCAAAGTACGGGGGCAGAAGGACTTCCCTTAGTCCTGCTGGCCACACTACTACTGATCCAGGCCAGCATGTCATTGGCCTTCTTGGCCACCTGGGCCATGGAGGCCACCTGCTGGCTCATGGAGGAGAAACTTCTTTTGGATGAGGGTGATGGAGCCCTGGAACAGGCTGCCCAGAGAAGTTGTGGAGTCTCCTTCTCTGAAGCATTTCAAGACCCAACCGTCTGTGTTCCTGTGTGATCTGGTCTCGGTGATCCTGCTCTGGCAGGGGAGCTGGACTCAATGATCTCCAGAGATTCCTTCCAACCTCTGCCATGCTGTGATTCTGTGCAATGCAATTTGGGTTTCGCTGGGTGTCTCTAAGCTGACTGTGACCCTTCTGTGGACTCAACGGGAGGAAATTAAACATCTCTTCTACTCTGACCTGGGATGCTTCCTTGTACCTAACATACAGCATATATGGATACCATGATGCGGATAAAGCCCTCCTATGTTCAGAGCATCACTTCTTCCTCTTGTTCCCAGATCTCTGTGCATATAGAGATGCCCTTCAACAACAAAAAGTCTCAAACCATCTTCAAAAGAAACCAACAGATGTGTTGAAAAATTGAACAGGGATTGCTGAGGTATCTTGGAAGAAGGAAGAGCTCAAAGATTCCTTGCAGATGGGTTTAACACCCCAAAATATCCTGACTTGTGGCAGAATTGTGAGGTGACAGGTGGTTGGACTTGATGATCTCAGAGGTGTCTTCCAATCTCAACAGCTCCATGACTCTATGACTTGGCTCATACCTTTGAGTTATGGGGACCACATGTCTAGCAGAGTTGCTGCAGAGCTGCAGAAGGATCACTTATACTCTCTTCATTTGTTATCCTGAGCTGCCACAGTCAGGGTAGTGAGACACTGGAACAGGCTGCCCAGAAACGTTGTGGATGATCCCTCCCTGGAGGTGTTCAAAGCCAGGTTGGATGGGGCCCTGAGCAACCTGGTCTAATAGTCCCTCTCCATGGGAGAAGGACTGGAACTGGATGATCTTGAAAGTCCCTTCCAAACTAAACCATTCTGTGATTCTAAGACCCCAAGATTTGGTACCTGCTGTGTCCATGTTCCTCCTGAAGGAGACAGAAGGGGAAAAAAAACTCAAAACAGCAACAGCAACCAAACCAAAAAACTCAGAACAACAGGAACCAGACAAAAAAACTCAGAATAGCAACAGCAACCAAACAACAGCAACCAAACCAAAAAACTCAGAACAGCAACAGCAACCAAACCAAAAAACTCAGAACAACAACAGCAACCAAACCAAAAAACTCAGAACAACAACAGCAACCAAACCAAAAAACTCACAACAACAGGAACCAGACAAAAAAACTCAGAATAGCAACAGCAACCAAACAACAGCAACCAAACCAAAAAACTCAGAACAGCAACAGCAACCAAACCAAAAAACTCAGAACAACAACAGCAACCAAACCAAAAAACTCAGAACAACAACAGCAACCAAACCAAAAAACTCAGAACAACAACAGCAACCAAACCAAAACACTCACAACAACAGCAACCAAACCAAAAAACTCAGAATAGCAACAGCAACCAAACGAAAGCAATCAAACAACAGCAACAAAACAACAGCAACCAAACAAATTAAAATTCAGCCAACCAAAAAGAAAAAGAGTAGGGGGGCGGGGGGGAAGCCACCCAAGTGTCTCTGCCTCACATGGGTTCATGAAGAGGTAAGGATGTCTACGTGTTCCTGCCCCGAGCACGCGAGGCCACGGCTGTCCTCGTGCACCAACAGCGCCGCGACGTTGAGTTGTTACCCACCCCGCAGACCACAGCCCCGCGCCGCAGGCTGCTTTTGTCTTTGCTTTTTGCCTGGTTTTTAAATTTTATTTTGTTTTGTTGTGTTGTTTGGTTGGGTTGTTTTTGTTTTTGTTTTTTTCCCCAAGGCAGCCCCAGAAGCCTCTCAGCCAAGCCTCCTCCAGGCAGCCTGCTCTGCTTACCTGTGATTTATTGGCGATAATCAGGGGGCGAAGCCATTTGTAACGGAACGCGCGACAAAGCCATTCTCGTGCTGAGAGGCAGTGATAAGGCAGCATTTAGCCAGGTTTGTGCAGTCAGTAATTTGGAGAATGAATGATAATTTCCCAAACTGAGGAGCTGCACTGACAACCCTTAGCGCCATTCACCTCGTGAATAAAGATTCCTTCCCCTCCGTGTTCTTGTGATAAATTCCTTTTATTAGGGCCACTTATGTGGGACTTAATCTTAATCGCCCTAAGTGTGGGGCAGCCTCTCTGGTGAGGTTGGGTCGTTTTTCATTGCAACCTCAGACATGCTCTAGGAAGTAAATAAATACCAGCCAGTGATGTGAAACCAGGAGCTAAAATGAAATGGGTTTTGCTAACTGTCGCTCCAGGACCTGAAGGGGCACTATAAGAAAACTGAGCAGGGACTTTTGGCAGGGGTTGGCAGTGACAGGATGAGGGGCAATGCCTTGAAGCTGGAAGAGGGGAGATTTAGACTGGAGTTTAGGATGAAATTCTTTGCAGTGAAGTGGGAGAGACACTGGACTGGGTTGCCCAGGGAGGCTGTGGGTCCTCTCTCCCTGGAGGTATTCAAGGCTGGGTTAGATGAGGCCTTGAGCAACCTGGGCTAGTGGGAGATGTCCCTGCCTGTGGCATGGGGGTTGGAACTGGATGAACTTTAAAGTACCTTCCAGACCAAACCATTCTAAGAATCTGTGAAATAATAGCTGAAGAATAGCTAAAGTTTGGTTCACCCTTTCCAGGGTCAGAAAAGCCCAGTGGAAATCCAGAGTGATTCTTCTCTGTTGGCTAGACACTTGCTTCAGACCCCCATGAAGTCCTTGGGTGCATGGGGGAAGGGTCTGTGGCTGTCACTGTTTGCCTTCTCCTCAGGCAGCAGGAGGGAGAGCTGGTGGCTGAAGGAGTATATTCACTGTGGTCGTGCATGGAAACCTGGGGGCAAACATAGGATTCACTTCCTAGGCACTGCATGGCCAGGGAGCCTTCAGCCATTGTCAGCAGCATCAAGCAAAGTGGTCTAGTTGGAGACATCCCTGCTCGTGGCAGGGGGTTGAAACTGGATCACCTTTAAGGTCTCTTCCAACCAAAACCATTCTGTGGTTCTCATACAACGTTCTCAGTCATTGCGTACAGCACATCTGCATCATGGGAGGCACTGAGGAACAAAAAGTCCTCTTTTAGATCCACCTAGGCAGAATCCCCTCTCCAATAGGAAAATTGGACAATCTTGACCATGGCAACATTGAGCAGCATCAAAACAGCACACTGCTGCAGCCTGCACTTTCCCAAGCCCAGCAGTATTATTTAAGCCAGAGAGGAAATGGAGCCCCCTGTGGCTTTGCTTTTTCATGTAGAGATGTTGCATGAAAAGCCAAGGTGATTTTAGCAGCCAGCCAGCAACCCTGCTCAGTGATCCTCGGGCTGTGACTGCTTTGCAGAGTCTCTGTTCAGAAGTGGTGGATGGGGTACTGGTTTTGAACTAAAGTGATATTCACCTCTGCATGGGTGGTGCAAATCCAGGCCGGGAGCTGCCATCCAACAGCAGCTGCTTTGTTCACTTCTGAGTGCAGGTGTTTGCCTGCTGGACATCATTCTCAGAGCTAGTAGAGTGGCTGGTACTGGAGGTCCTCTCCTCTTTCACATCTCAACCTCAGTCATCCTCAGAAGCCACGCTCATGTTTGGAGAGCCTTAGCCGCTGCACACAGAATCACAGATTGCATCGAGTTGGAGGGCACCTCTAGGGGTCATCTTGGGACATCCCTAACTAGGTCAGGTTGCTCATGGCCTCATCAAGTTTGGCCTTGAATGTGTCCAGGGATGAGACCTCCACCACATCCCTGGGCAACATGTTCCAGGCTTTCACCACCTTCATGCTCATGTCCAACCTAAATCTGCCCTGTTCCAGTTTCAAACCATTGCCCTTTGTCCTATCACCACAGGCCCTTCAAATCAGTCTCCTGCCCAGCCTGCCTGGAGGTCCCCTACAGGTGCTGGAAGGCTGCTCTAAGGTCTCCCTGGAGCCTTCTTTTCTTTAGGCTGAACAGCTCCAACTCTCTCTGCCTGCCTTTGTAGCAGAGGTGCTTCGGTCTCTGATCATCCTCATGGCCTCCTCTGAACCCATTCCAACAGGTCCAGGTCCTTCATGCATTGCAAGCCCCATATCTGGACACAGTCCTGCAGGCAAGGTCTCCCCAGAGCAGAGCAGAGGAGCAGGATCTCCTCTCTCTGTCTCTGGCCACACTGCTTTGGATGCAGCCCAGGCTGCCATTGAGCCTCTGGCCTGCCAGTGCCCATTGCTGCCTCCTGTCCAGCTTCTCCCCTGCCAGCACCCCCAGGTCCTTCTCTGCTGGTCTGCTCTCAATCTTGTCATCCCCCATCTTGCATAGATATGGAGGATTGTCTTGAGCCAAGTGCACAACCTTGAATGTGGCCGTATTGAGTTTCATGAGGCTCCCCTGGCCCCACCTCTCCTGCCTAGGTCCCTCTGGTTGATCAGCAGTGACATTGTTCCCTCCTGCCCTGCACAGCTGCTTCACAACCCTCTCCACGGTCCTAAGTTTGGATAGACCCCTGCACAGAGTGGTGTCTTTTTTGCTAAGGGCAAGAGGAGGGCAGACAAGGAGTCCTTTTTCTACCAGTGCAGGGTTATGGTCTTCACAGGTGCTGCCAGCATGGACAGGGGTTTGATTTCTATGCCACCAACAGCATCCCCATAACAAGCTGCAGTACCTATAGCCCAGCAGGGCTAGCATGAGGAGCACACAGTGTTAAAGGAGAGGACACAACACAGTCTGCCAACCCCACTCCAAGGTAGCTTGGACATTGGTCACCTACTGAAGGCCAAACGTGGGCTGTTGGCTGAGATTGTTGCCGGTGGGGCTTGGTTACCTGAGCTCTTTGGCTGTGAGCACAAAGCTCTCTGCTTCTCTCTTTCCTTTCCTCACTGCAGCTGTGATTTAATTCCAGACAGGCAGTAAAGTTTGGAAACAGGCAGATCATTTCTGTTCTATCTTAATCATCCTCACCAGGGGAAAATAGAAGAGGGGAGGCTTTTAAAACACTTGGATAAAATGAAGTGAAACGATGGAGTGCATTAAGAACAGGAAACTCTAAATGAGGTGGAAATCATGTCTTAATTGAGAGGACATTTTAATCTTCTCTCCCTCCTGCACTTCCGTGAATGCTCATGGACCCATGATGCTCACACAGGAGAACAAGGCACAGACTGGGAGGCTGGGAAGGAATTGCCAGCTGATCACAGAAACACAGAATGGTGGAGGTTGGAAGTGACCTCTGGAGACTATCCAGTCCAACCTCCCCTGACAGAGCAGGGTTACCTAGGGCAGATGTGCTAGTTTGAGCCTAGCTAGCATGTTTTGGTGAGAAGAACTAGATGATAGGCTGTAAAATGAAAACAATGGTGAGGTCTACTTCCCTCACAGTCTTGCTGGGATGTGTAAAGAAGAAAGGCAAAACAAAGATTACNTTTCTGTCTATAACTGTATCTACTGTAACTATCTGCTTGTAAATTGTGCCAGCTGTAAATATAAGCTTCATTCAAATTTCCAGAGCCAGCTGAGTCTAGTTTGGGTGATTTCTAAAGTGGTGGGGGGGCGGGGGACACCCAAACCATCACAGCAGATCAGACAGGAACACATCCAGGTGGGTTTCACTTGTTTCCAAAGGTGGAGACTCCATCACCTCTTGGGACAGCCTGCCCCAGTGCTCTACCACCCTCAGAATCATAGCATTGTTTCATTTGAAAGGGACCTCTACGATCACATTTCCATGGAACTTCCTATGCCAAAGCTTGCACCATTGCTCCTTCTGCTGGCATTGGGCATCACCCAGCAGAGCCTGGCTCCAGCCTCCTGGCACTCACCTTTACCTCTTTATAACCATTGATGAGGTCACCTCAGTCTCCTCCTCTCCCAGCATCACAGCCCCAGCTCCCTCAGGCTCTCCTCGTAACAGAGCTGTTACAGCATCTTTGTGGCTCTGTGCTGGACTCTCCCAAGCAGTTCTATGTCTCTCTTGAACTGGGGGTCCCAGAACTGGACAGAGTACTCCAGATAGAAGGGAGGATGGAACTAGATGATCCTTGTGGTCCCTTCCAACCCTGACTGATTCTATGATTCTCTGTGGCCTCACCAGGGCAGGAGAACCTCTCTCAACCTTCTAACCACACCCCAGAATAACATTGGTCCTCCTGGCCACAAGAACACATGATGCAACCAAGACAGGACACACCTAGGTGTCTACATGAGGTATGTGCCTCCATCTCCATGGTGGGAGCTGTGGTCAATAACCACTTAGAGTTCATAAAGGTGTTCACCTGAGCAACTGTGTCAACTTTGAGGCACACTCAAGGATCCAGGACCTGGAGGAGTGTCAGAGTTTGTATGAACCCTTCAGTGAGAGCCAGAGGTAGAGAATAAGCCTCTCTGTAATATGTAGCCTGTTGGGATGGTTGTACAGCTAGGATGGGCCTTAGCATACTCAGCCAGCAGCTAAGCAAGTGGGTGACTGGCTGACTGTTGACACTCCACCGCACAAGCCTGCGACACAAAAGAGTTTTCCCCTCTGCCCTTATTCATTATCCAGCAAAAGCCAGTTTGGACATGAAGAATTCGTGATGCTGTCAAATAGGTCCCAATCATCACCTACCAGCAGGGCTGGGCTTTCTGACCCATCAGAAAAGGGATCTTTGCCATGGAAGAGGGAGCCAAAATGATGTGTGACCGTGTCCATTGATGTGCAAAGGGGCAGGTCACTGGGTGAGCTGCAGACTTGCACTCTATGAATCAGCTTTTGAACCAAACTCATTGCAGTCCTTGATAGAGTCCTTGTTCTGGCTTGAAGGCTGCTGCTGACATCCCCTTCTCTAAATGGCATCTCTCCTTTCTAGTATGCAACTGTTATGCAAAAGGATTAATTGGAGTCATTGGGCAGATCTATCTCTGGATGTTTTAGCTTTCTGCATGTTTCAGCTTTAACCATTTCCATGCCACACTGAAGTTACATTCATGATCTGTGCTACCTAAGGCATGACGTGTCTTCAAAGGTTTTAGAGGCTCCAGGGGTTCTATTCCCACCAGAGACAGAACCAAACCACAGAATCACAAAACATTAGAGGTTGGAAGGGACCTCCAGAGATCATCCAGTCCAACCCCTCCAGGCAAAAGCAGGATCCTCTAGGGTAGGTCACACAGGAATGCATCCAGACAGGTCTTGAAAGTCTCCATAGAAGGAGACTCCACAACCTCTCTGGGCAGCCTGCTCCAGGGCTCTGGCACCCTCACTCTAAAGAAGTTTCTCCTCACGGTGAGGTAAAACCTTCTCTGTTCTAGTTTGTATCCATTGCTCCTTGGCTTATTGCTGCTGACCACCCAGAAAAGATTGGCTGCCTCCACTTGACACCCACCCCTCAGGTATTTATAGACATTGATCAGATCCCTTCTCAGCCTTCCCTTCTCCAGACTAAACAGTCCCAGGGGTCTCAGTCTCTCTCCATAGGGGAGATGCCCAAGTCCCCCAGTCATCCTCGTGGCTCTTCACTGGACTCTCTCCAGCAGGTCCCTGTCTCTTAAATTGGGGATCCCAAATCTGGATGCAGTACTGCAGGTGTGGTCTCAGCAGGGTAGAGTTTATGGGGGGGAAGAACTTCCCTAGACCTGCTGGGAAGTGAGACAGGACACTTTGAAAATGCTCTCCAACAAATCCTCCACAGGCAGATAGAAAATTGCTTTTCTTTGCCCTTCAGGCAGGGCCCAGCAAGCTCGAATGGAGGCACCACAAAAATATCTCTGTTGGGCTGTTTCCAGTGCATTTGTAGGAGCACAAGACCATGAGTTGTGATTAGAGGTGATGGACACAGACAGGAACCAAGGAGGTTCCACCTCAATGTAAGGAGAAACTTCTTTGATGTGAGGATGATGGAGCACTGAACCAGGCTTCCCAGAGAGGTTATGGAGTCTCCTCCTCTGGAGACTTTCAAGACCTATCTGGCTGTGTTTCTCTGTGACCTGCCCTAGGAGATCCTGATCTGGCAGGGAGGTTGGACTCAGAATCACAGAACATTAGAGGCTGGAAGAGACCTCCAGAGATAGAATCATAGAATCATAGAATGGTTTAGGTTGGAAGGGACCTCAAAGCTCATCCAGTTCCAACCCCCTGCCATAGGCAGGGACACCTCCCGCTAGAACAAGTCACTCAAGGCCTCATCCAGCCTGGCCTTCAACACTTCTATGAAGGGAGCAGCCACAACCTCCCTGGGCAACCTGTGCCAGTGTCTCATCACCCTCACTGCAAAGAACTTCTTCCTGACATCCAGTTTCAATCTCCCCTCTGCCAGTTTAAACCCATTCCTCCTCATCCTGTTATTACAGGACCTTGTAAATAGTCCCTCCCCAGCCTTCCTATAGGCCCCCTTCAGATACTTGGTGATCAGACATCATTGGCTTGGTGATCTCCAGAGACCCCTTCCAAGCCCTGCCATGCTGTGATTCTATGAAATACAAAGTGGTTTTGTTTATGAAGGAGTTGAACTTGGTGATCTCTGGAGGTCCAACTCCTACCATTCTCTGATTCTCACCACCAGAGACACCCTGGACGCCTTTCCTCAGGCAAGCTAAATCAACCCTTGTCCAGACCAGGAACTTCAGGCTAGGATGTTTGGGGCTCAAATCACAGTTAGAGGGATTTCATTTGAGCAGTAGCAGGGCTTGAGGAGCAGAGAAGAGAGCTGGCCTAGAATGGCTGAGGATGCCTGAGCCATCCTCCCTCGACAAAGTGCTGAGACAACAAAGTTAACCTCTCTGTCCACAGAGCTCCTATCAGCCACCGTTATTAAATCCCACAAAAGGCAGAAGAGGAGAAGTGAATAGGGCTGAAAGAAAAAAAGCACTTTCCCCATCTGGATTACCTCCTACAGAACAGGACCTGCCAGTGAAAGGAAGGGAGTGTAATTACTGTCCTGAAAGGGGGGGGGGGGGGGGAAAGAAAAAAAAAAAAANGGGGGGAAAAGAACAAAAAAATAACATAAAAGAAAAGAAAGAAAGAAGGAAAAGGGAGGGGGGAGGAATTGGTTATGAAGAATTTCTCCTCTGAGCTAGCAGTTAATTAATTCTGAAAGTTGTCTGTCAGACTAATGGAGAATCAGAATTAGTGACATGTTAACAAACAAGTAAATAAAAAAAGGGAGAGGGAGGAAGGAAGAAGAATAAAAGAAGGGGGGAAAGAAAAAAAAAAAGAAAAAGAAAAAATTGAAAAGCAAAGAAAAAAGAAAAAAAAGAAGAAAAAAATTGAAAAGCAAAGAAAAAAGGAAAAAAAAGAAGAAAAAAATTGAAAAGTAAAGAAAAAAGGGAAAAAAAAGAAGGAAAAAAATTAAAAAGCAAAGAAAAAAGAAAAAAAGAAGAAAAA